>CM068367.1:687921547-688521547 GCA_034769895.1 Magicicada septendecula
CTTTTCTGTAAAAGTCTCAGATTTTTATGGGATTAGCAATACTTATATTCCGCCCTTATATCCTCCTCCTCTTCATTTATTTTTTAATAAAGTCGTTATGAATATAATGTTTTCGTCCAACCGTTATCCATATTCCATCAGCATATATATCGTAGTAGATCCTACAGTTCAACTCAGATCATTACTTCTTCAGAAAGGAGGAAGTTCCATATTCGTCCCTATGTTTTATTATGTATGTTCGCCGATTATTCGAGAACGGCTGGACTGATTTTAATAACTGTTTTTTACACTTTGTACAATATAATTAATTGTGTTTAATGTAATTTATTTCAAAATTTATAAACAGCGTTCACATAAGGGCTGTTTACGAAAAGTTGCTGCTCATGTTCAGGTTTTCCTGTAATTATAACTGGGAATAAAATTCTAAAACAAATTATGTAGTGCAAAAAAATTAATAAGCAAGCAGTGTGTATATAGCAATGTATATTTAGATCATTTTTTACAAAATGGATTCAGGGAAAGATTGGGACTTTTCTGTAAAAGTCTCAGATTTTTATGGGATTAGCAATACTTATATTCCGCCCTTATATCCTCCTCCTCTTCATTTATTTTTTAATAAAGTCGTTATGAATATAATGTTTTCGTCCAACCGTTATCCATATTCCATCAGCATATATATCGTAGTAGATCCTACAGTTCAACTCAGATCATTACTTCTTCAGAAAGGAGGAAGTTCCATATTCGTCCCTATGTTTTATTATGTATGTTCGCCGATTATTCGAGAACGGCTGGACTGATTTTAATAACTGTTTTTTATTTGAAAGGGCATGTTCCTGCGGTGGTCCCATAGTATTTAAAATTGGTATTGGACGAGTACTAAGCCAGTACCACCAGAATACTGTAGTTTATAGTTTATACTTACACTCGTGCTTTCAAAAATTTAGTAATAGATGTTCGAACATTGTGCCGGTTGTCCACGAACCGGCGCTTATATACGAAAAATAAATTATATTATATTATATATTTATTATATTATATAAATAAATATAAATAACGCGAAATCGGTTAGCAGTTTCGGTATTTAGCGGAAGGTGAAATTTAGTTTGCCGTGGTGCCTGCCACGCACTCTCGTGGTCGCCTGGAAACGCGGATTTGGCATTGCGTCGAACCACTGTTTTTGTTTTGTCTTGCGCCCGTCTCCGGTCCGTGCACAGCTACATCTCTCCGTCAGTCAGAGTGAAGTCTTATTTTTTTGATTGTATTCTATCATTCACCTTGATGGCTAGATAATCTTGTACAGATCTGCGGTAAGTAACCTTAGCATATATATAATGCTTTGCATAAAATAAAATGTGAATTTCAGTTTTGTAAGTGTGAATGGGACTTGATAGCTTTTACACCGCGTGGCGTACGCCGGAAGTATTCAATATCAGAGATTCTAAATTGTTTAAACCCTCATGAAATAAAGTATATCTTAATTAAGAGACAATATTTGCCTGTATCACTTTAGTGCTGTAAAATTATGCAATTTCGGCTGACGTATAAGTTTTCAAATGTAGTACCACGTGCACGAGCACAAATGGACAGGTTATAGTGTGTCAACTTTCTGCCCCCATAGGCATAATCAAGCAGTTAAAAATTATAAATTGGTTTTGGGAGAGTCTTTGAGTGAATTATAAATGTCGAAAGAGAAGACGTATCTTTTAATTATACCGAACAGAGTTTCAAGGGTCCAGGGGAGGCCTGTTAAATTTGTTCTGTACAGGTTCTATCCAGTGTGCGTGGTGCTGTATAGTGTGAAAATAAGTGTTGGGACATCCCTCTAATTATTTATGTATGCGTAGGGTCCCCGTGCCTAGACGAGGATGCCGGCCCAGGAATGAACATCTGCTCCTGAACGTGTTACCAGAGGCTCTCGACTTCACCTGCCGGAGGGAATAGCGAGATCAGCATGCCACACCAACACTACAGGCACTGGACGTGAACTCAGGCACCACATGTGACAAATAAGGTGACCTCAAACCAATTATTATTTTTTTTGACCTACATAGACACCCGGATTTGTGCCGATAACACTTCATAAAACTTGTGGGGTATGAGTGACACACTATGATATTTCTTTCATTTTTTAAACGTTTTAATTGGGCCCCGGTTTAACTGGACATAATTGTGCGCGGATTTTGGGGGAATTTTGTATAGTATGTTCTAATATTTGATATTAAGTGTAAGCCCGGGGGCTGGCATGTATCCGAGGCTTCTTACAATTCATTCACTTATATTTTCTTTCTCGTTTGCGGTAAAAGGGGGTGGTTCAAGTATTAGGGGACTGGTATTTCAAATATGTAAGGGGGGTTCCGTTGGTGACAGGATGAACCCCACCGGCTGGTAGGGTTCAGCTATAATTCCTGTCAGGTTAGTTCTGGTAATTGCGGTTATATCACATATTTAAATTAGGTTTTGGGTTATGTAAGGGTTGTAAGCTTTCTTATTCAGTAACAGTCCGGCTCCCTGTTTAATCCTGTGTAGTCAGGTTTTGCATGCAGATATATGCATGCTCCATGCTTAGGAACATGTCGGCTACCGGGCCAATTCAGTTTTCTTAAAAAGGTTATATAAAGTATTATGTCACCTCACAGTTGTAAATTTTTAATCATTATTGCTAAACTAGATTTCTTGCAAAAAATTTTATAAATTATTATCTCACCAAATTCACAAATACTGTTCAGGTCACGGAAAGATTGTAGCCTACCTTCTTTTCGAGTTATTATTGTCAATTATAATTTTTTCCAACAACTTGTGATTATGATTTCACCAAGTTTATATGCACAGTTTAGGCGCATTTTAAAGTTATATCTAGCATTCTGGACAACCCAGATTCGTGGAGGCACTAGTGATATGTAGATATATTCGGATGACTGTATAGGTATTGTGGTTGTCTATTGTGGTTAAATTTCTATTAATTATTAATTATTTCTATTATATGGGGCGATATAGGTATGGAGAGAAAATGTATATAGGCGGGTGGCAATGCTTTAAGGTTATAAGGGTGTTTGTTATTTATGTAGTGATATTGAACAGGTGGTTGTGATAGAGATATATATTTATATGTGTATTTATGTGAATTATGTATGTGTTACTTTTGTGGGTTATGTACGGGGAAGGTTTATACAAAAAATTGCAATTATAAAAACAAAAAGAAATTGTTACCTTAGATATGTTAATTTACTCAATTACTCAATAAATGCTATTATTGTTGGTTACACCAGAGAGTTTAATTGCAAGTCCCGTCTCACTGGATCCAGCGCATTTTGGCTTCTCTAGGCTTTTGGCCTAGTTTTAAATAACTAGTGGCCCCTCTTCAAAAAAAAAAAAAAAAAAAAAGAAAACTTTAAAAAAAATTTTCAAACAAAAATAATTTTTTCAACAAAAATTTTTTTTTTTATAAAGCATAAAAATTCTAAAGAGGGGTTACAGCATTAATTAATGATCTCTGTCCTACTTGAAATGAAATGGGTTTTGAGGTAACAAAACTTGTTTTACTGAAACATGTATTTAATAAAAGTTTGTAACCACGTTACTGCCTATGGTGTCAATTTAATTCCAACATAGTAACAATCGTTAGCCACGTGACAATATATTGACTGTATATAATAAAAATGATAATTATTATGATATAAAATGAAAATGATAATGATGATGATATAAAATGATAATAATATTAATATGTATACAAATAATTCTGTATACATATCTTTAATCTGTCTTTATACATCTGTATATACTATAGAAAAAGATCATTGTCGCGGTGACTTGAGTACTCAGAGGCCGTCATATCGATAATGCGTAAAGGGCTCGAGTAATAAACACAAATAACACATGTTCTAAACACCTCAAGTCAAAAAAAGCATGGAACTCTCTAAATACCACCTGATGGACTCTGACGTATGGTACAATGGACGGTTGACAAACCACCATGCTTTCTCGCTTTTTTTGTTTTAGTCCGTTTGATTAACTAAACGTCGCAGCTAATGAGGGAGACACAGATATATTTTTGTAGCCACTCATTACTGAATACACGTAATTACTGCACACTGTCATGGTCTAGAAACCGTCCACCTCTTTCGTCCGAGGAACCTAGTTTTTTCGTCAGGTCGTTTTTTATTTTTGTCGAGTCAGCGTAGCTTCCCTTCTGTCGTCGATCTGAATCGCCTGACAGTATCAATGCCTTTCTCATTAAGGCATTTATATATCTGTGATCTCAATAGCAACTAACTACTTATCTAACAACAATACTCCACTTTCAATAATACACATAGCATATGCTCGGTTAGTGTGAAGTTGACATGAAATCTAGAGTGATCTTGACATGAATGTTTGTGTACATTACTTAGGAAGAACAGTAGACCGTATCTTTTCTCTCTTCTCTTCTACCACTGTGTCTCGACAAATTGTAGCCACTCTTGCCAGTTGTATAAATCAGAACCACCCTCGAGCCAACAGCTATATCAGAGCCAAGAGCTAGAGCAAGTATTCTATTGAGTTTTATGTATACCACTTTAGAGGAACAGTGAACAGTAGTATATGTCTGTATGCGCTAGGACACCCGAAAACATGCACGTATGCGCTAGGACACCCTAACCCGGAAGTATGCGCTGGGACACCCGAAAACATGTATGTATGCGCTAGGACAGGACAATCGTGTCCTAGGTCATACTTAGTATGTTCTGGGGACAATCGTGTCCTAGGACATATTTTGTATGCGCTGGGACAATCTTGTCTGTAAACTGTTTTTTTCCTTTTTATAGTGTAGATAGTGTCGTCTTTACCTAAGCGTAAAACGTTGATGTAAACATAAACATTCCGAGTTCGTTGACGTGTAAACTGTTTCTTTTTCTTTTTACAGTGTAGATAGCGTCGTCTATACCCTAAATATATTACGTTTTAGATGTAACGATTGTCATTATATAGTAAAACGTGAGACTAAAAGTTACGTTTATTTTTGCTTTGTATAATGGAGGAAAAGAAGAGACCAATCGGTGATAATAAGGAGAACGGTTTGTTTAAACAAGATAGTGATAGTGAGAAAATTCATGTTAAGAATTCTACATCTACCCGTACCCGTAAAAGATTGAACTTCAACGCCGATTCTATAGCCTCTTCTGATAAATCATATACTGAGTTATACGAGAGGAGGTTATCGTTTAGGAATTGGCCTTTATCATATATTTCTTCATTTGCTTTAGCCGTCGCAGGGTTTTATTATTATCCACGACCGGATGACAGAGTACGCTGTTATTCCTGCGGGCTCGAATTAGGTCTTTGGGAAGTTGGTGATGATTCGTTCGATGAACATGAAAAGTGGTCGCCGAAATGTGATGAAGTATTTGAAAACATTCTAAAGAAAAGGATGGTATATGGTAAAAATATTTTAGGATAGATTTCGTATAACGTATAAAAATAAATGTAATATAACGAAACCGAAACTGTAATTGATGAAGAGTACAGCAAATAACTCCATTGAACTTTTGTAATCAATGTAAACATGACCTCAAGATTAACACTGACCTATTAAAAACATGTAAACATATACAGATGACGTTTTTTTTGTTGACACGTATACGTTCTTGTGATAACGTTGTAATCAACGTGAACATGACCCTCGAAATACACTGACCTATAGCGTCGTCTTAAAAAATACTTCAACTGTGATAGTTCAGTCAATATGAAGAATTTAACACTGCAAGATGTCTTATCTCATCCTATGTTTGAAAGATTCATCATGAATAAAACAAAAGTAGAGATTGAATTTATGCGAGATACATTGTTGGTACTTCTAAAGTGTCGTAAAGTGTTGGAATTTTATAATTCAGACGGACTGAAAGAGATTACACCGGAACGTAGAGGACAAAGCGGTGAGGCGTTTATACATTTTCTTGAATGATCATGGGCACATGAATCTACTGTGGATGGGCCGGATACATGTGTTTGTTGTTATGTATCTACACATTGTGGTGATATCATCAAGCTTCTCGATGAACGATTCAAGTGACTTTTACATAACGGTAAGTATTCCAAGACACTATTGTATATTAGAATTTTTGTGTAATTAAATATATAGAATGTATAAAAAATAAAAATGAGAATGTTACAGATCTTTAAAATGACAATAAATCTTTTTTTTCAGTTATTAAAAACATACACATACATAAAAATATGTTACAGATCATTTTTATTATTCGGATACTTAACAAAACAGTTTACAATATAATACATGTACATAAAAAAATTCTACAAAAAAAGTATGTTACATATCAATTAACATGCGATAGCAAGAGATTGATTTTTACTAGATAGGTAAACTCACTTTATTTACAAAATAAAATGTTATTGTGTTTTAAAAACTTGTTTTATCATTACGCTAATGAATATTTTATTATTCGGGTACTTGACAAACAGTTTTACAATATAATAAGCGTTAATTCAGGTATTAAAAATACATGTACATAAAAAAGATTCTAAAAAATATGTTACATATTAATTAACATGTGATAGCAAGAGATTGATTTTTACCAGATAGGTAAACTCACTTTTATTTACAAAATAAAATGTTATTGTGTTTTAAAAACTTGTTTTTATCATTACGCTAATGAATATTTTATTATTCGGATACTTAACAAACAGTTTACAATGTTAGTTCAGGTTTTAAAAAAAACATGTACTTAAAAAGATTCTAAAAAAAAATATGTTACATATTAATTAACATGTGATAGCAAAAGATTGATTTTTTCCAGATAGGTGAACTCACTTTTATTTACAAAATAAAATGTTATTTTGTTTTAAAAACTTGTTTTATCATTACGCTAATGAATAATGACCGTACGCTAGTGTATCTATTTCATTATCACAAAGGATTCTTTTATTGTCTAAATTACTTAAAGCTAATTTGTTACACGTAATTGTTTCAACTAAATGTTTTTTTGATCGGAATAATTTCATCATTCTATAATTATTTATATAGTTTTAGAATAGACGCACTTTTTGAAATCTTCAAAGCTTATATGTTTGCTGATAACGTTTTTTTAAATTCCTTTTGCTCTTTTTTTAACTTTGTTATCTACCGTTTTAAATGTATATAATTTAGAGCGTAAGCCGATAAATTCTTTAATTGGTACACCCGAACATTCATCTTTAAATTTACCGATAATTTTTTTATTTTCAATTGAATAGCAGGGATGATTGGGTGAATAATCTGACGTATCAAAGTGTGTAACTAAATCCGGTTCTAATATATCTTTATAAAAATCTTCTGTATGAATTTCGTAAAAACAGCTACCTGTATCTGTATACAAGAGGGAAATTTTTTCACCGTATTTTTTCTTCATTATATCATAATGAAAATTATACATTAACGTTTTACTTATTTCTAATACGCTTAATCCGATATATATTGGTTTATCTAAAAATAAATGTTTTTTATCCGATAATACCGCACATAACGATTTATTATAAATTATTCTGTCTTTAAATACCGGTTGTGTAATTAAATTTAATAATTTTTTCTCATCACTTACAAGTTTAAGGTTAATTCTTTTCCTAACGTTCTCCATACATTTACCGAACACTGAGTTGTTTAATAATTTAAAAAAATCTTTTTCAAAATCATTTTTAGCTTGTTTTCGTTTTTCTGTATTTAAATCAATGTACGTTTTTAACCAAGGGCTCTGCAAAAATTCTAAAATACGATGAATTTTTATAACTTTTATACCGTGTTTAACAGCTTGTATTAAATTAATGTAATGACATATATACTTTTCTTTATTTTCTAATGTTGTTAACAATTTTTGTTGTTTTGTTCCTTTAACGCATTCATTAACTGGTAAAAACGGTAAATTGCTATGATGATTATGTAAGTGATGAGGATACTCGACGTCTACTTCTAAAATATAACCAACAGGAGAATCGTCTGCAATATCTAGTATATTAAAATTATCGTTAGGATCCTTCCAAGTAAAACCAGCATATGGCATACATTTATTCATTGCCCAACCGTACAGATTATTCGCGTCTAAATAAGTTAAATATTTAATTGGGTTAGTTACATCAAACGTTTCTGGAATATATTTATTATTAGCAACAGATTCTTTTTTTATGCAAACACTCAACCCCCCTTACCACATTTTCACATAGGAGGTACATTTCGTAATCAGTTAATAATTCTAGTTTAATTTTTGTATAACTTAACATCACATCAAAAGCAAAACCTGGTACAGTAAAGTAGTGTGCACAGTCTAGTTTATAAGATTGCATACAAAGAGATCTAAAATTTTCAAAAATATCACATAATATTAAAACATCAATTTTTAAATATAGATCGCTATACTCTCCAAGTGTTTGTATATTAAAATGATTCCAAACTTTACAAGCATGTTCATAATCAGCATTTCCAATTTCTGAATCATTTAGTGAACTATAAAAACATTCTTTTGGTGGTAATCTACGTTCTTCCAATTTTTTCCAGGAATTCGTATATTCATAAGGGTACACACCTTTCCTGGTAACTAGTGGCATACTGTTTGCAGAAAAAAATTTTCCAGTATAAGAAAATTTATCCTTAGGCAGATTATTACTGAGCTCAGCCAACGGATAATTCATAAAACGAAAGTGTCAATAAATCTAATATTAAAACCCGAACGTGTTTTTTTTAGAAAAGAAATATACTTTTCTCTAGTATTAGGAATTACATGAATATTTTTTATATCATAACCCAATTGACGCACTATAAAATGCGAATCATAATTAGAACTACCATGTATGAAAACAGGTACAAATTGCTGTTGTTGTCGTTTTTAGTTACACGTATTACATAATTTTGAACGAAATTGACCAGTTAAATGACAATGATCTCGAACTTTAGGATATAATAATGTAAATTCCTTGTTACACATCTCGCAATGTGTGACCGATTTAAATTTCATTTTATCATCTCGAGTCATATGTAACGGAATATTTTGTTTAATAAGTGAACCGATTAAATTAATTTTTTCAACTAAAAATATCATAAATGTTTTCGCAGCATTTTTACCACGATATAAGTACGGTTCCGAAGGCAATTGGTTTCTAAAACTTTCAGGGATATTGCTATCTATAACAAAATATACGCAAAAACTCATTGGAATATGAAATTCATTAATTGCAGTAAATTTGTTTTCGGGGTTGGGCAAACAAGTACTAACAGGTTTCAAAATACATTCGAAATCTGCATATACTACAATAGGAACTCTATATTGATAATGAAATTTATTAAATTGTAATATGTTGTTATCAGTAGTTGGTAATACTATTTTTACGGGCGAATACTTTCCGCAATATCTATTATGAATTTTCAATTGTTTTGACTTTTTAGTAAAAAACGACAAACAACGTTTACATATTTCAATTTTTTCTGTATGTTTTGTTAACTGTGATCTTATTAACTGGGAAAAATTCTTTATATAACAATAACGATAATTAGCATTATTCGACATATTTAATACTAAAAGGTCAAAATGATTATTCTTTTCATCCTTACACACTTTAAGAGGAAAAATTGATTTCTTTTCATCAATAGAATAAATGTTAATAGAAACGTTATTATTTTTTTCGAAAAGAGAAATTTGGTTTAAAGGTGTAGGAAAGTCTATATGTCTAAAATCAAACTTATTTTCTAAAACAAAATAACGAAAATTAACACGTTCAATGTGAGGTCCAGTTACATAACGAGAGAGGATTGCCCATTTAAAACAATAATTATTTTTATTTTTAGGATTTTATTATACATTTTTTAATTTGTAAAAATTTTGGAAGTTCAATATATGAAGCTCCTTTTAATGGTTTAAATCGATTTATACGTAATAAAATCCCGTCTATACGGTGAAGACTCCATCCAGAACCTTTACCCATATATACGTCTTCATTATAACAAATTTCTTTAATCGCATTGTTAACTATTATTTAACATTATCGTTTTCGATAATCGGAATATTTTTTGTTTTAAAGGCTCTGTCTTGTGTTTCATTAATAACGGGTTTTATATATGTACATTCAACTATAATGTTAAATTTTACCGGACCAAACATTGAAATAATATTACTTAAAATTGTAACTATATTTAATTTAATATAAACTAACAGCAAGCAAATATCCTTATAATTATTACTTGTATTTTTGTAGAAATATGTTTTTAAATTACCTTTAAAGGCATTCTTTATCTCAATAAAGCTATTGGATTCTACAATTTGTTGTAATCTAATAGATTTTAATCTAAAATTTGGTATTGATGATGATGATGATGATGCTGGAGATGATAGTGGTGTTGACCGTGTTTGTCTGTGTTTACGGGCGAATACTTTCCGCAATATCTTTGATTTTAATCTAAAATTTGGTATTGATGATGAAGACGATGATGATGATGATGATGCTGGAGATGATAGTGGTGTTGACCATGTTTGTCTGTGTAATCCACCCAAATCTGGAACATGTGATGGACCAGGTTGTGGATCGTTTTCGTTATTAAAATCTTGATGTCTGCTGTGCGATGGACCAGGTAACTGACCCAAATCTGGTACACGCGATGGATCGGGTTGTGTTGAAGGTATTCGTTCGTATGATGAGCCAGGTTGTGATGATGAATTATCTATCATCTGTTCTTGTTCGACAGCATTTCTTACAATTTGTCGTTTTTTAAACGGTAGATTTTTATCCATAATCTGTAGGAATATATTTAAAACAAAAATATTCATATCAGTTCCATATTTATAAAAAATAATTGTTCATATATTTTTTGTTGGCGTGTTCTTCTTGTGTGGAATATGTATTTGTTATAAACAAATAATATTCTTAGTTATTTTACTGATGTAAATTACAATAGAAAGAGAGGTTATCTATGATTATACTTACAATTTTGTAAAGATCCGATGTATTGAGACCTATGCTGGTTAAAAACCAATCTATTGCTTGCTTAGATTGTTATTATTGCTTGTTTTTTATTGTATGGCTATTTATACTGTCAACCGACCGATAACAGGAAAACAGTAAACAATGTATTTTGAACCAATACCGTGATGTTGTTTAAACTGTTGTCAATAAAATGCGATGTGACTGATAATGAATAATCGGTAATTACTTGACCTCTTGATCTCGTAATTTTGTTTTGTCGGTAAACAAGTTATTTACTTGATCTTTTAATCTCCTACTTACGCGTATTGAGAAGGTGTGAAACTGATAATGCATTTTCTGTGTATATAAACCGATTGAAAATTGTGGTTCAGCATCCAGAAACATACCAGCTATTAGAGTCTGCGATCGTCATTAAGATAACATTATTATTTTTATTTTTTTTGTTATGTTCTACACAAGAACGTGTACAGTAATTCTTGGTTACCTGTAAAATAAGTTAATGTATTCTTCCTATGTTATTTCAAAAATATATTTATTATTATAAGGTATAATCTGTTTTACATTTCTCTATTCAAAAAATTAATTAGTCTTTGTTATAAGTCTTAACTATATCATTTTTAATATATAATGTGTTCTATACGTTTCTCTATTACTTTTATTTTTTTATCTTAGTTATTAAAGGTTCAATTTTAGTATTTAAAATATAATTTCTATTTTTTCTGTTTTATTTAATTTGTCTTTGTTTAGTTTAGTATAATAATTCTTAGGTTACCAGTCACAAATTAGTAATTTAACGAACATTTTTTTTTGTATGTTATAGATTTTGATAATTTAAAATCTTATCATTGTAATGGATGCTCAGCATGAAGGAGGTCTTTTTATTTAATTTGTCTTTGTTTAGTTTAACATATATAAATAATATGTATAACAATTCTTAGTTACCAGTTATAAATTAGTAATGTATTGAAACATTATTTTTGTATGTTATAGATTTTGACAATTTAAAATCTTTTCATTGTAATGGATGCTTAGCATGAAGGAGGTCTTTTATTTAATTTGTCTTTGTTATAAATAATATGTATAACAATTCTTAGTTACCAGTTATAAATTAGTAATGTAACGAAAAATTATTTTTGTATGTTATAGATTTTGACAACTTAAATCTTATCATTGTAATGGATGCTCAACATGAAGGAGGTCTTCGTCATGAAGAATGTTTGTCGTTAGAGGACATTTTAAAATTAATTTATTATCTGGGTCTATCTTCCTACGGTCAGTGGGAAGATATGATGAAAAAAATTCAACCAGACATTATCTCAATAGATAATGTTAATGTTTTTCTCTATATACTCAATTACGAGATATAACCAAAAAAATAAAATTTGCTCTCGAAACTACAATTGTTAATTCACAAAAATACTTGATGCTTTTAAATAATTATTTATTCGATATTGAAGAAATATATAACTATTTGAATACAAATATTGTTCATTTTAAAGAAAAAATATATTAAAAACAACGTTTTCTATTATCAATTCTATTATAAAAAACAAAATGATGTATAGATTTGAAGAAGAAGAAGAAGAAGAAGAAGAAGAAGAAGAAGAAGAAGAAGAAGAAGAAGAAGAAGAAGAAGAAGAAGAAGAAGAAGAAGAAGAAGAAGAAGAAGAAGAAGAAGAAGAAGAAGAAGAAGAAGAAGAAGAAGAAGATCCGATGAACATTGACATTGTTAATAATGACGATGATGATGACGATGTTGATGTTGAATTTAAAAGATTATTTAAATCAGTTAAACGTTATACATCTAAAAACGAAGAAACTGATGAATTGTATGATCAGTATATTTCTTTTAAAAAATATGATTCAACTAAAACTTTAACAACACCCGGAGAAAAGGGTCGTTACTTAATAAAAATTGATATAACTGATATTAATGATTTAAAAGGAATAAATAAGAAAGACAGATGGACTAAAGCTGCCTATAGAAGTCAATTTTTATTGCAAAGTAAAGATTCCACTTATATGCAATTGCATAAAATTGTATTATCAAAATCACGCGAATTGGCTAAGATAAAAAATATTAAAAAACAAACTTATAAAAACTGATTTTAATGTTTTTGGTTAAGATAAAAAAAATGTTTCCTATAAAAAAAATTTTCAAATTTTTTAAAACAAACTTATAAAAACTGATCTTAATATTTTGGTTAAGATAAAAAAAATGGTTCCTATAAAAAAGAAATTTTCAAATTTTTTTGTATGTAAAATATGTTGGTATTTTATATTTGTTGTAGTATGTAACCTATACACAAGGACTAAAGCTGCCTATACAAGTCAATTTTTATTGCAAAGTAAAGATTCCACTTATATGCAATTGCATAAAATTGTATTATCAAAATCACGCGAATTGGCTAAGATAAAAAATATTAAAAAACAAACTTATAAAAACTGATCTTAATGTTTTTGGTTAAGATAAAAAAAGAAATTTTCAAATTTTTTAAAACAAACAAAAACTGATCTTAATATTTTGGTTAAGATACAAAAAATGTTTCCTATAAAAAAAAATTTTCAAATTTTTTTGTATGTAAAATATGTTGGTATTTTATATTTGTTGTAGTATGTAACCTATACACAATTACAACAATGTTTTGTATGTAAATTAATAAAAAAATGCTGGTATAAAAAAGTATGTATGTTTTTTAGTATGTAACTAAATGTATTATTTATGAATGGTATGTATGTATGTATGTATGTATGTATGTATGTATAGAAAAATCATAATGTTTTGAAATGGTTTTTAGTATTAATAAATCAAAAAATTAAAATGTTTTAAAATTTTTATTTTTTTTTTAAACCTTTATTTTACATATAATTACAATAAAAAGTTAAGCAATCATACAGTCCCAATAATTTATTCTTTTAGTTTCTTCATCATGTTCATCACACAAACAGTTCCAATATTGAATTATCCATTTAGTAATATAAAACACGTTACTTAATGCACAGTTTGTTGAAGAGTGATCATATGGACAACGTATACTATTTAAAGATTGCTTCTTCAAGACGCTTAGAGACGGACACTTGAGTGATTCAATATCCACTATTTTTACATGACAGTTCAATTCTTTTTGTAAAGCTATTTTTTTTTTCACGTCCTTTTATATAAATACACTATCCATATATATATATATATATATATATATATATATATATATATATATGAATTTAATATTACTGGAAGTTCACTATATTCTGTTAATCCACAATTCCAACTAAGTCCAAGATAATTATTGTTAATCCAGTCATTAACTTTTTTTTTCTTTTCTGATAGATGTCTGTAATCGAATGGAGGTAAGAATAAGTATTGATTACAAACACCAGCGAATTTAGTGTTTACTATAGGTTGCACGCACAGTTCTTTAATAATATAATTATTTCCATCATCGCGAAAATTTTGAAAGTCGATAACATATTTCATTGCGTGCAACAGCAGAACTGATATCAGTTTTATCAGCGTAGTAATGTCACGTTCTGAGTACGCACGCGTAAGTAGGAGATCAAAAGAACAACTACGTAAATACGAATTACACAGTTAAGCAATCATACAGTCCCAACATTTTTTCTTTCAATTTCTTGTTCCAGTATTCGATAATCCACTTAGTTAAATGATGTACATTATTTAAAGCACAATAATACGAATTATGTTTGAAAGGACGGTGAATAGAATATGAAGACTGCTGTTTTAACACTTTTAAGGATGGACAATCGAGTGTTTCCATATCTAATATTTTTACATAACAATTAAATTCTTTTTCTAATGCTACTTTTTTTCTGATCCTTTAACATAAATACATTTACCGTTCATATATTTATTTAATATAAACTGTAGATCATTATAATCTTGAAGACCGCACTTCCAGCTAAGTCCAAGACACTTGGTTTCAATCCATTTATTAACGTTTTTTTCTTCTCTGACAAATGTTTGTAACTAAATGGTGGTAAAAACAAATACTGATCACTAGCACCAGAAAATTTGTTATCTTGTATACACTGAATACAAAGTTCTTTAAAAATAAAATTGTTTCCATCATCGCGAAAACCTTGAAAATCGATAACGTATTCCATTGCGTGCAACAGCAGATGTGATACACTTTTTATCTACATAATTATATTTTAAATACTTTTCTTACAGTACCAGATAAAGGCGTATATTGCATAATTGTATCGTAAAAAATGAGACAGTAGATAGTAGTTTTTTCCGGTATGTCTGTTGACGTCTCAATATCCAGACGGATGTCTATTGAACCAGTTTTTAATGATTCATTTTGTTTTGAACAATCAATTACACAAAAAGGTGTATACGTTAGAAAGTTTGAACGATTTATCATTGGCGCATTTTCACTTTTGTAATAATACGAGGACTGAAATATTGAATAATACTCATGTAGAATCGACGTTTCACCATTAAAATTATCATACGGATAGTATTCTGAATTTAAATATAACTTTACATTATAGAATGAAGCAAGATCAAAATGTGCTGGGTTTTTATGTCCATTATTTTTTCTGTCAGTCTGAAAACCTACAATAACGTAACGAGGTTTATCTGATTGTGATGACGTTTTAACAGTCCAAGTAAGTTTGTTTGCTTTTGGCACAGACGGATACTCGTAAAGTTCCCATTTTCGAAACGGCATTAATAAAGGTCGATCAATTTGTATCATCTTCAGTAAATCTACCTTTACTACGTCATTAACATAAACATACGGAATTCTCCATGATATATATTTTATTTTTAATTTGTATGTGTTTACTGATTCAGTTAAAATTATTGCATTATTATCAATGGATGCTCTAATTAAAACTAATTCTTGCTTTATATTTAACAAAATCTTTTTAAAATCTTCAGCAAATCCGAACAATCTTTTTAATGGGATACAGAAGCCAATATCTTTCGATGAAGCCCATCCACTATTTTCTAAAGTGTTAATTTCATGTGGTTTAATTGTTAACATATTCTTAATTGTTGATGTTATTCCAACATTTTTAACTCTATCGATTTCTGATCCATTTATTTCGTATCTAATTTCATCAAACAAAAATGCTAAAGCATTTGAACATAATTTTAAAGTTTGATCATGTATACCGTTATTATTAGTGTATTCTATTTTTATATGAAGGTAACTTTCACACGGTAATGTGTACACATCTTGTTGATTAATTGGAATTCTAATTTCGTCATTATTATTGAATGTAGTAGAGGTGTACGGTAGATGAGTGTGATAAGCTAATCCTATTATCGAGTCATCTGCATACACAAGATCCTCTATAATGTTTAGGATGCTAGCGTTTACGTTTTGAATATTAAGATTCATTTTTTGTTTAAATAATCCTTTATTACTGTTAATCCCAATGACTGTAGAAATTTCAGGTTTTGTGGTGTTAACCGGTCGATATTCATATCTTTACTACTTATAATTGGCTTATTTGCAGTTGTTTTATTGATTCCGTCATAAAAAATAAGACCCATTATTATTGTTTTCTCAAATACAAACGTAACGTCATTATTTCGTTTCGAAAATTAATCAATCTTCCTTGTTGATCTTCTAGTCTTACTACAATATTATGTATCCTGGATGTGTTTACTGGTTAATATATCCGTTGGTCGGTTTTTCAACAATTTTAAAACCTGGCGGAACACTAGGATAGAATTCGTGTATTATGTGATCTGGAATTCCGTTGTTAAACGAACCGCTAATTAAATTACAAATCAATCGGATGCTCTTTACTCGAACAATACTTATCGGTAAGGTTGAACTGTACCATTTATTTGGATTTATTATGCATGTTTCAAATCCTAATATGGTTGCTAACGAATCGGGTTTACTAAAATCAATTTGAACGTTAGAACAAATTTCACTTTTTAATGTATTATTATTCGCCTTTATAATTATTTTTACATTTTCATCATGTTGAATTAAGTAATCGTTAAAAAACGTTGCGATATCTGAAATTTCATAAGAACCAGTAGGCAATACTATTTTCTAATCAATACCATAATATAATACATTGTTAATTCCTTCCTCTATATTAGGTATTGAATGATATGTCATAAAGTCAATTAATCCTAGTTCCCATTTTTCATCACTTAACTCGATTGGTGGAAAAATATCACATGTTAATACGGATCCTTTACCGCTTAGACAAAACATTATTACTGAGAAACTGTAAACACAAATGACCGCAGTTGACTGCATCCATATTTTGTCTTCGTGTATAATTATAAATGATTTCAATAGATCGTTGACTTGATGAATAAAAGTAATTAATTAGTTCGATAGGCGGTCTTAAATTACCAAAACTATCAAAATAATTAACTTTATTTTTACGTTTAAAATAACATACCCAGTGAGTACCATGACCATAACTATTATCTAAATTAACTATTCCGGTTTCATTTTGCCAAATTCCAGTGTGTAACGGTAATGTGTCACGCATAAACACTCCTCTGAAATTTGGAATCTTTAATTGTTTAACATACAGTAGTAAATCTTGAATTGAAAGCGGACGTATAGGAATACTCTTTATTATTTTCGCCGTCGTTGTTTCGTTTTTCTTTTCTTTTTTTTTTTTAGACCTCCTCCTGTTTTTTTATACGGTCTCAAATATAAACATTTTCCACTTTTACCAGCAAAACGTTTCAAATAAATACAAACTGTGTTGGACATAGTTTTTTTCTTTTTTATTCCCCCACCAAATTTACTTTTAGCTTTCATTATGTTAGTTACTGACCACGCTGCAGCTTTCTCCCCGAACGATGCGTCACTTGGTTTAACACGTTCCCAAGCTCTTTCAGCTAATTCCTTATCAGCCTTAGCGCGATTTATAGAATCTGAATACTTTGAATATGTAATATCGTGTTGTTTACAAGCAGCGTCAAGCTTATTAATTCCTGGATCACCTCTTTGTAATCGTTTCGCTAAATTTGTACCGGGTCCACAATACTGATAACCGGGTAAATGAAGTTCGACAGGTAATAAATCAATTGACTTGTTTATAACATTTCCAAGAATATTACTCACTAGACCACCACCTTCTATCTTGTTTGGATACAGATGAATTTATGACGATTCATATAAACTTTGTATTGTATATACAATGCGAAATTCGTTTATAGTTTTAACAGGATTGTCTTTAGTGCACTCCTTATATAATTTGTATAATATTCTAACTAAGTTACTGTCAACTTTATAGTCTTCTAGATCTAATTTAAATGCATTCATAACTCTTGTTAAAATCTTTTGGTTTATAACGTCTGTATCATCTTTAGGATCAGCAACATTAGTCAATCTGCTTTCATTAAAATCTATACTATTTTCCTCTTCACTTCGTGAATAAGATATTTTATCATCTATATATTGTTTACATTCATCTTTTGTATTATTTATGTTTGTTAATAAAGTTATTTATTATTTATAGCATCAAGCAAATTAATAGGATCTGCTACATTAATTAACCTTTTTTGCTTGAAATCGCAACAATTAGTTTGTGTATTTTCATCAGGTAATTTATTATCAACATAAAGTTTATTAACAGCATCAAATTTATAAACAGGTGATGCGATTTGAGCCACACGATTATTCTTGAATGAATACACTGGACTATTGTTCAGCTTAATAGGTATTCTATCAGCTAAATATGATTTAGTAACATTTTCTAAATAATTTTTATTTACAGCATCACAAGATTCGTCAGGATCGGCTAAATTAATAACTTTTTTCATTTTAACATCATAACAATCGTCTGTCTTTGTTAAAGTAATCGAATTTGTTCTCATATATTTTACATTTACGGCATCATCATCCAATTCAGGATCGCCCACATTATATAATCGTTTATTACTTATATTAAAATTTCCGTCGTCAGTTAATTTAAATCCTTCTCCAGGCGGTCCACGCTGAACGTTGGAACTAGCCACTAAGTCACCACTATAGTGTCCGAATTTATCGATACTCATTTTGAAAATATCGCTTCAAACGTTGCTGCATCTTTTTTTATTATACCGGCCTCCGGTAACTCTTCAATAATTGATAATATTTTATTTTCATGACCCGAATGACCTGCACTTTGTGAAACAATCAATAATTTTATTCTATCGCATAATTCATTTACATTATTCCAGTACACAAAAACTGGTTTATTGTTACTGAAATTTAACAAACCGCGACCTTCTGTATCACTATGCAATCGGCTACTTCTAACTTTCAATGTGGATGATTGTAAAAGCTTATTAATAATAGGCTTAATTATATTTTTATATTTGTAACTAGTACTGCTTTTAACTCTGTTTGTCTTTAAACTTAAATATGCCGCGGTTTCACTTATTATACGCGAATATTCGTCTAAATCTTCTTGAGAATATACATATGCATTAGGGTTTTTCATAAAAATAAGATCGTACAAACCAGGTGTACCTTTGTACATAACATTATTAATTGTAATAATATCACTTTCATCAGTCTTTAAAGGGTATTTACCTAACATTAAAATATTATTATCTCCAAAATATGGACCAAAAACGTGATCAATATCATGATTACTGTCATCAAAAATTTTACGCATATAGTGTCTTATTAACGGACCTTTAAACCATATATCGATAAAAGGTTCAATTGATTGTCGTCCTTCTGATGTTGACATCAATTCATCAACCGTGGGTAAGGTTTCATAGGTTATTTCTTCTTCACGCGGCAATGGTAACGGCGTTTCTACTGTTCGTTTGTTCGATATCGGGATGTTTTCGGCCTCTTCTGAAAACCTTTTGTTTTGTAAACGTGACTGAATATCGTCCATTTCAACATCTAATTGTTGTTCTTCTTTTTTAATCAATGACGAATTTGTTTTCTCTTGTACTAACTTTTGTAACGGAGTATTAATAGGTTTCAACGATTTTTCTGCAAACTGTTCTTCATCAACAACATTTTGTGTTAGAGTCTGATGTTTCTTTCGAATATTTTTTCTTATTTTTTTAATTTCATTGACGAGCTTCTCTTGCTTGTCAAGGGAACGTGACTTCTTCGATAACATATTGATAAGTAATAAAAAAAATTTCGATTACAAATTAGTAATATAGATATCAAAATCAAAACGATAACGACCGCCACAATTCATATCACTTTCTTTATCTATAACAAAAAAACCCTTTTTACGTCTTGTCCATGCTTTTGAACAAAGTTCTTTAAACATTTCAAATGTCATATCAGTATTAACATGATCTCTTATATATGTTTTAAATTTAGTTCGTCTTGTCGAAAAATAATTATTAAATTCGCGATATCACGAATCAAGTGTTTCGGAATTCGAACATACGTTTGACATATATAAATAACATTATTATTTTTATGTCTACATATTGTAAAATGATTTCTTATATTATCTTGTTGTTCACATGCTACATCATCAAATACAATAACTGAATTTTGTTCAGTATCATCAGGATGAATGACTTGATCATTTTCTGAAAATTTATAGTATTTTATTGTTGGTATATCTGATAAAACTGTTTCTAAAAATTTGTACTTTGACTGATACAACGATTTTGAAAAAACATAAACGTTCTCAAAACATAAACCATTAGGACTGAACAAAAGATTAAGCATTAGGTTTGTTTTTTTCCAGTATTACTCGGTCCAATGATAAGAGACCTGACATTATTTGGTAACAACTCGCTATGGACTCTTTCTTTTTTCTCCATAGATTTATCAAAATTACAAATACGTATTTTTTTTGTTTGCTGTACTATTTTCATGATTGAAAAAATAATTCAAATGATTTGGTTTTTATCAATCCAACTGTTATGCGACTTATCGTATCCTAACCACTGAACAAGTAGTTTATTACCTTTACGTTTTAATATTTTTTCAATTAAAAATATATTGTCGTATTTTGTTTTACTAATTTCTTGTTCGTAAAATCCGCCATCTAATACGGTTCCTGTATCATCTTTTAAAATATATGTTCTAGGTACTGTTTGTTTAATATTATGAATTGTAAATATTTCATTTGTCCAATTTGGTAAATAACCTTTGGTAAAAATTTGTTTGTATTTACTAATTCTCACTCTATCCCCAACTTTATATTTTGCAGGTTTCTTATTAACAGGTATTCGTTTTGTATTTATTTGTATTAATACCCTTTTCTCATTATTTATATTAACATCTTTAGGTTTCATACTTATAGTTCTATGTACAGTATTGTTATATTTTTTCAATAACTGAGGAAGTACTTCGATCCATGTATACTTTCCACTGGTAGTAAACCACTTCCACATATGGTTTTTTAAAGTACGATTAAAACGTTCAATAATAGAGGCTTTTTTATCTGAATAAGTCGAATAATGATTTATATTATAATGATTAAATAATTGCTGAATCGGTAAATTGTAAAATTCTTTTCCTTTATCAGTTTGAAAATGTTTCATTTTGTTTACATGTAATATAGGTCTTAGAGCTTTTACAATTTCGTGTGAGGTTTTTGATTGTAACGGAACTGAAATGCAAATTTACTAAAACAATTTATCACTGTTAGTATATATTTATAACCTTTATTCAACTTTGAAAAAGAAATCATTTCTACAAGGTCAGCTTGATACAAATCGTGAATACCTTTCAGTTCGACATTGCGTGTAGGAAAATTCCTTCTCGCTTGTTTATGCAATTCACTACTTATCGCCTGTCTGATGCTCATTATTCAAAGTACAACAACTAATTAAAAACTGTTTACATCTATGACCTTAGTTATCAGAGATTACTTTGTATCAAAGTACAACAACTAAAAAGGTTATCCTAAGGTTAAACAAATATCTAACAAAAACACTCAACTCTGTTTTTTATCAATTTTATTTTCACTTTAATATATTAACAAAATTAGCAACACACTTTTTTGATCTGATATAGTCTTCATATTTATAAGATATATAACGCTCAGTTTTACATGTCGGATACAAAAGTTTGTGCATAAATTGGTTATGCGTAATAGTATTAAAACATGTAGTTTTAAAACCACATTTAGAACAAACAATATTATCCGAATCATCAACAAATCTTTGATTTTTAAAAAAGTCTTCAATACATTTTCCACTTTTGTCACTTAATGAAACCATCTTTTATGACTCCGTGTAATTTAACAAGTAAATAATTTGGAGATGCCTTCGCGTGTTCAAACCATGGATCGTCTGTGTCTTGCCAATCGTGAAGTATAACTTTACAGTCTATACACATTACATCGTCGTCCACTCCAGTATACAAAAAACCTGCCGATACTAAATTATCAACTCGTGGTAAACGTTTAGGCCAACAGCAAAATGTCAACTTCATGATTTCTTCAGTTTCTGATACACATTTTTTCGCATTCATTATATCATCAATATGTAATAATATACTGTATAGTGCATAATTATTATATTTATCATATATATAACATACCATTTTACATTCTGAATTAAAAAGTTTGTGCATAAATTGAATATGCGAAATAGATAAAGATCCTCTTGTTTTAAATCCACACTCACGACACACAATACTGTCTAAATCACCATTAAAAATAAATCCTGCTTCTTCAAAAAAATCTTGCAATAACTTACAGGGGTTCAATTTTTCGCACAACTTCGCCATTTTTGACATTGCGTCCAACTTGTTGAGCCTCTACTAACTAACTACTTCCAACGGAGAGTTTTGTATTCTTCTTCAAAATCAATATCGATTATTAATTGGTTTCAATAATTTTCTAACCTTTGTAATATATCGTCATAGAAGCAAATCGTTGGGGATTGTATCTTGATAATTTGTTCATTTTCAATTATAGTAACATTTGCTTCAGAAAATTCATTATTTACAAAATAACATATTTCATTAAACGTTGAATCAGTAGATTCTATGCAATATATACACCAATTTAAAGCATGAATATTTCCTTTCTCCATGTTAACGGCTTCACGTATTCTTCACAACTATACGTTCAAATCATTATGCTCTTGGAAACTGAACTTTTATTCTTCTTCATCAACATTACTATCGATTATTATTTGATATCGATTGGTCTTTCTTTTGAATTATCAATTGTAATATTAATTATTTTAATTTGTATAGTACATCATCACTTACACATTTCAATCCGAATATCGTTAGATTATTTTTTTCTGTTATAACTAACTCACCCGTAAATTCATTAAAGACATACACAGTATTGTTCTTAAAAAAGTATAAATTACCATCAGAAAATCTAAATGATGAATCGATTTTAGGCGGTATTCCAGGAAATGTTTCAGATATATAACCCCATGATTTAGTAGTGAACGTACACTCATTGACTTCTCTATAATAATTATCATCATGAAATATATAAATTTTACCTGTATAACTGTTGAATACCGCATGTAAATTATCCGGTTGTATGTTAAATAAAGATTGGATATGCTTCGAATAACCATGACTTAATTTAAGACTCATTAAATCGAACATGAATACCAAAGAATCTATAAACATAACTATCTCACCAGATGGTCGTTGATATACAGCTAAAATTTTTGTGAAGTTTTTTGGAAGAAACGTTAACCAATGTTCTATTATGAGCGGTTTGGTATATATCATTTCTGCCGGATTTAATATCCACAACCATTTTTTATATAATATATATAATCGTTTATCAGCAATTAAAAATAAATTAATATTTTTAAAATTACAAAGATCGATTTTATTTGTATCTATAGGATGCTCGTTTTGTATTTTTGGTACCGAAGAAGATGGCGACTCCGGTATGAAAGATATTATAGAAGTGTTATCTGCCTTACCATATAAATTTTGAATGGCTAAAACATCATCATCACCTAACTCTATTTTACCGTTGTAATAAGCATACATTACAGAATCTGATACATCTGAATGTGATAAACCTATAACATGACCGATTTCATGTATTAACGTTGCATACAAACTTGTGTGGCCAAGAGGAACAACGTTATCAGTCGAATATGACCACTTTTCATCTTCATCAATATGAATTTCTCGCCTTGAATTATTATAATCAGGAAAATATGCATGTGCTAATGTTCCACCTTTACCGTCAAACGTTCTCTTACATTGCCACGATTCTTTTTGCATCATATGTTTCAATCGTTTATTAGAAACTAAAATATCTGTATTTACTCTATCATGTTTAAAACGTATACCAGACTTTTCCTCCCATACTGCAAAAGCTTGTTTAGTCAATTCTAACACCTCTTGATTCGCTAAATAATAATGCCATGTTACTTCAGGCTTGTTCCATTTAAAACTGGATACTCGATAATCAAAAATAATATCACTATTACCGCATCTAGGTTTTAACATTAAATTTATACTTCGTATTGTTTAAATTAGCAGCCATCCTTACTATTTCTTTTATGAATTTGCTAACTGCTATAATTTTTTTATTGTTCGACTAAGCTTTTCGTCATTACTGACATCTTCAGGTCTTAAACAACCGTTGTTTAAGACCTGAAGATGTCAGTAATGACGAAAAGCTTAGTCGAACAATAAAAAAATTATAGCAGTTAGCAAATTCATAAAAGAAATATTAAATTTATAGTTTCATTATTTAATTTACCATCAGTAGGTAATTTACAGTATTCTTGAAATATAAGTAACGCATTAGTAATATCTGATTCATTTACCGCTTGCAACGAAGATTCATCATCTGTTTGAAGATAACCATATTCATATAAATATTGCTTAACTTTATCCACTTCAATCTGTGTTGTATTATCGGCTAAAGAATTTATTAGTAATATTTGAACAATTACTATATATAGTAAATTTTTAACTACCGACATGTTATTAACTAGGATGTTACTTTCAGAATTCACGTTGGAACACTAATAAACCAACTGCTAACGTGTATTATATAAACGTTATTATCGGTTAACATATTTAAAAACAAATTCATGTTAAAACGTGAAAATAAAAAAGTATAAATAATGAATAAATATATTTAAAAAATAAAAAAAGTATGAATTAACTAGGTATTTAACAATTGATACTTACCTTACATATAATCTATTATTAGAATAACACAGTTGCACGTTACCGACTAAGCTAATTCATATCTTATCTGTATACCATGACAATCGTTACATATAAAATGTAATATATTTAGGGTATAGACGACGCTATCTACACTGTAAAAAGAAAAAGAAACAGTTTACACGTCAACGAACTCGGAATGTTTATGTTTACATCAACGTTTTACGCTTAGGTAAAGACGATACCATCTACACTATAAAAAGGAAAAATATCGGTATGGAGAACCATACATGACTTCCATATTCTAAGATTTATATTTAAAATCATTTTCAGCCAAACAGCCAAGGAAGGAATTTTAACAAAAAAATACTTCTTTCTTCCCAATAACGTAGTACACATATAAAAAATATTATCCCCTCCCCGTTCAACTAGCCTCTTCATTTATAGATATTTCATCTACGTTTCTACAGTGGATTATTAAGATCTTATCAGGATACTTTATCAAAATTAAGTACTTTACTCATGTTACAACAAAAAATTTTTCAGGTAAACTGCCCTTTCCCCGTAACCGATCTTCACCAAAATCAACAGACATTGAGTTCTCTATAGCTCAGGCCCATATGTAAAAAAGTATTTGATTCTGTTTGAATTTACGGCAGTTATGGTTCGTCATATAAAAAATTACCCATGTTAAAACATAAAACATGAGATTTATAAAACATATCTAAGATTTATATTTAAAATAATTTTTGAAATAAAATATTTTCATAGAACCTACTAACGCTGGGGAAATCTGAGGAGCCAATCAGAGTTGGGCCTACCTGTCACTCTGCTGAATTTGGTGGAAAGCCCTGTCACTGTCGTCAAAGTATCAGCCTTGACAGGGTCCTCTTTTTCTGCAAAATGGGAGAGGAGGCTTGAGATGGAGTGAGTGACATGGTCCCCACCTCAATGAAGAACCCATTGTTTTATAAAAATATATTTAAATTTTGAAAACTGAAAATTCTTTTCTTGTTGTAAATATTTATATTTTATAATCAAAATGACTTTATCAAAAAACAAACATTATTTTTTTATAATAAGTACTTACATATGTTTCTTAATATGCTTACTTTTTCTTCAATGTTGATGATCATTTCCAAATATTCTGACAAAATTGTATCTACAGAACAGTTAACATTCCCCAGGTTTCCATTTCTGCTAATTTCTCATTACACCTTCCACTGACGTATTATTAACCATTTCATAAACTATCGTATAATCTTTTCAGATTTTGTGGTACAAAATCTGAAATTTTCAGATTGCCTGACAACAAAATTATTTTATTTTCAACAATTACCATTGTTTGAAAAAGTTTAAATGAATTTTCAAGTACTTTACTCTTGTTAAAACGTAAAAGGTTGCAGGTAAACTACCCCTTCCCCTTAACTGATCTTCACCAAAATCTACAGGCCTTGAGTCCTCTACAATTCACTGACGTATGCAAAACATTATTTGATTATGTTTGAATTTGCGGCAGTTATCGTTTGCCATAGAAAATGCGCTTGATAAAAAACGTTGCAGGTAAACTACCCCTTCCCCTCAACCGATCTTCACCAAAAACAATAGGTCGCGAGTACTCTACAAATCAGGGCTGTATGCAAAAATTATTTGATTCTGTTTGAATTTGCGGCAGTTATCGTTTGCCATAGAAAATACGCTTGATAAAAAACGTTGCAGGTAAACTACCCCTTCCCCTTAACCGATCTTCACCAAAAACAACAGGTCTTGAGTACTCTACAAATCAGGGCTGTATGCAGAAACTTATTTGATTCTGTTTGAATTTCCGGCTGTTATCGTTTGCCATAGAAAATACCCTTGTTAAAAAAACGTTGTAGGTAAACTACCCCTTTCCCTTAACCGATCTTCACCAAAAACAACAGGTCTTCTTGAAAACTCTACAATTTAGGGCTGTATGCAAATAATCTTTTGATTCTGTTTGAATTTGCGGCTGTTATCGTTTGCCATAGGAAATACCCTTGTTAAAACATAAAACGTTTCAGGTAAACTACCCCTTTCCCTTAACCGATCTTCACCAAAATCAACAGATCTTGAGAACTCTACAATTCAGGGCTGTATGCGAAACATTATTTGATTCTATTTGAATTTGCGGCTGTTATCGTTTGCCAAAAAAAAAATTTCCCTTGATAAAAAAAAACCGTTGCTGGTAAACTACCCCTTTCCCTCAACCGATCTTTACCAAAACCAACAGGTCGCGAGTCCTCTACAAATCAGGGTTGTATGCAAAAAATTATTTGATTCTGTTTGAATTTGCGGCAGTTATCGTTTGCCATAGAAAAAAAATCTATAGACACACAGACAGACACACAGACAGACAGACACACACACAGACAGACACACACACAGACACTTTTTGGAAAACGACTTTTTTTCATGTTTTGAGTGTAGTAGAATCAGAATCTGCAATAATCTCGAACACGATTTTTTTTGCCATCACCACACTTCCATTCCTTAAGGAATATGGAAGTAAAATATCGGTATGGAGAACTATACATGACTTCCATATTCTAAGATTTATATTTAAAATCATTTTCAGCCAAACAGCCAGGCTGTGTCTTACCTGCCTTTTTATTGCTGTATTAAATGAAAAATATTATATTACATTAAAATGAAAAAATTATAATTTTATTGCCTGGCAACAAAATTATTTTATTTTTAACAATTACCATTGTTTCAAAAAGTTTAAATAAATTTTCAAGTACTTAACTCTTGTTAAAACGTAAAAGGTTGCAGGTAAACTACCCCTTCCCCTTAACCGATCTTCACCAAAATCGAAAGTCATTGAGACCTCTACCATTCAGGGACGTATGCAAAACATTATTTGATTCTGTTTGAATTTGCGGCTGTTATCGTTTGCCATAGAAAATACGCTTGATAAAAAAACGTTGCAGGTAAACTACCCCTTTCCCTTAACCGATCTTCACCAAAAACAACAGGTCTTGAGTACTCTGCAAATCAGGGCTGTATGCAATACATTATTTGATTCTGTTTGAATTTGCGGCTGTTATCGTTTGCCATAGAAAATACCCTTGTTAAAAAAACGTTGCAGGTAAACTACCCCTTTCCCTCAACCGATCTTCACCAAAAACAATATGTCTTGAGAACTCTACAATTTAGGGCTGTATGCAAATAATCTTTTGATTCTGTTTGAATTTGCGGCTGTTATCGTTTGCCATAGGAAATACCCTTGTTAAAACATAAAATGTTACTGGTAAACTACCCCATTCCCTTAACCGATCTTCACCAAAACCAATAGGTCTTGAGTACTCTACAAATCAGGGCTGTATGCGAAACATTATTTGATTCTGTTTGAATTTGCGGCTGTTATCGTTTGCCAAACAAACAAAATTACCCTTGCTAAAAAAAAACCGTTGCAGGTAAACTACCCCTTTCCCTCAACCGATCTTCACCAAAAACAATAGGTCGCGAGTACTCTGCAAATCAGGGCTGCATGCAAAAATTATTTGATTCTGTTTGAATTTGCGGCAGTTATCGTTTGCCAAAAAAAAAAATCTACAGACACACAGACAGATAGATAGACAGACAGACAGACAGATAGATAGACAGACAGACACACACACAGACACTTTTCGGAAAACGACTTTTTTTCATGTTTTGAGTGTAGTAGAATCAGAATCTGCAATAATCTCGAACACGATTTTTTTTGCCATCACCATACTTCCATTCCTTAAGGAATATGGAAGTAAAACAGTTTACAGACAAGATTGTCCCAGCGCATACAAAATATGTCCTAGGACACGATTGTCCCCAGAACATACTAAGTATGACCTAGGACACGATTGTCCTGTCCTAGCGCATACATACATGTTTTCGGGTGTCCCAGCGCATACTTCCGGGTTAGGGTGTCCTAGCGCATACATGCATGTTTTCGGGTGTCCTAGCGCATACAGACATATACTACTGTGAACCTATCCTTCCATGAAATCCTCTCCATCCTTCTATATCACCGAGTCATATGGTTTCTAACAGTTCCTTCATCTGTCTTCACAAAAGGTCCATGATTCACAGACATACTCCAGTCAAAATCTTTATGAAGTTTATCATTGTTTTGAATACGACATTTTTTTTGAATCCTTGTTTTGACTACTACGATGTTCGCAGATTTTTTCTTTTACACATATGTTACTTTTGCCTATGCTAACCTAGGTTGAATGTGTTGATGATATAATACCACATACCATCATATCGGTTTACCTTGTGGTCATCTTCATGTCAAGCTAACAAAGTTTTGTTTTCATAATAAACAGGTTGTCCTGTAGAAGCCGATGTAGTAACGGTGTAGTCAGTAGCCAGTCAAACTGTCACTTAAACAAGCGCGACAGAGAACACAGGCTTTCAGTGGACAGAGGTATAAAATTTCTGCTTTAGTCAACCAGCATACAAACGAGATTGGATACATTGTCGATTTCAACGTGACGAAACTACAGGACACAGTAGAACTGTTCGAGAAACGCACCGAAATTGAAAGGCCACTAAAAGGCAGCTGAAATTGTAAAAAGATCGGACGCTCTTATAAAAAAGTCGACGGCCTGCGACTTCACGCTTACAACAGCCGTCGGATACCACCAGCAAACAAATCGCACCCTTTGACGTGCACTATAAATATAGGATCAGTCTACGAGAAAAATCAAATACTCCTCAGCTATAGTGCATATAGTGGATCAAGACCAACTTCAGAATAAAACCTGACTGCCTAGATAACAGGGCTTTGACCATTATGTGGACCCGGCTACCGGAATGACTTTTCAAGTGAATGGACTCGACTCTCTCACCTCCTTTCTAGCACTGCCTTGAGAAGTCGTTGAAAGGTCCCAATATGGTACTCGACCTTAGACAAGGAGAGTACGATGGATATGAGACATCGCATTTAGGTCGGTATATATCGCATCGCAACCACTCTGTTACATTACTCTGTTGGATCTTTCTCGCGCCAGCTTTAAAAGGTGCCATGTCTACCTCTCAAAGTTCCCAGTGCTACTCAACACATACCATGGCCCTACGAATCATGACTCCGACTCCGCAAAACACTTCTAGCCCTTCCCAGGACCACCCTGGTTCTAAGATACAAACCCTGATAATGACGATTTCACCTGAGAAAAGGTGAATAGCTGGAGTTAACCTTTGTCCTTCGTCAGATGATCCAGATCCTAACGACGTTTCGACCATGGGAGATGCTCAGTAAAACGACACCCCCCCTTCTTTTTCTTTGATAGACCATGGACGTTGCTCAGTAACAACGACCCTCCCGTATATTTCTTTGATTTTCCGCATTCAACCAATCGTCTGTGATGTACCGTACCTAAAGCGTGACACGTTTTTGCCAAGTCCCTCAAAGATGCAGCGGTTTTCATTGTTGATATTTATCATCAGGCAAGCTACTCTGAATTCTAACCTGAACCCAGGAAGAGTTCAAGATGATTTCACTCTAATAAACTCTACCAAACAATTCCACATATTTGATCTTACTCAAAAGAAGGAAACCCAATCAACTCAGAACGCAATCGACCGTCCAATCTCCCACATAGCCCACTCAGAAGCTTCCCTCTATTCCCTCTAAACAGAAACTTTTACACTTGCCCGTTCCTTACCAAGGTCGCGCCCCAACGCACCAAGGTGCAAAACCCAAAAAGAAGAAAGCACCCCAAGATGACCTGCCCACAGTGGCCGAATTAATGTCCTGGATGTAAGGTCTGCTTCTCCATTTGTCGCTTTGGCCTCCTTGCGACTATATGAAAAGGATATTTTTACTTCCATGTTCCTTAAGGAAATGGAAGTATGGTGATGGCAAAAAAATCGTGTTCGAGATTATTGCAGATTCTGATTGTACTACACTCAAAACATGAAAAATGTCGTTTTTCGAAAAGTGTCTGTGTGTGTGTCTGTGTGTCTATCTGTGTGTCTGTCTGTCTATGTGTCTATCTGTAGATTTTTTCTATGGCAAAAGATAACTGCCGCAAATTCAAACAGAATCAAATAATTTTTTGCGTACAGTCCTAATTTATAGAGTACTCACGACCTATCGTTTTTGGTGAAGATCGGTTGAGGGAAAGGGGTAGTTTACCTGCAACGGTTTTTTTTAACAAGGGTAATTTTTTTTGGCAAACGATAACAGCCGTAAATTCAAACAGAATCAAATAATGTTTCGCATAAAGCCCTGAATTGTAGAGTTCTCAAGATCTATTGTTTTTGGTGAAGATCGGTTAAGGGAAAGGGGTAGTTTACCAGCAACGTTTTATGTTTCAACAAGGGTATTTTCTATGGCAAACGATAACAGCCGCAAATTCAAACAGAATCAAAAGATTATTTGCATACAGCCCTAAATTGTAGGGTTCTCAAGACCTATTGTTTTTGGTGAAGATCGGTTAAGGGAAAGGGGTAGTTTACCTGCAACGTTTTATGTTTTAACAAGGGTATTTTCTATGGCAAACGATAACAGCCGCAAATTCAAACAGAATCAAAAGATTATTTGCATGCAGCCCTAAATTGTAGAGTTCTCAAGACCTATTGTTTTTGGTGAAGATCGGTTGAGGGAAAGGGGTAGTTTACCTGCAACGTTTTATGTTTTAACAAGGGTATATTCTATGGCAAACGATAACAGCCGCAAATTCAAACAGAATCAAATAATTTTTTGCATACGTCCCTGTATTGTAGAGATCTCGAGGACTTTTGATTTTGATGAAGATCGGTTAAGGGAAAAGGGTAGTTTACCTGCAACCTTTTACGTTTTAACAAGTGTAAAGTACTTGAAAATTCATTTAAACTTTTTCAAACAATGGTAATTGTTAAAAATAAAATAATTTTGTTTCCAGGCAATAAAATTATAATTTTTTCATTTTAGTGTAAATCATGTATGAGTGAAAATAAATCGTTCATGGCAGCAAGCATGTCTCAATTATGTAATGTTTACGTTTCCATTTTATTATTATGATTACTGCAATAAAAAGGCAGGGAAGACACACACACACAATTCGCGTTATTTCTGGCCTCACTCATGTTTATTTTCTTACATTTGCACGGTTTTTAAATGGAAAGTGCCGAAACCCACACCAACATAACGCGTGCAAGCCGAAAAAGTGTCCAGCGTGGATAGCGATTTGCTTCCTGTGGATCGCTGGGCAGTGTAACTGGACGTGTTTACAGAGGAACGATTCATAGACAGACTTTTCGTCTTTAGGGAATGAACCCTCTGCAAGATGCTGAGGGTCCATGAGTGACTTCGGAGCGCTCCTTCTTTTCCGCGTGTTTGTTCTGTGAAACGTAGACTGTAGAATCTAAGCAACGCAAGTAAAAAGTAGGTCAACGCAAGTCGTGCGCACTTGTATTGACCCCAACACGCAAACTGCCTGCCAGCATGTCTCCGCCAAACGGGTGAGTGTGAGTGTGATGCCCGTGTCCTAATCGTAGCAATCAAAGTAGCAAAAAACCCCAAGCACCTCGAGTATATCACAGTGGGTAAACTGACCACGAGGTGAATTTATTTGCAGAGACACCGACAGAATACGTAGTAGTTTCCAGTTTGAATTAAATAAATAAAATCATTAATTTCGATCAATTGCTTAGAAACAGACAATTTATTGTTAACAATTTCAACAATTAAAATTTTAATAGTGTTTTTCTGTAATACATAAAAGTCAAAAATGATATAGGGCCTAATGAAAGAGGAAGGCCCAGGCAGGATGGGGTAAAATAAGGGAGAAGGTAATCAAGGGGCTGTGTACAGAAAGGAAGAAATTGCAAGCCCACTTAACCTCTGGGTTGAGAAGAATAAGAGGAAAGAAAATTTAAAAGTTTGGGTTAAATACTCTCATTTTTAAAAAAAGAGGTAAACTCTAAAATTCTTTTATTTAATCTAAAACATTAGAATGTCTTTGCCTGCACAACGTCAAATCTCATTGTCAGATATCCACCTTAGTTGAAGGTAAGTATGCTTGTATGTGTGAGGTTAGGAAGGAATGTTTTGGTTTTAGTTTATTGTGTGAAGAAAACGATAACCATTTCATTAATAGACTTTAAAAAGGAGTAGGTTCTACTATATTCGTCCCTATGTTTTTGTTTTTTTGTTTTTTTTTATATATATTTCCGCCACTTATTCGATAACGGCTGGACCGATTTTAATAAACTTTTTTTTTATTTGGAAGGGCATGTTCCTGACTTACAGATGATATTACAGATCATAAAGATCATTCCCCGCCTCGCCACAATCAACCTTGTATACTCTAACGGGCGGTACTATCACGTTGGTGCCTTAAGGATAGGTACCCCTCACTAGCTGTAGATTAGCAACTGTTCCAGGAAAGAAATATACCTGAAGGTAGGCGATATGGATCTCCCGAAACGACGCGGAAAGCCCTAAAGAAATGAACAGCAAAACTCAACGTGGAAGTAAACCCGAAAAAGGCCACATCTGTCACACTCATAAAATAATAAGAATTATCATATAAATTTATAGCATATAAAGTTGGATTGGTACTGTGACAATACTAGAGTACGGCCATTTTTTTTTAGAAACTGATTTCGGTAAATCTTTTTAATTTAAAAGTGCACGATTCCGCGGGCATGTAATATCATTTTCAAGTGGTACAGAGCCAGTACAAGTCAATACTATCAGAATATTGTATTTCACACTTAAACTATACTCATGAATTTATTCATGAATAAAAGGTTCTCGTAACCTTTGCATTTATTTGAATGCATTCTCATCAAGTGGTTTCTTCAGTAATTTACTAGGGTCCAAATCACATTGTGCAATACCATCTAATGTTTTTACTCAACAAAGAACAATAAAAACTTGTCCTCTTGCAAAATTTCTTTTTCCAAAGTCTATTACAGCTTTTTTAAAAATTGTACCTTGAAGCTTACGAACCGCTACAGCCCAGCTCAAAATTAACGGAAGCATTTTGTAGCTTGGAAAGCCATTTTGTAGTTCTTCATAGCCTATTGTAGCTTGGAAAGTTGGAAATGCAAATTATATTACAATTAAACCTTCTGCATCTTTTGCGTTACTTCCAACAGTCTCATCATCAAATCGAATATAGGTAATTCGCCTGTTTTTAATTGATCACGACGAAGTGCAGGCCATTTAATTCGTAAGTAAAAGTAATAATTAGTTACTAAAAGTAATAACATTCTTTATCACTCCCATGGCACCGTTGTAAACCCTCTGAAACTGTGCCACCACATATAATGAGTCTCCACATCTCCCTAGAACCTACAGATAACTTTATTGTGTGTACAAGTCCTCCGCAGATATTAATATAGATTGGAATTACTGTGTTACTTGGTTTGAATCGTTTGCTTTTGTTATTCTCAAATTACGACGTAAAATTGAATGTGGTTCTACCATACTCACAAAACGCATACTCCCTATTCTGCTCTTGAATATTAGGATTTGCTCGTAATTATATGCGTTCTGTATATTAGGCCTACCTATCACCTACTATAACTGTCTATAGTAAGATGTAATCTATGCCACTCAAAGTCCAAGTATTCGGATCAAATTAGAAAAAAGCTACACAAGTAACTGCTGCTATGCCAGTACACTGTTTACCACGTGAAACGATGTTGAACTGTTCATCACCTTGATGAAATAAACCACGTAAAATCGACATGTTATCGTTTATAGTTATATATTTATTTAACTCACCAATCTTTGCTTGGATCTCTTGACTCTGCATTCGACATTTTCTATCACCTAAACTATTTCAGAAATATTTTAATTCAATACATTGACAAAGTTGGTTCTAGTGTCAACATATAAATTGTTATTTTTTAATAACCACTGAAGCTCAGTTCTCTGGAATATATTTTTGGAATTCTCTGTGCTGCTGCAGATTTTAGCGACTTTCTGATATAATGGCTAAACTTGCATTATACAAAGGTACTGGTATTTATTCAGCAACTTCTACGGCGTCTGGAGCAAATAAAACTAATTGAGCTTTACACCAATTTTGGCTAAATCTCTTCTGTACCTTCATGATTATTAAGAATTATTCTTGCCAGCATTCATTACTCTACATCCGACAAATTCTTCAATTCTGGCATTACAGGCATGACGTCCGTTTTATTCCAAACGGTTGAGAAGGAACTTTACGTTTCTCTGCATTGTTAGAGAAACGAGTGCATACTATCACATTAGACAATTCCACTAATCATTGGATAGAAGACCAGCACGGGATGAAATCTCAAGTTTACAATGTTGGTTTGGGTATAATAATTTTCTACATACAGCATATGGAAAAACAGTGAATTCATTTATCGATGACATAAAATTATCTTCATTAATACAGTTAATGTCGTTTATTATTTTCACGCAAGTTTTCTATATAAAATTATATATGAACAAGCGATTCGTAAAAATATCGATGGTGTGTACCGATATTGGGAAATTTTTACTCATAGAAGTAAAGCAAGGAAAATTTTTCAGAAAAATTTTGGGGGAATGCCTACGTTTAATCTTCAACCATCATCAGATTTATCAGCGTCTGAATTCTACCTACGGGATTGCTTGAAAGGAAAGGTGTAAAACACACACACACAACCCTTCAGTAGTTGCGGGACTACATACAAGCTAAAATCCGAGCCTTACATACCTCAATAAAGATGTTACGGATGTTATGAAAAGTCAAATAGAGTTATGTGAAGCTGACAACGAAGTGATTTATTTATGTGACATTATTTTAGTTACTTTATGTAAAAAACAATCCTCAGTCCTTCTATAATTGTTGTCTAAAGTTTTGGAAAGTTCGTGTACAGTGGAGTTATTCAATTCACACAGCGACGTTTGGTCCACTTATGAAACAGAATATATGACTTTACGAAAATTTCTAATTTCATTTATTTGTAAGCTGGAGCGAGTTATCAGTACATAATAAAGGTACTATACGTACGCATACACGCACACATGCTATGAACCATACGTAGACACACAGTTTTGCAAAATAATGTCATTAAATTGGTACTGGTAATATATTTCAATTGATACACCGAATAAACAGGTATTAGTTTATGCAGTTAGGAAACACGACACGACGCACAAAGCGTCTGCCCGTTAAACCATTAGCATCAGCGTCCCGACGCCTGTCGCCTGCCGTACACAATTATGTGATGCTCGTTCGTTTTTATTCTTGTCACGCATTTTGTCGTTTTCAATTATCATTAATTATTTGTTTCAACCATGAAACGTGAAAGCCCGTCAGGTGTACTCGAAAACCCTTATAGGCCTAAACGTTTGCCACAAAAACAGACTTAACGTTTAAACGTACAAAATAGTCTTATGGTTTTCTAGTGTCTGTCAGTGGTAAAAGTGTTTCTTTTATTCAATAAAATAATTCTAAATTAATGAATGTGTTTGCAAGTAAGCAAAGAATACACACTTTATTAGCAATTCCACATTTTTTAATGAAATGTAAGTGGCGTGTAGGAAAGCGACTGGATTTCGCATTTCAGTGCCGGTACCAGTTTTTTAATTTCTTGATACTACACACTACCATTTTGTTCAGTAAATTAAAAGTAATCACATTTTACAGGAAATTGCTTGAACAAAACAACTTTAAAGCTCCAAAACGTTTGTTTCACTATCCATAACCGTGTATAGAAACTACCTTCGGTCGAAAAATTTGTATTTATTGAAAAATACTTTAGATATTGCAAAGATAAAAAGATGCTTCAGACGCTACTTCTTTATTAAAAAATTATACTAAACGTTTTAGTATAAACGTTCCTTTGTATTACATAAATACCGCTGAAAAAGTCGACCTCGAAAATGGAAGCGAAAAACTGGTGCCGGAAAACGAGTGTATAGCTTGGCGTTATTAATTATGAAAGGGAATTCATGTTGTTTCAGACAGTCATGACGTGCAGATTACAAACAATACATGCTTTCAAACTAAACTCACCGGTAGCTGCGGGCAATCCCGAATGTGGGACGGGTGGGCGCTAACATTTACAGGACAATTGGATAACTAAAACGTAAAACCTATGTAGAAATATTTTGACGGTCACGGTTAGCTGCACTGCTAAATCCGACACGATGGATAATGATGTATCAAATTACATATGACACAGTAAAGACTGTTAAGTATCTAGTATTTACATATCGGTAAGAAAATCTTCAATACGTACCGTGTATAATGAAGCAATCGAAATCAATGCTATCGGTGTGTTTCGATATCGTATGCCTGAAGAGAAGAGCAATCCGTGATTCTTTCAGTCCGTTGTGTAGTGAAACGCCTTACGTATAAGCTCCAGTACTTCTTAGTCATCAGTATTTCGACTGGATTTGTACCATCCCGCATATAACCGTGGTGTGTGTTACTGAGTCTCTCACACCCAGTAACACACACCCAGTAACTCTCACAATTTAACACTGGATCCGAATGGCACAGTTCTGGGCGGCCTATATCCTTATACTTGTCAGGATATCTCTTGCTGGTTTGCCATAGATTCAGCACAGTTATGTATTATCATAACAATAATTACATGTTGTGGAGGCCTTTTTTCTTTACTGTACGGTTCACAAAGTGTGCTGTTAATAGTACGTATACGCTCGCGTTTTATTGACTATTTCACTGTCAAAACTGAAGAAGTTTCATTGAAGTAATCATCATCACCATCATCATCATCATCTTTCCTCAAGTATTAGGACGTGGTAGAGCTCATAGCGCACCGCCTCCGGGAGTAATCAGTTTGCACTTTACCACGTGTAGTTGTCGGGCTGTACAATGGCGAGAGCTGTTGTGTGGTTCACGTCGAAACGTCACGTTGCAAAATACTGGAGAAACGGCGTTTACTCTTAAATAGCAGCCCAACCACTAATATATTTTTCATATTTTTAATTGTTACCTAATTTCTCCCATTAATATTATGACTGTTTCATTTGAAGTACCATGTTCAGCGTGTGTCTTTAGGTAGAATACCCTGGGAAGTACGTATACGTTTTGTGTTTATGAGAATTTCACGTTGTACGAATCGTCTAACCCTGTTACACAGGAATCAGACAGTACCTAACGGAGCTGGCATGGGCAATTTAAATGCACTTAGTATGAAGTAACAACGAGTCATAATTATTTAAACAAAAACAATTATGTTTTTTCTCGGTAGTCAGGCGATAGATCGTGTAATAAAAATCAAGGTTCCTATATTATTATTAGGTGCAAATTTTTCGTAAATAACGGCAATAGAATAACTATTTTACATTACTATGTATAAATCCCAAAGAAATATTACTCATTTTTTCTTCGCCCATTTCTTAATGAAATAAAAAACAATTAAACAATTCTGTTTTCACGGTAACAATATGAATTGGTTCTGTAGTTAGTTGTAACCAATCAAAGTAACATATTGGGTAACCACGTACTAATTTTTATTAAAATATTTTTTAAACGTTAATCATGCTTTCTTCGCCCGTCATTAATTGAAATAGTAGCAAGCTATCGACGTTTTCTCACATACTACAAAAACATGGTATGTAACGTCTCCAATTTTATTTATTTATTTTATTTTTTTTAATCATATTCTCGTTACCACTTTCAAATTTAAAACGAGTGATTTGACACCTCATTTGTCAAAATTAGTTCAGCCGTTTTAGAGCTACAAGGCAACAAACAGATGAACATACCACCTAAAAACACTACGATCCTACTTGCGTGGTCCGATAAAAATAAATAAGATAAAAAATCCATCCTGGCTCTGCAGCGCATCTTCAATGATACTCCTACATAATTTTCCTATCTACCTATGGAACCAATAGGTATCAATATCCATTTGTCCTCTCAGAGACCCCCATCCTTGGGCAAAGCAATTCGCTTTTATTAAGACTATCCGATTGCTTTCTTAAGCATATCTACCTATCTCATTGTAGGTCTACCCCCACTGTTTACTTTACCTTGTACAACAAGTTTTAACGTTTTGCCAGTCCTTCTGGCAACGTGTTCAAAGTAGCTGAAGTATTTTTCGTTAGTCTGCTTTAATAACCTGCATTTAATTGTAAGTCGTGCTACACAGAAGCTTTTGTTCTGCGTTTCACGTCTGTAGGCCCGCACCGCAATTCGGACACTTCTCTTGCCATCTGCTTCTTACAACGTCCAAGTCTCTTACGGGTTGGTGGCTAAAAATAACATAAAATAATAGCCAGGATTGTTTTACAGCGTTCGAAATGGTTCAGAGTGGACCATAAATCGTTTGAGAAACGAATTACATATTTTGATTACCTCTAGTGATGAACGATTTTTGTGAGGCTCAGTTATTGAATGGACAGTTTTAAAAAATTTTGTCGATCATCAGGACCTGTGTTTGGAGAGTACAGAAATAATAAACACATATATAATGGGTATTAATATGTATGGATAAATTGTGTCTTATTAGTATCAGAATATTACTATATATGTAGGCCTAACATTAAACGTACATTAAACGTGAACACACGCACATTTTACATTGCGCTACGCAGGCTCTGATGATGACATTAAACGTGCACACACGCACATTTTACATTGCGCTACGCAGGCTCTGATGATGATATTAAACGTGCACACACGCATGTCACATTTTACATTGCGCTACGCAGGCTCTAACGATGACATTAAACGTGCACACACGCACATTTTACATTGCGCTACGCAGGCTCTGACGATGTCATTAAACGTGCACACACGCACATTTTACATTGCGCTACGCAGGCACTGGCGATGACATTAAACGTGCACACACGCACATTTTACATTGCGCTACGCAGACTCTGACGATGACATTAAATGTGCACACACGCACATTTTACATTGCGCTACGCAGGCTCTGACGATGACATTAAACGTGCACACACGCACATTTTACATTGCGCTACGCAGGCTCTGACGATGACATTAAACGTGCACACACGCACATTTTACATTGTGCTACGCAGGCTCTGACGATGACATTAAAAGTGCACACACGCACCTTTTACATTGCGCTACGCAGGCTCTGACGATGACATTAAACGTGCGCACACGCACATTTTACATTGCGCTACGCAGGCTCTGACGATGACATTAAACGTGCACACACGCACATTTTACATTGCGCTACGCAGGCTCTGACGATGACATTAAACGTGCACACACGCACATCTTACATTGCGCTATGCAGGCACTGACGATGACATTAAACGTGCACACACGCACATTTTACATTGCGCTACGCAGGCTCTGATGATGACATTAAAATTTTGCCAAATCGTTGTTTAAGAATTCTGTCAATTGAAATCGAACCGGACAAACCTTTTTATCATTTATTAATTGATGTTCGCTACTAAACTGAGGATTACTTCTAGCGCCAAGCAACTCATGTTATCCTTTGTATTTTGTATATACACCCAAAGTAATTTTAGTTCACACAATGTTATCACACCTGTTGCCACTAAAACATTTCTTCGTTGGCCTGCTCCATTGTGCTTAAAAGCCAAAACAAGACGTTCATGGAATTGTAATTAAGTTTCGAGAAATGGCGATCAAAGCTCATACAGAGGTTAGACACAGTACGTGGTCTATTGCAAGGCTGACACGGCCGGAGTCAAAATTTTTAAAATTTGAAAACTATCGGGCCGTTGGGCCGTGGTTGATTCATATCGGGCCGTTGGGCCGTGGATGATTGCTTACATAGTGATTCATAAACTATCGGGCCGTTGGGTCGTGGTTGATTGCTTACAACGTGATTCATAAACTATCGGGCCGTTTGGTCGTGGTTGATTGCTTACAACGTGAGTCATAAACTATCGGGCCGTTTGGCCGTGGTTGATTGCTTACATAGTGATTCATAAACTATCGGGCCGTTGGGTCGTGGTTGATTGCTTACAACGTGATTCATAAACTATCGGGCCGTTTGGTCGTGGTTGATTGCTTACAACGTGATTCATAAACTATCGGGCCGTTTGGCCGTGGTTGATTGCTTACATAGTGATTCATAAACTATCGGGCCGTTGGGTCGTGGTTGATTGCTTACAACGTGATTCATAAACTATCGTGCCGTTGGGCCGTGGTTGATTGCTTACAACGTGATTCATATCGGGCCGTTGGGCCGTGGTTGATTGCTTACAAAGTGATTCATATCGGGCCGTTGGGCCGTGGTTGATTGCTTACAAAGTGATTCATATCGGGCCGTTGGGCCGTGGTTGATTGCTTACAACGTGATTCACATCGGGCCGTTGGGCCGCGGTTGATTGCTTACAAAGTGGTTCATATCGGGCCGTTGGGCCGTGGTTGATTGCTTACAAAGTTATTCATATCGGGCCGTTGGGCCGTGGTTGATTGCTTACAACGTGATTCATATTTTTCTAAAGGTTTTGACCACATACCGGAAACTATCGGGCCGTTGGGCCGTGGTTGATTGCTTACAAAAGTGATTCATATTTTTCTAAAGGTTTTGACCACATACCGGAAACTATCGGGTCGTTGGGCCGTGGTTGATTGTTTACAAAGTGATTCATAAACTATCAGGCCGTTGGGCCGTGGTTGATTGCTTACAAAGTTATTCATAACTATCGGGCCGTTGGGCCGTGGTTGATTGCTTACAAAGTGATTCATATTTTTCTAAAGGTTTTGACCACATACCGGAAACTATCGGGCCGTTGGGCCGTGATTGATTCCTTACAAAGTGATTCATATTTTTCTAAAGGTTTTGGCCACATACCGGAGACCTTCTTCAGAAGAAACGCGTTCAACAAAGGATGGCAGGCCGTCGATGAAAACAAAGGATGATGAAGACCGCCGGTGAGGGCGGAACGATAGAAAAGTATGAATCACGTTGTAAGCAATCAATGACGCCCAGCAGCCTGGTAGTTTCCAATTTTAATAACAATCTTTGATGCTATAACACTGTTAACAGTACGTACGGCACAAAGAGCATCATTCAATAGCAGTTCTGGTAGTACATTTTCAGTTTCGTTAATGTTGATAGCAGTCTGTATAATTTCTAATTTGTCGTAGGTTACTGTTGGACCGCTAATTGCTTCGTACTGGTAACTGCTCAATATGAAGCAATCAGTAAACACCAGCTGCAAGTAATCTAAGTTGCTAATCTAGGTCAACAGACCACAGTAGCTCTAATGGACACATTGTGGTAACTACTACACTGTAAGTATTCAAAATAGGCCAGTTTTAGGAGATCGTCACCGTGGTTCTGCGAATATCCAGCATTGCAGTGAATTCGTACGTATCGTATTTCTATACACGCCAAGGGTTTCTATACAGCGAAATTAAAACACAAAGATAATACCACAAAGATAGACTTTTCTGCCTACAGCAGTAAAAGGACAGCGATTATTGCTTAGTTGATACTGAAGATCAAGATGTATACTCAATATGATACTTCAATAGAATACTAATGATTATTGTCCAAAATTAGAAACATTGTTTAGTTTTATGTAACAATTCAAATTCGTTTCCATGGAAAAATTTAAAGATCGTTTAATAAATTCAGAATTTACGTAAAAGATAATCTCATTGAATCTTTCTGTTAATCGGTAAATAAATATAATGTTTTATATAACTTCATAAATACATTTTACAAAACATAACGACAGCTATACTTTATTTTGATCAGTTAATGACTGTAGAAACAGGACGTTACGAAATTATTTGTATAACACAGAGAAATTACGCCTACAAATAAATGTTTCAGAACAATTCAAAAGGTTCTGTTTAGTTATGTTAAAAATGTAGATAACTTTATATGTTTTGATAATTCCAAAGTAAATAGCCAGTTCATCCAAGATTTATAAAGCACTTTTGTCGTTTCTAGTCTAGCAACCTTCATCACATCTACCATTTTCTCAACAAGTTAAATCCAAAACCTTGTGTATATTGTTCTTCAAGTCTACTTACGTTATACACATTTAATTAAAGTTGTGTATACATGAAATTTTTTCAGATGTTGCAGTTAACCAAGAGGATCACGGTCCCCGTAGGTGGGTTGGTCCCTCCCGAAGTGATCCCACCTTGTCGTGGTGGAAGGGCTGAGGCTGTTGCAGCTGACCAAGAGGATCACGGTCCCCGTGGGTGGGTGGGCCCCTGCCGACGTGATCCCACCTTGTCGTTGTGGCAGGGCTGAGGCTGTTGCAGCTGACCAAGAGGATCACAGTCCCCGTGGGTGGGTGGGCCCCTGCCGAAGTGATCCCACCTTGTCGTGGTGGCAGGGCTGAGGCTGTTGCAGCTGACCAAGAGGATCACAGTCCCCGTGGGTGGGTGGGCCCCTGCCGAAGTGATCCCACCTTGTCGTGGTGGCAGGGCTGAGGCTGTTGCAGCTGACCAAGAGGATCACGGTCCCCGTGGGTGGGTGGGCCCCTGCCGAAGTGATCCCACCTTGTCGTGGTGGCAGGGCTGAGGCTGTTGCAGTTGACCAAGAGCATCACGGTCCCCGTGGGTGGGTGGGCCCCTGCCGAAGTGATCCCACCTTGTCGTGGTGGTAGGTCTTAGGCTGTTCCAGCTGACCAAGAGGATCACGGTCCCCGTGGGTGGGTGGGCCCCTGCCGAAGTGATCCCACCTTGTCGTGGTGGCAGGGCTGAGGCTGTTGCAGCTGACCAAGAGGATCACGGTCCCCGTGGGTGGGTGGGCCCCTACCGAAGTGATCCCACCTTGTCGTGGTGGCAGGGCTGAGGCTGTTGCAGCTGACCAAGAGGATCACGGTCTCCGTGGGTGGGTGAGCCCCTGCCGAAGTGATCCCACCTTGTCGTTGTGGCAGGGCTTAGGCTGTTGCAGCTGACCAAGAGGATCACGGTCCCCGCGAGTGGGTGTGCCCCTGCCGAAGTGATCCCACCTTGTCGTGATGGCATGGCTTAGGCTGTTGAAGCCAATCAAGAGTTTCGTGGTCGTCGTTTCTTTGCCGATATGATCTCACCTTGCCATGGTAACAGAGATGAGTAGTAAAGGTGATCACTGCCTCTTAACACATATGTATTTGTTCTTGTTTTCTCCCATGCGTCATGGCAATAATATACACGCTGTTAGTTACTACTAATACTAAGAAATTTTACTCGTGTTGAAAAAAGTTTTCGTAATATCTAACTCGTTATATCTGATAAATCATTTAAATTTTAGTGTGTTGTTGTTAAGCGGTCTCTTCTTCAGCTTCGACTACGTTTGGTATGAGAACGATGGCGTATACTTAACACTGATTGACACTTGACATGTAAATGTGATGTCTACGGAAGTACACCGCTTACTACCATTCACGCCAGATAAAAATGTTTGAGATTGTCTGATCAGGTCAGAAGTTATAGTCACGCCCTATCATGCTCTGCCTTTATGTTAATTAGTGTCACCTCCTTTTCACTTTAACAGTGTACAAGTAATGAATGTAAGGTAAGCCACAGTGTGGCAATCGAGTTTTTGCAACAATAAATAACAACGCAGTTTTGTAAAGTTTCAGGCTTTCCGTAAAAGCCACGAAAGCAATGGGACCCTGAACTAAAAAATAAAGCACATTGTGTGTGTGTGTGTGTGTGTGTGTGTGTGTGTGCGCGCGCGCGCGCGCGATAATGTAGCAACACCTTGGATATTTTCTCTTTGTAAAAATTTTGTAAATTCTTACAGACGACTTGCATTGCACGTGAAGAAGAGCGAATAAGAAGAGAGAGATATATACCAAGAGATAGAAATACGTAGTAGAGAGAGAGAGAGAGAGAGAGAGAGAGAGAGAATGTGTGTGTGTGTGCACTTACTTGTATACATATGGGAAAAAAGGGATGAAAAACTAGTATAAATGATTTATTTGTGTGTGATACATACGATGTAAACGGTATACTTATTTATGATAAAGGAATTTTTAAATATTTACATCCATTTTAAAAACATTATGTACATTGTCATTTCCCTAAAAATATTAAAATATTCACCTATACGGTCAAAGTTTTTAAAGTTACACTTCTTCTCCTCAACCTAGAGGTTGGTGGGGAACCACCGAAGACAGTCTCTTAATGAATTCATATTTTCTTCCACCCTTTATTTCATCCATTATTGTCTGTGCCTTTCCTTTCAACTATGCCCTTCAGTCATTCCCTCGGTCAGAGTAGTGAACCAATTTCAATGACGGAACAGGTGATCAACCAACGATACTTATTCTCCTTTCTGCAATGGTTTTAATCAGAATCCTTCTTTAATTCACTCTCTTCACTACTTCGTCACTAACGACTCTTTCTGTCCACGGTATGTTAAGGCCATCCTCCAGGACTACATCTTAAAGATTTAAGGTAGCTCCTTTCCAATTTTTCAAGGTTTCTAAGCCATACGTGTATATGCTGCAAGTGAAACTTTTTATGAATTACTTCCTGGTTTCCAGGGACACGTTTCTAAATGTCAGAAGAAATATTTTCTTGAATAAATGCTTCTCTTGCTTGTGCAATTCCATCACTGCTGCATCTTCCATCACCAGCTCGCAAGGTATTTAAAGCCATCAACTTGCACTAGCTTCCCACCGTCCAGAAATATCTCAGGCTTTTGTTTTTCATTTCCGGAATATTTAGTGGTTTTGGTTTTTCCTTATTTATCGTCATGTGGGATTTATATTTTAGTGTCTTGTTCATGTGGTTAAGCGTATTCTGTAGTTCTTCCTCGTTGTTTCCTAAAAGTGCAATGTTATCTGCAAAACGGATGGTGTTATAGCATTCGTCATTAATTATTCTTCCATAGTTGCGAGTTTTCATGAAATCGTTCATCATGTAAGTTAGACATACTCTACATACAAATAGATCAGCAGTGGGCATAATCCACGGCCTTGTCTAACGTCCAAAGTTACAAATACCGTGCCAATATTGACTGTTAATAATAATTATCGTAAGTATTAAGTGGTTATGAAATAGTTTTCACATAACATGGAACGTATTTGTATTAAAACCTTTAGTATAACTTTTTAATAAAGAAGTAATGTCTGAAGCATCTTTTTGATCTTTGCAATGTCTAATGTATTTTTCAATAAATACAAATTTTTCGAACTGAAGGTAGTTTCTTATTCCATTCCATGGGGATTCGTTCCGTTTGCCATATGTCCGCGATTAAGGAGTGCAGTGCGACCGCCACATCAGCACCTCCAGCTTTCAGCAGTTCTGCATGAATCAAGTCTGTACCTGGTGCCTTGTAAGGGAGGGAACGAGACCTAGAGGTAGACCGAGGAAGAGGTGGGAAGATGGCGTTGCAGAGGACGCGAGAGACATGGGAATAAGAAACTGGAGGAGGGTTGCAGTGGATAGAGTGGATTGGAGGCGGAGATTGGTGGAGGCCAGGGCCCGACTTTGGCTGTAGCGCCATAGGAGAGAGAGAGAGAGAGAAGGTAGTTTCTATACACGGTTATGGATAGTGAAACAAACGTTTTGGAGCTTTAAAGTTGTTTTGTTCAAGCAATTTCCTGTAAAATGTGATTACTTTTAATCTACTGAACAATATGACAGTATGTAATATCAAGAAATAAAATATCGGTATGGAGAACCATACATGACTTCCATATTCTAAGATTTATATTTAAAATCATTTTCAGCCAAACAGCCAGGCTGTGTCTTACCTGCCTTTTTATTGCTGTATTAAATGAAAAATATTATATTACATTAAAATGAAAAAATTATAATTTTATTGCCTGGCAACAAAATTATTTTATTTTTAACAATTACCATTGTTTCAAAAAGTTTAAATAAATTTTCAAGTACTTTACTCTTGTTAAAACGTAAAAGGTTGCAGGTAAACTACCCCTTCCCCTTAACCGATCTTCACCAAAATCGAAAGTCATTGAGACCTCTACAATTCAGGGACGTATGCAAAAAATTATTTGATCCTGTTTGAATTTGCGGCTGTTATCGTTTGCCATAGAAAATACGCTTGATAAAAAACGTTGCAGGTAAACTACCCCTTCCCCTTAACCGATCTTCACCAAAAACAATAGGTCTTGAGTACTCTACAAATCAGGGCTGTATGCAAAACATTATTTGATTCTGTTTGAATTTGCGGCTGTTATGGTTGCCATAGAAAATACCCTTGTTCAAAAAACGTTGCAGGTAAACTACCCCTTTCCCTCAACCGATCTTCACCAAAAACAATAAGTCTTGAGAACTCTACAATTTAGGGCTGTATGCAAATAATCTTTTGATTCTGTTTGAATTTGCGGCTGTTATCGTTTGCCATAGGAAATACCCTTGTTAAAACATAAAACGTTACAGGTAAACTACCCCTTTCCCTTAACCGATCTTCACCAAAATCAACAGATCTTGAGAACTCTACAATTCAGGGCTGTATGCGAAACATTATTTGATTCTGTTTGAATTTGCGGCTGTTATCGTTTGCCAAACAAACAAAATTACCCTTGCTAAAAAAAAACTGTTGCAGGTAAACTACCCCTTTCCCTCAACCGATCTTCACCAAAAACAATAGGTCGCGAGTACTCTGCAAATCAGGGCTGTATGCAAAAAATTATTTGATTCTGTTTGAATTTGCGGCAGTTATCGTTTGCCATAGAAAAAAAATCTACAGACAGATAGACAGACAGATAGACAGACAGACACACACACAGACACTTTTCGGAAAACGACTTTTTTTCATGTTTTGAGTGTAGTAGAATCAGAATCTGCAATAATCTCGAACACGATTTTTTTTGCCATCACCATACTTCCATTCCTTAAGGAATATGGAAGTAAATATCGGTATGGAGAACCATACATGATTTCCATATTCTAAGATTTATATTTAAAATCATTTTCGAAATGAAATATTACCATAGAAACTACTTCTTTCTACTTACTGCTTCAGCCTTAACCACAGTACTGTGGTCACTAACGTATACCACCTCACGTTATCGCACTCGATTTTCACTGATGATGGAAGTCGATGGCATTGCCGAAATGTCTGGTTTCGTAGAAAACATTGGACTACGGCCAAATATCCCGGGAAGGAATTTTAACAAAAACTACTTCTTTGTTGCCGATAACGTTGTACACATATATATCAGTGGCGAAGTTACATGGAGGCAATTGAGGCAATGCCTACCCTAACAAATTCTGTAGAATAAAAATTATAAATACGTATGAACTACATAACGTAAAGATTATACATTGTTACTGTGACTGTCAAATTTATTAAACCGAAACGTGCTTTATTGAGCGACCGCTAGATGGTGACAGGTGAGATTCGGCATAGTTCGTTTAAAGCGAATGAGGCAACCTGAACTTGCCTCAGCGTTTTTCGTATACATCGTATGTAAGCAATGTAGTGGTGTGATAGGGAAGTGTAGGGAGGGGGGATTGTCCCGCGCTGTACACATAGAGCGTTGAGGCATGCCTCACTTCTGTGGTCCAAACAGTTAAGTTAAAGCGCCTGTGTTGTTTCTAAGTGTTTATTTTATGCGGTTATTAAAAGTGTCACTGTTATTCCGCTGAACTAACAGATGATCAAGATTGTTATTTGAATTATTTGTAACATTAAACATATATATAGAAACTAACCAAGTTTAAAAATTTGAAGTTTAATCAGTTGTATTATTGTGTATGACTAATACAAGGATTGTTCAATAGACACACGTATAGAGCTGTAAAGCATTTTTTATTCAACGATTTTAAAAGAAGTCTCCAATAACATTAAGACATGAGTTCCACTGTTGCGCTAACCTGTAGATTCCCTGCTAGTAAAATTCTTACGGCTGTTTGTGGAACCATTCGGTTACAGCAAACTCTACCTCAGCGTCCGATTTGACCCACCGTCCTTTTAGTGATTCCTTAAAAAAAATTTAAGATAAGATTTTTGCCTACCCATTCATTAACTACTAGCTTCGCCAGTAAGCAAATTGATGTCCATTTTTTCGGCTTGCACGCGTTATGTTGGTGTGGGTTTCGGCACTTTCCATTTAAAAAGCGTGCAAACGTAAGAAAATAAACATGAGTGAGGCCAGAAATAACGTGAATTGTGTGTTTGTGTCTTACCTGCCTTTTTATTGCCGTATTAAATGAAAAATATTATATTACATTAAAATTAAAAAATTTTAATTTTATTGCCTGGCAACAAAATTATTTTATTTTTAACAATTACCATTGTTTCAAAAAGTTTAAATAAATTTGCAAGTACTTTACTCTTGTTAAAACGTAAAAGGTTGCAGGTAAACTACCCCTTCCCCTTAACCGATCTTCACCAAAATCGAACGTCCTTGAAACCTCTACAATTCAGGGATGTATGCAAAAAATTATTTGATTCTGTTCGAATTTGCGGCTGTTATCGTTTGCCATAGAAAATACGCTTGATAAAAAAATGGTGCAGGTAAACTACCCCTTCCCCTTAACCGATCTTCACCAAAAACAGCAGGTCTTGAGTACTCTACAAATCAGGGCTGTATGCAGAATATTGTTTGATTCTGTTTGAATTTGCGGCTGTTATCGTTTGCCATAGAAAATACCCCTGTCAAAAAAACGTTTTTGGTAAACTACCCCTTTCCCTTAACCGATCTTCACCAAAAACAACAGATCTTGAGAACTCTACAATTTAGGGCTGCATGCAAATAATCTTTTGATTCTGTTTGAATTTGCGGCTGTTATCGTTTGCCATAGGAAATACCCTTGTTAAAACATAAAACGTTACAGGTAAACTACCCCTTTCCCTTCACCGATCTTCACCAAAAACAATAGGTCTTGAAAACTCTACAATTCAGGGCTGTATACGAAACATTATTTAAGTCTGTTTGAATTTGCGGCTGTTATCGTTTGCCAAAAAAAAAAAATTTCCCTTGATAAAAAAAACCGTGCTGGTAAACTACCCCTTCCTCTCAACCGATCTTCACCAAAAACAACAGGTCGCGAGTACTCTACAAATCAGGACTGTATGCAAAAAATTATTTGATTCTGTTTGAATTTGCGGCAGTTATCGTTTGCCATAGAAAATACGCTTGATAAAAAACGTTGCTGGTAAACTACCCCTTCCCCTCAACTGATCTTCACCAAAAACAATAGGTCTTGAGTACTCTACAAATCAGGGCTGTATGCAGAAAATTATTTGATTCTGTTTGAATTTGCGGCTGTTATCGTTTGCCATAAAAAATACCCCTGTTAAAAAAACGTTGTAGGTAAACTACCCCTTTCCCTTAACCGATCTTCACCAAAAACAATAGGTCTTGAGAACTCTACAACTTAGGGCTGTATGCAAATAACCTTTTCATTCTGTTTGAATTTGCGGCTGTTATCGTTTGCCATAGGAAATACCCTTGTTAAAACATAAAACGTTACAAGTAAACTACCCCTTTCCCTTAACCGACTTCACCAAAAACAAAAGGTCTTGAGAACTCTACAATTCAGGGCTGTATACGAAACATTATTTGATTCTGTTTAAATTTGCGGCTGTTATCGTTTGCCAAAAAAAAAAATTTCCCTTGATAAAAAAAAACCGTTGCAGGTAAACTACCCCTTTCCCTCAACCGATCATCACCAAAAACAATAGGTCGCGAGTCCTCTACAAATCAGGGCTGTATGCAAAAAATTATTTGATTCTGTTTGAATTTGCGGCAGTTATCGTTTGCCATAGAAAAAAAATCTACAGACACACAGACAGACACACAGACACACAGACACACAGACACACACACACACAGACACTTTTCGGAAAACGACTTTTTTTCATGTTTTGAGTGTAGTAGAATCAGAATCTGCAATAATCTCGAACACGATTTTTTTTGCCATCACCATACTTCCATTCCTTAAGGAAATATGGAAGTAAAAATTGGTACCGGCAATGAACTGGAAAATGCAATCGGTTTCCTAGAGCAATCTACACACCCCTATCATTTCATTAAAAATGTGGAATTGCTAATAAAGTATGTATTCTTTGCTTACTTGCATACGATACACATCATTTTTTATACGAGCATTTATAACACTGTCACACCGTGAGAGAGAGAGTGAGAGACGGACAGACAGATAGACAGTCAGACAATTCAAAAGAGTTCTCATTCCCAGGTCAGCTATTTATCCAGTGGACTTATATTTCATTGTTCTCACAGGGATTTGTGGCCTCGTTAGTGTTAACTAAATATTTCATCATACTGTCATCACTGTTCCATGCATGGATGAGCCAATATGTCTACTCCGTTATCAAATTCAGATATTCTCTTTTTACCTTGATTACATTTCTTGTGATATTTCTGCGCTGGGGGAAGAGGTGGAATTCCAAGAATTCTCTTGAATTTGTATTACGATAATGATCAACACAAATTGTCGAAACAATAGTCTAAACACTTTCAACTCTAAAATACTATTTTGTTATTTTAAAAATACCATTTGGCTTTTTAAAATGTGAGTGTCCCGTAACGTAACCACACAAAATGTGAGTGTCCCGTAACGTAACCACACAAAATTTGTAAACGTATAGAATATCAATTTATTCCTTTATATTTATTTAGTTTGTAATACTTTTTCTTATCCGATGACAGTGTTTGTCAGTTTCGTTGAAATAACAAGTGAATTATTTCTAAGAAACTCTACAAGTATCGATACTAAATTTATAGGCTACTCAGCTGTTGGGTACTGAGAATTGTGGAAACATTTCGTTGACAGATGTCAGTAAACTGAACAATTCTGTATTGATTACCTTGTACATAGTTACAAAATTGCGAAAAATTCTGTGTTCTTTTTTTAACAATAATAAGAGTCGGAAGTTTTATTGATCGTTGATGCGGTTTAATCAGTTTAAATATCGAAACGAATCGAATTAGTTTTTCTGTTTCTGTAACCTGCCCCCCCCCCACAACTAAAGAAGGCTTTGTTCTAATGTTTCTTAGTTCCGTATAGACTGTACGTGTAGGCCTACCTGTATAATTTTCCTACACGTACATAGAAGCAAAAAATACGAAGTCTCAGATGAAACGTATGACAGATTGGATTAAGAATTTTTGTTGGTACAAACTGTATGGTAGTTACATTACTACGGGTATACTAGCCGTGTTTACTAGTCGGCGCGTAACGTTGCACTATTCACGATTAACAGTACCGCCTTCGCGTATTGAAAATATTAAAAATATTATACGGAAATATAAATGTGATTAATCGAGTCAGATTATGTCAGACTACATAGTTGATGTTGGTCATGAGAATCATAGAACATAACACGGCCACTAGTATTTAAAAAATAAAACCGAATTCGGGTTAAGCTTGTAACAATTAGAACGTCATTAACTGACTTCTCGTTTTATATTTCGTCTTTTTTTAGTAAGAGTACAACTCATATTATAAGCTAACGAACTAGCTTGGAATCTGGTCGAGATCTATTAGCGAATTCGTCTAGCGAGACGACCTCTAGTGTCCTGCTCTGATGGTCACCGTCTTTTTACCCTTGTTATTACGTCATCTTGTAGAAGTAGTTGTAGTAAGTATTTCAGTATAATTATTACAATTTCTTGTGGTGCTTAACACTTTTTTTAGAAAACTGAATCATTTATTTGTTACACAGCACTAAACGTTAAAACTTTCTCTCACTATTCTGATCTGACATGTCTACTCAATTGAAATGTCAGGCTTGCTAACACAATTCCGTAATTTTAAAACATTTTCAAACAAAAACAAAGCGATACTTGCATTATTGGCTGCAGTTTACACATCAATACAGATTAATCTTTGCAGTCCGGACAAACAATTCCGGGGTGTAACGTTCATGTGTGATAGCACAAAATAATTAAATAATTGTGGAGACCGTAACATGTATCCTTCACAATTAAAAATAAATTATACAACAAACATTCTATTATTATTACAAAGTATTTTAATCAAAACTTTCACAATTCATGGTTACGCTTCCCAAATAAACGTTGAACACTATTGGTTGTAGTGTGGTGTTCTGTTTCCCAATGAAACGAACTTGAACAATGAGTGTGTTATTTGCACTAACATAATCAAGGCAATGGTTGATATACTATTGCATTGTATACGCAGGGTAGCTGTATGGGACCGTGTCAATTTTAAGTAATAATACTCACTTTTATTACCTTAGTAGGAATGAAGTAATTGATAGCTCAATTTTGTACTTTGATAAAAACTTTTAATATTGCAATTATTTATGAAATTTTCAAAAGATTCTAATGAGAAAGGATGACGGAGTGGTCATCAGCTCCTAAAAGTCACTTGGTCTATCAAGAATACAGTTTTACTTAAAGAAGTCCATACCGGCCGCGCACACACAACTGTTATGGTCGGAATGATGTTTTCTGGGCGAACGTTTGCCTTCTTGTTGCATCTGTGTTGGTATTGTACAACACTACACATTTATTGTTCCATTATAATGGCCGCAACGTTATTCACAAATGAATTAGCCATAAATTTGTGTTTATAATCCACTGAGGTAGAGTATAAATTATGGTGAATGCTAACATACCTTATGGTTAAACATAACTTACTATCCAGTTTCTGTACGCGATAAAGCTGTCTGCACGTAGTAAGCTGTCGCGCAGGTTAGTAATATCCACTGTTGTGGGCAGACAGTAATACGCATGTAGACTAAACCAAAGATAACAAAAGTAAATATCGGTATGGAGAACCATACATGACTTCCATATTCTAAAGATTTATATTTAAAATCGTTTTCAGCCAAACAGCCAGGCTGTGTCTTACCTGCCTTTTTATTGCTGTATTAAATGAAAAATATTATATTACATTAAAATGAAAAAATTATAATTTTATTGCCTGGCAACAAAATTATTTTATTTTTAACAATTACCATTGTTTCAAAAAGTTTAAATAAATTTTCAAGTACTTTACTCTTGTTAAAACGTAAAATGTTGCAGGTAAACTACCCCTTCCCCTTAACCAATCTTCACCAAAATCGAAAGTCATTGAGACCTCTACAATTCAGGGATGTATGCAAAAAATTATTTGATTCTGTTTCAATTTGCGGCTGTTATCGTTTGCTATAGAAAATACGCTTGATAAAAAAACGTTGCAGGTAAACTACCCCTTCCCCTCAACCGATCTTCACCAACAACAATAGATCTTGAGTACTCTACAAATCAGGACTGTATGCAAAACATTATTTGATTCTGTTTGAATTTACGGCTGTTATCGTTTGCCATAGAAAATACCCTTGTTAAAAAAACGTTGCAGGTAAACTACCCCTTTCCCTCAACCGATCTTCACCAAAAACAATAAGTCTTGAGAACTCTACAATTTAGGGCTGCATGCAAATAATCGTTTGATTCTGTTTGAATTTGCGGCTGTTATCGTTTGCCATAGGAAATACCCTTGTTAAAACATAAAACGTTACAGGTAAACTACCCCTTTCCCTTAACCGATCTTCACCAAAAACAATAGGTCTTGAGAACTCTACAATTCAGGGCTGTATGCGAAACATTATTTGATTCTGTTTGAATTTGCGGCTGTTATCGTTTGCCAAAAAAAAAAATTTCCATTGTTAAAAAAAAACCGTTGCAGGTAAACTACCCCTTTCCCTCAACCGATCTTCACCAAAAACAATAGGTCTTGAGTACTCTACAAATCAGGGCTGTATGCAAAAAATTATTTGATTCTGTTTGAATTTGCGGCAGTTATCGTTTGCCATAGAAAAAAAATCTACAGACAGATAGACAGACAGACAGACAGGCAGACACACACACAGACACTTTTCGGAAAACGACTTTTTTTCATGTTTTGAGTGTAGTAGAATCAGAATCTGCAATAATCTCGAACACGATTTTTTTTGCCATCACCATACTTCCATTCCTTAAGGAATATGGAAGTAAAAATCAAACCAGTGTAGTATATTTACAGCTGTTAACTGTACTTGTTTGGGGTCATTATATTCGACTGAACTCGGTTACGTTTACTGGATTTCCCGTAACACAATTTACGGTAGCGTTTGTTTATTACTCTGTGTGTATTTTATTGAATCACAAGTTGTTATTTTGTTATATAGTTGAACGAGTAAGGCGAGTTCTCAGTAATAATTCGACCGTTTGACATTTGTCTGCCTATCTGTCTATCTAAAGACCCATCCGTCTATTTGTCCATTTCCGGTTTGTCTCACGACAACAACTGATTTTCGTAAAATTTTGACATGGGTGACCATACTTTTACCCTAGAGTACTCTTTTGTTTTTGAGAATGATCCCCCCCCAAAAGTAGGGGAGCGGAAGGTAAAACATAAGAGGTCAAAAGTGTAAAAAGAATCGCAAAAGCCCACGTGGACTACCAAATTAAAGATAATTTAGGTATAATCTGAATATAGTGTTCATTTTTGAAAATCTCAAAATTTTTGGACATCAGAGCCCAAAAAGTCGGTGAAAATTTCGATAAAATCGCAAAAATTCATGTGGGTATCATGTTAAAGACTATTTTAACTAAAAATTGAATGTAGTGTTAAGTTTTGAAAATGTCTAAATTTTCGGACTCTAGATCCGAATAAGTAAAGAAATCAAAAATTTAAAAACAATTTGTGAAAATCCAGCAGGGTATCAGACTAAAATTAATTGTAACCCAAATCCGAACGTTTCTCATTTTTAGTATTTATTGTATCACTGTGTGCCCTACAATCGTTACGGCACTAAATAAATAGTAGAGAAGTCGGATTTTTTGTAATTTTTTCCATAATTGAAAAATTATCTAATATCGAAATTGGTGTAATAATAAATACACTTCGTTCACAACAGTGAACGAGTTCTGCAGCTCATAGAGCATACTAGTTTATTAATTACGAAATGTAATAATATTTGCTTTTAATCAGTTACATATCAAGGCGCACCATCCTCCTAGTTCATAGTAGCATTGATCGTTTTCAGTTCTCGCCTCCACTCCCATCTAAAATAGTCTTCTTCCCGAAAATTCCTTTTCGAAATGTATTTAGAATCAACGTCCAAGTTATATGTATATAATCATCGTCCAAGTTATATCCTGTCATTTTTTTCGTTTCTTTTCACGCTACACTAATTCTAAAATCTTCTTTACCTATCGTTCAGTGGATATACTCGTATATTTCATATACCACGCCATTGTTTTCAATTATGTCTACACAGTGTAACCACAATATGGAAAATGTCCATAAGCTACAATTTAATTTTTAATTTTATCCAGGCTTTATATGTCTTCTCATTATCCTGTTGCTAAAGTGTCTGTTTGCTTTTCGTGGACAGCATTCTATAATTGCCCTGAAAAAGATATTGAAATCAGATCACAGAACGAGTATCCCTTTATCGTCCAAACTATTTACCATCTATCAACAGCAGCAAAAATTAAAGAATGTTTTTTCTTTTCTTAACAGAAATTTTATTAATTTAATATATCAATTACTAAACTCCTCGCGGTGTCTGGCATTCCTTGAACAATTTCTTTTTAACATTGAAAATGTTTATAAGGACGTGTCGCACATTTGTGGCCGATCGCTGGTGCGTTATCGACAATGGGAACCGGTGAGTTTCCATAGAAACTACTTCTTTGTTGTCAATAACGTAGTACACATATAAAACTTCACTTATGAATGCGACTACATTTAACTTATAATCTGTACATTGGTAAATGAAGAATGAATTCATTGATTGGTGAATAAAAAATGAATTCATTGATTGGTGAATGAATATAAATATATATATTTTTTAGATTTATTGAACCATTTTCAATGCCCTTCTCTGTGCATTGCATTTGTGCAATGCCTGTAAATTTTGTTTACTCTTGTTAGTCAAGCTACTAGATAAATGTTGGTTATAATTTCCTAGATTTAATTTCATTCATATTATTTACATCATATTTAAACGGGACTAGCGTTGTCATTAGCGTTCCTATCAGTTAGGAACGCCTCAGCGTACTTTCTTATCCTGCGATACTTCAGCTTTTTTAAGTTTTTAACGTGTTCTGGGGGTAACTAATTTATTTTAAGACACTCAAGTTAATCTGAATTGTCAGAACATCGTAGTGCGTGAAATCGGGCTTCACTGATACTGTTCTTTGTTTCGAGATATGACACTGCAGTGAGAAAAGTAACCCCAATCACCTTCTGTTTCTTGTTCCTGACTCTGCAGAAACCTACGCATACAGTAATGAATCGACGAGTATAATGATCGCATTCCTAGCAAATGATTACTGTTCTTATTTAAAAATAACAAATATTAGTGTAATATTATTATTATTTTAAAAAATAATGAGTTATGTGAAGAAACTCGTAGATTCAGAAATGTTGTTAGTTCCAAACTTATAATGTAAATTAAATAATTTATTTTTAGACACAAAAGTAAGTTAACAACTTCGTATAATTTTCAAAGTAATAAGTTTTACAAAGTAATAATTTTAAAGAACCTGTTGTACAACACACAAGCAAAAGGTATCAAAGGTAATAAAACAAAAATAATAGCATCTCTGAAACGAGAACGTACGTCGTCGCTCTTGTAATTAAGATGTAGAAGCGACGCCGTATTTGTAATTAGAATAGCGGAAAGGATTTCGTAACCGTACGAAAACGATACGAGTTATTCTGAAACAAGACTATGCGAACAGTGTTTACGGAAAAGTGTTTAATTACGGGAAAGCGTGGTGCGGTGACGATGAATAGTGGTGCTCTGCAATTACGGAGAGAGTCTCACACACAAGTTACGAGTGGGTCGTACAAACTTGAAAAATAACGAGCTTCTGCTACTTGACATTTATTCAGCAATATCTGTGCTTTTTGTTAGCCGCTTTCCACGTATTCCTCTAGTAGGCTACGATCAAGCACAACAGGTTTGTTTTTAAAATAAGGTCAAATGCTACAGCCATACACTTTCCACTTTTCAATAGCCTATTAACGCTATGGAATTTCGATCAGTTTGTAGTTCTACCACTTAATTCGAACATCACTACGGAAAAAAAAATGTTAGTTGTAGTGATGCTTCAGAAATTTCAGTTAGTCATCATCATCATCGTCGTCGTCATCATATCCATAATCACCACCTTCAGCAAGGATTAAACCAAAACTGTTTGTTTCGCAGCAGACTAGAGCTGGCCACTCCAACTCTTCTTCAGACGTCCCACATCTCCCCGTCCTTTCGACTTATAATTCCATAGTTGTTTAGGGATGCGCAGTCATCCATTCGGTTAAGATGTTCAACCATTTTACCCGATATGGGGCAGTCTTATCAGATATACTCATGACATTCAGTTGCCGCCGTACGTCGACGTGATCTTGAAGACCCATTTCGGCCGCTTGAATACGACTGGCCTGGGATTTCCTTAAAGTCCAATTCTCAGACCCATAGGTGTGGGTAGGGCCATCACCTTGTAACACTTCAGGCGTGTGTCTTTACTCGTTGATTTTAGAGTTCCTCTGATGGTCGCACACATATGGTTAAAGTTCAGCACAAGCTGCAGACCATATCATTGTTTTTAATGTTTGTAATTGTTTGTAAATAACACATCACAGCCCAGATATTCAAAATTACTGACCTGCTCCAGAACAGTACCATCTACAACAATTTTTGCTCGCGTAGGAGCAGCTCCATAAAAAACTCCTTAGTCTTCTGTAATCCAAAATCCTTGCAGATTCGACTCAATGAGTGTACAGATATCTGCAAGCCGGTTTCCGAATTCGACACGATAGTCTGATCATGAGCAAATAACAACTTGTCAAATGCAGTTACTACTCATAAATATCCTGAAAGATTCATCTCCCAATTGTGTATGATCTTGTCTAATTAGTTCAAAATGATAATGAAAGTAATAATCACATACTCAACCAAAAGCATGTCATGGTATGTACACTTAAACGTTGTTTGCTTAACGGTCTGTTTAATTAATCGTCTGTAACTTACATTATCAATAAATATAAATGAAAATAACAATTTCTATCCTTAACAGTAGTCCAGAACTCAGAGAAATGCATAATAAAATTGCTTCGTGTAGCGATATTATTTACTTCTTTATTTACTCGAAGTATAAGTAAATTACAGAGAAAGGTTATGGACTTCCCTTGTTTTTTGTTTTACATTCGCGATATTCTTTCACGCGTTTGGCGATTATTCAAAACAGTTAAATTTTTTATAATTGAATCCCTGAAAAATTAACGAGATTGAAACTCAAAATAATAGTAAAATATACTTTAATAATAAAAGTATCGTTTTATATGTAAATGTGCTTAGTGCTATTTATTACGCAAAACATAACCGCCAAACATTCAAGTGACATTTGTGAAATGTACTAAGACTAGTACAAGAATTTCAATCAAAATCAAGGCTGTACAACTTGAGATGTCTAGTGTCACATGAAAATGTTAAATTTCTTGCATTTACCCGCTCTTAACAATAAAAATTATCACATTGTTCGTGATTTAAACTGTACGAAACCCGTGCGAAGAGATTTCTAATAAACGGTATTTATTTATATTTGGTAGAACAATTCAAACAAAACGAGGTTTTGTCCGTTTAATTTGACAGCAGTACTCTTTTCTTCTACTCCAAAACGCAGAACTGTTTTCTTCTACAGTACGAAACATTTCAGACACTTGAAGACACGCTTGCATGTCACTTCGTTTGACACCACGATACCAATAAGCGACCAGCTGTTCCAACTCCTTCTGTGTACTGTTTCTGACAACTCGATCGATTAGATTGAATTATTAAATTAAAAACAACTTGAAATTAATAACATTTCAAGATATAATTATTAACTTGTATATGAATTAAAAACACTTACCCTCTCTTCTCTTCCCCTTGTGGAGTTTTCCCTTCTTACAACAGCAAAATAAATCTGAAACCCGTGTAAATCGTTAATTTTATTTATATTTATATATATGTATATATTATATATAACTTATTTATATAGAACACAAATATGCAATTAGATTTAGAACTATGATGGCTGAGGATGGGAACAATAGGTGTCCCAAAACATATTCCAAATAAGGATAAACATATCTTGAGGTAAAACAATTTAAATATAAATAAATTATACATGCATCAAGAAAAACTGACAGTAGCAAAAGTGTTTGAATTATTATATGTGTGTGTGTGTGTGTGTGTGTGTGTGTGTGTGTGTGTGTGTGTGCGCGCGCGCACGCGCACATAAAGAATGAAAAGAATGAAAGAATGAAAAGTTATGTTCATGGTATTAAAAAGTTTGTTCACGAAAGTTATTTAAAAAGTTGAAAATAACACAAATTCTAAAGCCCTTTTTAAAAAATTTACCTGCAGGTTAGAAAACAATTAGCTGTTATATACAATATTTTCTTTTAATTTCTTGTTTTCAGATCCGCACGGAAATCAGATTTGATGGACGAGAAACACTGGCACGTGGACTGTATATGTAGTTCATAAATGTTTTATACAATTTTAGTTAGAATCTATAATTTGTAATGCTTCCGTTTATCGATCGACCCGACTTTAGAATAATAAGGTGGAAGTTTATATATATCACAATCTGAACACACCAGTATCCTCAAGTGAGAAACATCTGGTCAGGCTCCGTATTACGCGTGCTATTTGAGTGTGGGTCACGTGAATCAAAAAACCAATAATATTAACGTAAAATGTAATAAACTCAGGACAACCCAGAAACAAATTAACTGCCTTCTGGGTGACAATATAAAGAAGCCTACGAGTATGCAAAGCAGTCCAAATACCAACCTTACTTTTACTTTAAAACATATTTGTTTCTCTCATGATTCACATAAGTGGGATGTGTAAATTTTGTGCAGTAACCAGACCTGTCAGTCTTGTGCTCCATTTAATGTTTTTTGCAGTAAGCCACAAGTTTGATGTTCTCCGAATCAACACGATTTATTACAATAGCTACTTAGTAGGATTTATATTTTTGGTAGACTGATAGTACTCACTGTATATCAGACCTTTTGTAGCTATCAAAATACCGTTGAATCAGTAACTGACTGGCATACGTAAATGTACTGTATATAGCATAGAAAACTGTCTGTGCGTGTCATTGTATACAGATAGTCCCAGCCTGTAAACAGTAGCCTAAGCCCTGCTAGTGCTAAGTTATACACAACTTTCCCGCGAGTTACATACAGTATAGAAATATAAATTTGTATAAATAGATAAAGAAGTTGCAATGTGTTTTTTAAAAATAACCAAATAAAATAAGACATTAAAAGTCAGTTCATAACTGAAGCAGAGATCATTTCGTTAAGCTAACCTTGTCGTGTTATGTTAACTTATTCAAATAAACAAAGAACAATGTCAACTGATTGTATTAGCTTTTTTCTTAGAAGTGTAGGCTAAATAATAAGGGTAAAAACGTTTTCAGAATCTGGTGAATTTAATTTGCTTTTTGTGTTTGAAAGTGGTGTCACAGATCTGTGAGATGTAGTAAGTGATCTTTTTGTTAAATTGGCCTAAAAATCTTCGTTACTAAAATAACTTGCACTTGTATTATTGTATTTTGTTCAGTTTTATTCCCTTAACTTTAATTTACTACATAACACCCATTTAATAATTACGTTCCACTGTTTAGTTGTAAGAATCCCACATGATTAACGTTCTAAACGTTGTGATTATCAAAACCATCCTAGTTTACTTAGTTGGGATTTTAGAGGTTCTGTTGTACCGATAATAAATCTTTCGTGTTGCTAGCAGTAGATACGTTACTACAATAATTTATTAAATGTGCATTGTTAACCTAATCTAAACTAATGTCAAACAGTTCTTTATAATTTAATAATTAGACTTATGTCTCCAGTTGAGTAAAATTAAAACAAATATTATTTTAATTTTTTTACCATGAAAAACTATTACACACACAGTGAAAATTCCAATTTCCTGTGGGAAACTCCCTTCAAGATAGACTGCAAACGATAGGTTTCTTTTACATGCGTGTATACATAAAATATAAATCTATAATGGGTAAATATTCTTTGTGCATAAATGTTTAGAGTTTTGGATGCCAGTAGTAAACTCCTAAAGTACAGTTTCAACGAACCCAAATGGAAACGTTTAAAGTTAGACAGTTCTTCCAGACAGTTCTGTATGTTACATATTGTAATTGTTAAGTTAGTGTAGTAAAAGTAAAATATTTATGTTTATTTTTCAGTTGTGCACCGATGTCTTTAGAGTGTACCGACGTGTACCGACGTGTTGTGCACCGACGTCTTTAGAGTGTACTACACTATTGAGACGGGAGCGGCGTCCTGCGAAATACGAGACACGAACGGACGTTCATGACTGCCGTCTACACTGGGGACATAAGTCGAGAATGTAGTGCAAAACATACTATACAATTTACGTAGACGTAATACCTTTTTATTTGAGAATCTCGTTATTTAAATACCATTGACGATGTCAGCAATGTAAGAGAACTAGCTTTAATGTTGGTTCAGATGGAAGTTTACTGTTTTTTTTTTTTAGTAGTATTTTTAAGGCAACATTGAGGGGAAGAAGATAGCATAACTTCCTTAATTAATTTGTCGACTTGATGTACATTCTCCTCAGTACCAGTATTCTAACATATATTTGTTTCTTTGTAGAGTATAATTCTGTACACATTTAGAACGGGGACGTCCTGAAACATTTTTAATAATTTATATATAAATAAAAAAATTGTATAAGAAGCTTATTGTATGGGTGCTAGTCGTGGACAATAGGTATGAAGGAAAAAAAGAAACTTGACAGCTTTGAGATACGACGTTATCGCAAGATGCTAAAAATAAAATGATCTGGCAAAATTACAAATGAAGAGGTGCTGAACAGAATAGGCGATGAAAGGTGTTTGTTGAAAAGCACAATTTAAAGAAGGGTAAAACTATTGGACATAAGCTGCTTTATGAAGGACTACTAAGATTGGTAAAGGAACAGTAAAAGGTAAAGGATATAAGGGGAGACCAATACTGCTATATATAAAGCAAATTATGGATGATGTAAATTGTGAAACTTACGAGGGAATGAAGACGAAAGCACACGATCGATCACAATGGAAGACTGCTGCAAACCAATCTTAGGTTTGAAGACATAAGAAGAAGAAGAAGATTAATAAAATATAATCTTAGTATGACAAATTACATAAATAAAATGAAGATATCTCTGTTGTTCACTTTTTGTTGTTCGAAGAATTTTAAAAATTGCTGCGGATGAGTGGAAAAATTCGGAGCTAACGCGTTGAAAAAATTGAATCGGATTATCTTACAAAAGAAGTAATTGCTGACAACACTACTAAAAAAATGTATTATAAATACTAGCTGATTTGCCCAGCGTTGCTCGGGTTCATAATTTATTCATAGGCTCATAGGCACCTATTATCTTTATTTATAAGAACCGTGGACTCTGGCTCGGCCGTTTTTCGCAAGATCCGAGCTAAGACTCCCCGGGTTCCGTGGACGGAGTCCTGGGAAGGCCCGTCGGACTACTGCCGAGCTATTCCATACGCGGGAGGCTTCTACCTATGTCGGGACACCGCTTGCTTTTTCCGGCATCCAGGCCGGTCGAACTCCCGCGCTAGGACTTGGTCAGAGACCTCCCCGGGGTATGGAAGGTTCTCCGAAGTCCGGGAAAGCCGTAGACATGCCGGGCGAGGCGCTGGGACTCTGGCCCGGCCGTTTTTCGCGAGATCCGCCCTAAGACTCCCCGGGTTTCGTGGACGGACTCCTGGGAAGGCCCGTCGGACGACTCCCGCGCTATTCCCTACGCGGGAGGCTTCCACCGATGCTATGGCAATCAGAATGTATTCTATTGGGTTGCCAAGGTAACCAGATCTAATAGTTTCTTTTTAAGACCCCAAAGGAGACCCCCCCAAAGGATCGTATCGAAAAAACACCTATCCTATGTTGGTTCTCCCTTTGCGTAAAATATTTTTGCCAAGTTTGGTTGAAATCGGTCCAGTGGTTTAGGACGTGGAACATGCTTACATACATAGATACATGCATAGATACATACATACATAGATACAATGACTTTTATTTATATTAAGATAGGAGACAATTTAATTAACTCAAGTGTGACTGTGATGAGGACAAGAGTGGTAATGATGGTATATCTGGTGTGGAAGAAATATGTGTCAGTGAATAATTTTTATGTAAAAATAGATATAACATGTAACGAAAAATGTTTGTGTTATACCATCCGAGTACTTATGAACTGTTAACTGACTCCGTCGCATTACTTTTCACGTAACTGTACTGGAGAGAGAGGTAAGTATGTTGTTTGTATTTCTATATTTGGGGGGGGGGGAATTTTTCTATAAAATCCATAACAGCCAAGCGACAAGAATTTCTGGCCTGATAGTAATTTATAATGTTTTCTGTATCATTGGAGTGTCTTTAATAAGTTTATTACATACGGTTGTGACGTACAATTGCTTTTTCAGCTGTTCCCGGATTGTCCGGCAGAAGCCGGAATCGTCGTTGAAAGAATTGGTTAAATTCCTACACTAAACAAGGGGGAGCCCGAACAACACCTTAAGGCTCCCATGGGCGGATGGGCCCCTGCTGATGTGGCCCCACCTTGCCGGGGTGGCAGGGCTTACGGTAAAAAGTCAACCAACCAAGAGGGCCACATCGATTTCCCCAAGTCACCACCCCACCCGCTTAGTTACTCGATGCATTATTCCGAACCACATCACTGGTCTCACGGAAGAGCACAGATATGCATGTTGAAGTTTGAGTAACGAAGTCTGAAGAATAGTACAAGGCAAGAGGAGTAGACAAGAAGATTTGTATTCAGCCTGCCTTTGCCCGCAATGAACATACTGGTAGTTTTCTGGAAGCACCAAATAATCAAAAAAGCTTTGACATGTAAAAGTGAGAACTTGAGATTTTTTCTCACGAACGTTTTCAATGTACTGTAACAAGATATAGCTGCACAGAGCTATATGTGTGCAGCAGGGTCTGTATGATTTGTACCACAGTTAATGTATTGTCAAGTATCTGACGATGAACAATCTAAAAGAGACGTCTTATTTTTTGAAGCTTTTTCGTGTAAAAGTCAACACATGAAAATCTGTCTGAAGAAGATCTGTACTATGTAACTAAAGAGTAAGAAGATCTATACAGTGATCAGGGGACTGTGTAAAGTGTAGCCACAATTCTCCGTACGATTCTGTATTGACCGTTGTTCTCTGATTGTACCAAATAAAAACGATGCTCCAAAATTTTGAGACTCTATGTTCTTATTATGTTAGTTTACAGGCCTAAAAGACCGTCTTCTTTGTCATTAGTTTTATTCAAGTTAGTTTTAATTTACATGATAAACATAATTTGTTATGCTTTACTTCAATTGTAGTGTACTTAAGAAACGCACATCTGTAAGGAAGGTCCCAAGTTATTTTACTACATTATTTACTTTGTTCCTTAAAGTGACACTCGAAGTGACTAAGTCATACGAGCAGGATCGAGGTATTACATAATTGACCAACACTGACAAATCGGTTCTCACAGCTGATTTACGTTTAGCTACTGTGATCTCCAATCACATACACTTTATATGTAGTTATGCCGTTTCATTCTATAATTTAAAAAGTGTTTGCAGACCCTTATTTGCAAAAAAAAATTCTAAAATTGTATACATATTTCATCTGTTATACCGGTCTTTCTTATTCCTATACATACGTTGTATGTATAGAGGCAAAAAAACACACACACAAACGTAATAATAATAATTAACAATAATAAAACTCTTCTACAAGTGTAATCACATAACTTTTTTCGCATGTACGTCTTGTAAAACACTTGTGCACCATAACAGGTAAGGAAATATATTAAAAAATAATGGTTTCACATGTGTGTGTGTGTGGGGGGGGGTTTAGGGGGCCGAGAGTTACTCAAGGACGTGCACCAGTACCTGAGATCTGAATTCGACCAATACAAAACACCCATTAATGCAAAGATAAAGCTATGCAGTTAAGAAAAATGTATTATGAAACTGAAACCTGTTGTACAAGATAATCAAAAATTATTTAAAAAGTATTGTCTAATGACACCATCATCATCTATTATTAACACTTGTCTACTCAATGTTGAGCGAAAGTCTCAGTCATTAGTTGGAAGTGTAGAGGTTTTCCGACGGCACGATTCTAGACGAGTTCACTATGTCACAGAACTCAGCGAGACTACCTCTCCTTGCAGCAAATTATCCTTCCATCTACAACATTTATCCCTTGGGCTCCAATCTAGCAAACTTCACAACTGCTTTCTACTGTATCTGCTCTCACACCAGTCAAATGTCTTGTTCGCTTGTATAGTTTCCTCACCGTAATTGATAATTAAAGTTTGATTGCACATTTTGTTTCACCTTGTTCTGCCTAGTAAGTTCTTATTCGCTTCACTGTGCAATGCGCACTTTTGTTAGAATTAATGCAATCTAGAATTTATTACATCTTGATTACTAGTTTGTCACTCAGGATGTAACAAATTCTACATAGGCCAGACAGGACGTAGTTTCAAACAGAGATACATTGAACACATAAAAGCATTACACTCCATCGCTGAATCCACCTTTGCAAACCATCTCTCTGAGGCAGACCACACATGGGCAAATATTAACAACAAAATGAAAATCCTACATGTACACACAAAAGAGCAAAAACTAGTGAATAACTAGAAATATACGCATGGGAACAACATCCTAAACGAGCAGACACAATTTAAATCACACATACTATTTGGATATATTACACAACAACGATCATTCGAATGACGTCTCCGTCACCAAAAGCAGGATGGACAGCGCTCCTAGCGGCAGCCTCTGACGAAGTTCTAATGTGCGAAAGCTAGTTAAGGCAGTAAGGTAAAAATTTAATCATTTTTATCGAAATTAATTGTGTTCCGCGTCAGTATTATTTTGTGTAGTTAGTTAATATCATCGGACAAGTCATGGACAACAAAATCCAAGAATACATATTATTTTCTAAGTGTTTTAGTTATGGTGTAAATACTTTTGTGTTAACAGTTACCTGAAGTAGTATATAAAGTACTACTGCTACTGTAGTGGTAGGTAACTGACGGGAAGAACAAGGTCGAAACATTTGTAGAATGGAAAAAGTAATTAAGTAAAATGATAATCCTGAATTGTAAACGTGGAAAACATTGTAGTATTAAAAAAAATGAAATTAAAAGTAATATAAAATTTTATTACACACATCACGTACTCACGCGCACACACACACACAGAGGATGTAACGTAAAAGGTGTCCTCCCTATACATATTCAAATTTTATGTATCAGCATAAGAAAAAAGTTCGTGTACACGTAGGTTCGGAAACGTCTTATTTTCCGTCTGCTCTCCGTTTTGTGTTGTTTAAATAAAACTTTGTATCATTCACAATCTGTGAACGCCTCACGCAATTCTTTGTTATGTTAGGTTCATACAAATCTTTGGTTTGACTCATTTTTCTCAATTTTAAAAACTAGTAATAACTAATAAATATAATTATAATAATAATAATAAAATAACAGTAATGAGTAAATTAAACACTTTTTTAAAACAACCGTTAACGGAGTTTTACTGTTTTTTGTCAAGCAAACAAGAAAAAAAATACACAAAGCTAAGTATGAGGAAGCAAAAAAATATCTTGCAAAATTTTAAATCTTTCTTGTGTCCACTGTATAAGATTACGCTAATTCAGCAATTCCTTCCGTGTCACAGTCACTATCAGAGCTGTTGGTGTTCGTGTCCGAGCTGTCTGAAGAGCTGTTGTTACAAAAGGTTGATGATGAAGGACTCCACAAAATTATCTATGTTTAGTTCCTGTGACGCGTAAAACTTTTATACTTCTTGAACATGTTTTATTTTAGGTTTCCACTGTTCATGTCCCATTACACTAAACTTTTCCTCACACAATTTTCTCACTTCGATTGGATTGAATGAAACGTTCTCTCTTGCGACAAATCCTTTCGCCTCAGCCCAAATTAGTTCAATAGGGTTGAGGTCGGGATGATAGGGTGGGAGGCATAAGACTTCATGCCCTTCACTTCTCAAAATGTCGTTCAAAACATATTTTTTTAATTGCCCCTTGTACAACTTAATGAGTTTGTAAAGATGCAGTTTCAGCATTGTTTCTGATCAAGAAATCCCCTTCCTAATCAACCACTACTTCATCTCATCTTCCTCTGTTTGTTGTGGGTGTTTTTTCTACTTCAATGTTACGATAAGGGGCGTTATGAATCACAAGGACTGATTGAGGTTCTAGTTTTGGAAGCAGCTTTTCACGTATGCACTTCATGTAGTTTTCCTTGTTCATATTTTTGTGGTAATCTCCTGAAGAAGACGACGTTTTCCACATATTTAATGCACCAGGAATGAAACCTTTTCCCTCCAGCGTGTATAATAATCTTACGATCTCCTTTAGAAATCGGAGAATGAATCCCTTAGTTGGAATCGTCTGACCATACTTTTCCACTTACATGAAAAGAATGAATGTATGTCTCATCCATATAAACGATAGGCGGCCTTCATCTCTATATTTCTTGACAGTTAGGAGATAACTAATCCTCTATTCTATGGTATCAGATTGTTCAATAAGCAATTTTCTAATATTCCTAATTTTTTCCAACGCAAACACAGTTCTTTCAGGATTACATGCACACGTTTTCACTTCCAGTAACCTCTATCCCTTTCTGAAGTTGTTTTCTCAAAAATTCTCCTCTTAGCAATTGTTTTTTATTGTATAAAATTCATACACTAACCGCCCACAACACCCTGATCAAACTCATCTAGTCCAGTTACAGGTTTTACTTTTGTTCGCTTCTTGTTCGGAGTAACAAATAAAGTAGGCCTATCACCCTCATTGTAATTTTCAAGTTGTCGTAGTTCCTTGTCTATTTTGGTCACCACACGTTCAGAAACTCCAGTAGCACCAGCAGTTTGCTCCCTTGCTCTAACAACTGGAATCGTCACCTATTTGTTATCAGCCTCTTTCTTCAAAAATGTAAGCACATTGCTAATTATTTCCCTGCTTTGACCGTTTAGAACTTTCCCGCCTAGTCTACTGTTCACACCAGCCATTATGAACAATTTTAATAGTTTCACTAACAGACACACAGAGGACTAGCACAAACTCAACTGAGATTCGCAAGACAATACCGACTACTGACTCAAGACTATTACGAAACAGATAATTCACAGAAGTCAGCCAATCAGGACAAGCGAAACACACTGAGGCATTACAAAACAAAAGGCTAGTCACAATATTGTGAGTCACTCGTCCTGTGGTTGACAGTCAATGTTTGCAGGAAGGTTAGACAGTCAATGTTTGCAGGAAGGTTATGATTTACCCCGCGCACCTCACCCTTCCAATTTTCCCGCTCCCGGACCCAAGCGCTCAGCTATGCGCCGGTAGCTGTACTGGGACTTCGATGAAGATGTCGAAAACAAGGTGGAAGTCTTTCTGTCTAATCCGATCACTGCATAGCTCAAACCCATCATTAGGGAAGAGGTCTCAGAACGCTCGCTGAACTCCGACCGAGAAAAGCTCCTGGCCTGGACGGTGTAAACACAAAAGCCAAAAGCAAAAGACTTGTAACTAAAAGTGTTAATATTTTTTGTTTTAACGTATGTTGAGAACGTAACTATGTTGAGAACGTAGTACAAAACATATTAAACAATTTACGTAGACATGATACCTTTTTATTTGGGAATCTTGTTATCTAAATACCACTAGCGATGCCAGCAATGTAAGAGGACTAGCTTTAATGTTGGTTCAGAAGGAAGTTTACGGTTTTTTTTATGTGAATAGTATTTTTAAGGCAACATTGAGGGGAAGAAGATAGCAAACCTTCCTTAATTAATTTGTCCACTTGATGTACATTTTCCTCATGATCAGTAATCTAACGTATAGTGGTTTCTTTGTAGAGTATAATTCTGTACACATTTAGAACGGGGACGTACTATGACGTTTTAAAAATAAATGTATATATAAACAGGTATTTTTCAAGAAGCTTGTTCAAAATCAAGCTTAGTATGACAAATTACACAAGTACAGTGTAATTTTCTGTTGTTTCTCAGAAAATTATTCTTTAACGGAAAAATAATACTTCTGAAAATTGAATTACAGTTATCATGGTCTAAATTATAAGGTAACGATAATGTTAGTACATACCAATCTACATGTAGCATTCTCTAGGTTCTTCTCATTTCTGTATACAGTTCAATTCTATAATGTTCTATAAGGAGATCTTTTGGAGCCTTTAAATTTCTTGGATTGCTTTATGCTTTAGCCACTTTCTTTATTATTGCTAAGTAGGTTGAGCTAGGGTTAACGCTAACGAAACTTTCACATTTAAATATATATCGTTTGGTAAAATTAGCAACAGCTTAAACTTCTGATAAGTGACAACAGACACTATTAGTAACTTTCAATAAGTAACTTTGATTTTAGAACCTGTTGTTAGATAACATTCTCAAAAATTTGTTTTGGTTTTATTGTTCCAACATGTAAAAATTTATGTATTAGATAAATCTCTTCATTTCTGTTCCAATCTTTCCCATAACGATACTTGCACTACCGGCGGTCGTAAATTTCTGTACTGTTCGATGGTTTTTGTTATTTACACCAGCTTTCAGCTTCGAAAACAGTATGAGTTTACAACTCATTGTTTAGGCAAAAGGTGTAAGTATTTAGCTTATACTCTTTTGATATCTTCCAAAGTCATTTCTATGAATACTAAAGTCTTCTTGGCTGAACTTAACTTGGCTCCCTCTTGCTCTTCTTCCTCCTGGTCCTCCAATGAATATTTTTTTCATTGCTCTTTCCTCTGTCATTCTTAGTACATGACCTGCCCACCTAATTCTGCCTTGTTTCATTGTTGTGACAATGTCCGGTTCCTTGTACAGATCGTACAAATCGTCGTTTGTCCTCATACGCCACATTCCAGTATCTAGCACACGTCCATATATCTTCCTCAGAATCTTTCTTTCCCATCTTCTGATCATATCTTCTTGGGCTGAGGTCATGGTCCATACTTCTGAAGCATATAATACTACTACCCGCAGTAGGCCTACAGTTTTTTAAATCTGGACCTTGGAGGTTCTATAAATGTTTCTGGACTTTAGGATATGCATCAAAGAAAAGTAGCACCTATTTTCCATCTTTTTGTACATGCTTCCGTCATTATATTGCGTTTGATGTATGTGGAGTACATGGTTTTAAAAACACAGCGGTAGTAAAGGATTTAATATTTCCGGTACTTTTATGTGGGTACAATTCCAGTTTTATTCGACTTTAATTTGTTTTTTATAACCAACAAAATTATGTGTTTCGTTAAACCTAAAGACGTACACAATGGAATGAGTAAGTTTAAATTAATTTTTTACGCTGACATCATTTTTTTTTTACATGAAGTCGAAAAACGTCTATTGGCACCCATTCGCCTGTGCCCTGAGTATGTTAAGTACACGCTCACTAAAAGTCACTAAAAACTAATATTAGCCAGGGAAGTCGGGTGACTCGGCCAATCCTTCTATTGGTGTCCGGTTACCATAGTGTTAACGCTATTCATTTTTGTACACGATATTTCTATAAATTCTTCAACAACCTTCTGTTTACCACTGGAACTTATCATTTCACGTTTTACGTTAATGAGAAGTAATTCCACTCCCGTCGAATTCACTAATCCATTGTCTGTCTGTCTACCGTGCAGCCCAAGTAAAACGAGTATGCGTATCATCATCATCTTCTAATCCAAGCAGTCACAGAGTACAGTGACTGTGATCATGAATTTATTTTTGGTATTCTTTGAAGCATCATGTCCTGTGTGAGCCTGGATCCTGTGTTAGCTCTCTCTCCCCTCCTCTCTCTCTCTCTCTCTCTCTCTCTCTCTCTCTCTCTCTCTCTCTCTCTCTCTCTCTCTCTCTCTCTCTCTCTCTATCTATCTATCTATCTATCTATCTATCTCTCCATCTCTTTATTTACATACTGTATTTTTTTCATTGTCCCAAACATCGTGTCGTTTTTTTTTCAGCAGTGGTAATCGTGTATGCTTTTCACTACTCTCTTCACGCTGGCTACACTATACTCATGAAGTACCTCCTCGCCTCACAGTCCCTGATATATTTTTGCTGCTTGTAGTGCAAAACTGTCTATCGATGGAATACCAGACAAGACGAATACAGTACTTTCTGACACAGCACTTTAGGATCCTAAAACCTGCGCATCCCTCCACTAACCAATTTTTTACTTTGAATACTTCGAATGTCATAGGACTTCCCTTAACGTAACAATTGATACAAAATAACAAGTTCAAAGTAATGGATAACTCGTGTTAACTACATCACACAACTTAAAGTCATACGTGTAATGCGTTTGATAAATACGTTATGAAGATTATTGCACTAGTACTGTATGTTTCCTAAATCTTTAGGAGATTTATGTTTACGATATTTAAATAAAAATAACATCTACTTATTAAAGTACTCCCATTTAAAATTCTCTATTAGGAAATTTAAATTATTTAAATACCTATTGTCATAAGTGTTATTTCATATTGTTTTTATGTATAATTGTTTTTCCAGCTGTTCCCAGATTGTCCGGCACAATCTGGAGTCATCGTTCGACACATTGTCTAAACTACTACCACAAAACAAGGGGAAACCCGACTTCCATCTTAGGGTTCCCAAGAGCGGGTGGGCCCCTGCAGATGTGGCCCCACCTTGCCGGGGTGGTAGGCCTTACGGTAAGAAGTCAACCAACCAAGAGGGCCACATCGATTTAACCAAGTCACCACCCCACCTGCCACTAGAAGACGGAGCATTATTCCAAACCTCATCACTGGCCACACGGAAGAATAGAAATGTACAGGTTGACGTCAAAATTGTAAGATTTTTCTTCAGGAAAGAAGTCAAAAGAAGAGTACAAGACAAGAGGAGTGTGTACGGTCTCAAAAGATTTGTGCTCTAAGCAGAAGCCTATGTATCGCACAATGAACCTATTGATAGTTTTCTAGAAATACCAAATAATAAAGGGACTTGTATTTTGAAAGCTTTCACACGGAAGAGTGAACACTTTAAGAATTTTTCTCATGGTGTATCCAGATTAAGAGAACCTCCAGGTGGTCTAGTGGCTAACGCGGGCGATTGATGCGCTCGTGGTCCCGGGTTCAACTCCCGGCGGAGGCTCCGTACGGCGTGCACTCAAGCGTCGTGAGGCAGAACTGAGTAGGCACTGAGATATAACAGCGCCGCCTCCTGGCTGTGAATACCGCAACTAGCGGCTGGTGGCGCGTAGTATAGGCCCGCCAGTGATTCCTGAACAGTCATCGGCGCAGACTCAATGTATGAATTACCCCCACTCAAAAAGTACTCGAGAGAGGAAAGTGTGCTATAACAGTGTCTCTCTAACACGTACAGTCCCTTCAAAACAAAACTTGCACGCTTATGATGTTCTTGCCAGAAATCTATTTACATTTTAACTTTATCTATTTTGTTACTTAACATCACTGATGTTACTTAGTATGTGTAACATAGTACTACATGTACACATTACTTTGAAAACAGTCATTTACAGTTTTTGATATATTTCTTATTTGCATTGTTTTAATGTACGTAACCTAAATTTATTTTAAAATTATAAATTCGAGAACATTTTGAGTTATTCATATTTAATTTTTTTTTTAATATTATTAACAATAAATACAACTTTTCTTACAAGAATATATTTTTTTGTATTTTTTTTAATAAGGCACTGTTTCTATAGTACAGTATAAACTATCATCATAGTTTTGATGATGATAATTTATACTATCGAAATAGTGTTATATATTCAAAAAATACAAAAAAAATATATTGTAAGAAAAGTTTTATTTATTAGTAATAATAAAAAATATAAACAAGAATAACTGAGCAAATATTAATTATTATATTTAATTAAATATAAAAATTTGTACTACATTTAAAAAATAATATTGGAGTTATTTAACTACAAAAACTATTGTACAGTACTTACGTTTGAAGGAAGTTTTCTGTCGCTGTCAGGCAATACCTGTATTCCAGAGATATTACCATCTTCCTCTTCAGCAAAGTCGTCGGAACTGTCTGAACTACTCTCTCCTCCAAGATTAATTATGAAGCGGTCTACTGTTTCATCAACAATAGATTCCTTTTCCAGATATTCTTTTTTAATGCTTTCTACATGTTTGCATCTTTTTTGCCAATCGTCAGCAGTCACAGTTGAAATTTTTTCTTCACATCATTTAAATTAAACGTTACATTTTTTTCAGCAACACCTCGCTTAATTTCTGACCACATCATCTCTATAGGATTTAGTTCAGTGTGGTAAGGGGGAAGCCTTAAAACTAAATGTCCTCTGCTTTGCAGAATTTGATCTATTAAGTACGTTTTAAAGTTTGATTTATACATTTCAACAACTTCATAAAGTTCTGCTTTAACCATATCAGGACGGAACGGTATTGCGTGTCGAGTTAGCCAGTCTTGTATATCACGTGTTGCGTCTTAGACGCTCTCGAAGCAATCTTAAGTTAGTCTTAGAACGCTAGTTGTTGCGTTAGCTGGTGAAAAATGAAATAACGAAGTGGACTGTATATGTTTTTTGGAGTTAATTATTTATTGAAAATTATTAGAAAATAGTTGCTGGCGCGAGCAGTTTAGCGCGGCATAAATGCCTGAGAATAAAGATAGAATTAAATATTGAAAGCCATATTCGTGCGTAGAGGCCGAGATCGCCTAAGTAATTATCGCATGATGATCATGCTAAAATTCTGAAATATTGAAAAATTTATGTAGCCGCGGCTGGCGAACTGAGGCGAGTTGCCCCGTCCGGAGTCTTGCAATTAACTAACTAATTTGACTGCGGCGAGCTTGAATACAAGCCGGCAGCAGATTAGTGGGGGAGAAATGACGTCACTGCACGCACTGCAATGCGGATGTTACAGTACAAAGTTTAAACAAGTACAAAGTTTAACCATACTGCCCGCACAAAATCAGGGTGATTTTGCAACTTAATTCATTGTGTGAATAGTGCATCACAAATTATTATCAAATGTTATATACAAAGACAATATACAATATACTTGAAAGCTTTATATATTAAATTTACCCTTTTTTTAAAATAAATCATCTCTGACATAAAAATCTGTAAATAACAAAATTAATTAAAGCTATCAGAAAAGCTCAAAGGCAAAACAAAACAATTTCTGTGCTAAAAAATGTACAAAATAAAAACCCATGAGATAAATAAAAGTGCTTATATAACTAACATGATTTTTCTTGAAGCATTAACATATGTCCAGTAAATAAATACATTTGATTTTTAACAAAACGTACGTAATGACCTTACACTTAATTTGTATAAAAGAAAAACATCTTCAAAAACTGATTCAATATGGTAATACAATAATAAAAAACATAATAATTTACATGCATAGTATTAGAACAATGATACCAAAGATTCAATAGTACATAACAATATGATGGACATATCCAATTGATGTAAAAATACATAATATGATTGTATGAGTATACATAATACATAATGATCGACATAATAATTAACAGTACATAATAGTATAATAATGATCACAAAAAATTCAATAACAAATAATAACATGATAATGATACATAGTAATACAATAGACATGATAATAATATAATAAAAATAACAAATAGAAAGCATGATAAAGGTTCGATACAATGATGCATGTCGTATGAACGCTCATGCGATTAGTCTGAGGCCACTGGAAGTGGACATAATTTATGAATGGGCCGACGTAGGATACCGTTTGCGGTGCGAACATCCGCGACGCGCACTATTGAATCCTGACCCGAATAGACCTGAGTGACTACCCCACGTTTCCACTGCAGTGGGGGGGAATTGTCTTCCAAAATAAGGACGAGTTGTCCGGGAGCCAAATTTTTTGACGGGATGCGCCATTTGTTGCGTTGTTGCAACTGGTGCAAATAATCCTTCGACCACCTTTTTCATATAGACTGGGTGAATCTTTGGAGCAGCTGCCATCTACCCAGACGACCAATTTTGATTTTGGAATAGTCAGGTTCCGGGAGTGCAGTGAGCGGAGAACCAACCAGGAAGTGCGCTGGTGTTAAAGGTTCGGGGTCCCTAGAGTCATTAACAAGGCGCGTGAGTTAAGGCAGGACTCTATTTGAGTTAGGATAGTGTAATACTCCTCAAACGTAAGAATGGTTCCGCCGACAACGCGCCGCAAATGAAACTTGACGCTCTTGACTCCACTTTCCCACAGGCCACCGAAATGAGGTGCTGAGGGGGGAATAAAGGACCATTTGATGCCTTGGGCACTGGTAAAATCTTGGGTGGTCTGTTCAAATCCGTTAGATTGAAAAAGGTTGTATAATTCGTGAAGTATACTACTAGCACGACGAAAATTTGTACCATTGTCGGAGAATATCTGATCAGGGATACCTCTACGAGCTATAAACCGTTTTAAGGCTGCTATGAAGGCGTCTGAGGTAAGATCTGAGACTAGTTCAAGGTGAATGGCCTTAGTGGCCATGCATATAAATAGATCAATATAAGCCTTTGACGTCGATTTGGAACGCTGCCCGCCATGACGTATAAATACGGGACTGGCATAGTCGACTGCAGATTGAGAAAATGGCTTAGCAGGAGTAACCCGGGAAGAGGGTAATTGTCCTAATAATTGGCTTGCGCCCCTAGCACGGAATCGAAAACAAGTGATACATTTGTGTATTACTGATCGTATATAAGATTTATCATTAATTATTCAATATTTCTGTCGTAGAGAGTACTGAGTCAATTGTACCCCAGCGTGTAGTAGACGAAGATGCTCGCCTTCTATGATTAATTTGCTGAGATGAGAATGTGGGTGGAGTATGATTTGGTGTTTGCTATCATAGGTAAGCTGGGAGTGCTGAAGGCGTCCGCCCACGCGTAATATCCCCGCCTTGTCCAGAAAGGGAAAGAATTTTACTATTATTAGGGATACAGCGTTCTGCCTCAAGTTCCTTGATTTCGATGCTAAAGTGCGATCGCTGGGACTGGCGAATAAAAACCAAAAGTGTACCATGTAACTCATGGGAAGTTAAAAAGGAAGTGTCTCTATCAGCTATGGGGAGCCTAGAGTTCCGAATGAATCGACGGCAATACGAAAATACACGAAGGAGTTTTGAAAGCGAAGAGTAGTTTTCAAAATAACTAGACGTAAGCGACAATCAATGAGGTTTGGACCTGCTTACGTTGTTCCTGCTCAAGCTCGGGATGAGTGCAGGGTGAATGGGCATCGAAGGCACTGGTGGGCCATGATGATGACTCATGGGACAACCAGGATGGACCATACCACCATTGTGGGTGACCGTGTAAAAACCGAGGGAGACAACCACGCGATAGGATGTCGGCAGGGTTCTGCTTGAACTTAAGTTCCCGTGATTGAAATCTGCGAATAGCTCCGGGAAGAGAATCGCCCAAATGAGAATTATATAACCTGCGTGGTGGGGATACCACAAATCTACCATCATTATTACGGAAAGTGTTAGCGACAAAATGACTTTCGCATTCCGAGTCCTCAACCGAGGGAGCACGAGCAGCAACGTCCTCCAATTGCCAGAAGTCCTTTAATTGAGAGAAAATGGTATTATTGTCTTCGCATGCTAAGAATGATGAGACAGGTTTTGTCATGTCGACATTAAAGGGCAAGTTACCCGCGAGAATGAATCCCAATTTTGTCTCCTGTATTATGGGAAAATGTGGGCTACGGATGAATTTGACAGGTTCAATTAATTGTAAATAATACTGGGCACCAAGCAATAGGTCGATTTCCGAAGAAAAGTTAATTTGCGGGTCAGCTAGGAATATGCCTTTTGGTAAATTTAGGGATGAGATATCAAACGATTCCGCAGGAATCGTAATGCTGGGAAGCACAGCGCAATGCACGTTCAAACTAAAATTTGACGACCTGCACGTTCAAACTAAACTAAACTAACGAGAATGCAACCTTACCCTAGTACTGAAGTCAGCTTGAGATAAGGAATTGTTTATACCGGTGATGGGTAATTGAGATTTAGTTAGTTTTAGACCCATGCGACGTGCGAAACTCATGGTGCAGAAGTTAGCTTGCGATCCTGGGTCCAATAAAATCCTTACTGGGTACTTCCTACCGGCATGGTCAGTTGTCATGCAGACAGCGGTGGACAGTAGGATGGATTTGTTTGTTTGCAGTTTCAGTGAAAATTGATTGTTGCCTCTACCCGAAGGGTTATTGCCTGATATGTGGATCATTGTGTGGTGGCGTTTAGCACATGTCCTACAAGCAAATTTGGAAGGACATTGTGCGAGATCATGGCCTGGACGCATGCAATTTAAGCAAAGTTTATGTTTAATTAAAATATTTGTTCGTTCAAGGGGAGATATAGCCACGAATTGTGGGCATTCCGAGAGCCGATGTTTACCTAGACACAGGTGACAAATGTTATTGCTGATATGCGTATGGAATGTTGACCTAGTAAGATCAACCGGTTTAATAGCTTTGCGATAGGGAGTCTTATCGCTAACTTGTATTCTGCTTACTGAACTGGTCGCGGCTCCGATGTTTTGCATTAATTGCCTTCTACTATTTAAAAATTTAATAAAATTATTCAAATTAGGAAATCGCTCGTCGGATAGGCTTTCCTTCCATAGTCGGCAGGTCTGGTTATCGAGTTTTTGCGTTAAATATTGAACGAAAATGATTTCAAAGGTATTTACCGGTAAATTTAATGAATTTAAAGCATTTATATTCGCGGTGATTTCGTCAATGAATTTTGAGATGCCAACCATGGACTCCTGCTGAATGGACTTCATGCCCAAGACATTCCATATGTGATAGGCTGAGACAATTAATTTGCTGTCATACCTGGCCCTCAACAGATCAATGGCTACCGCATAATTGTCATGGGTGATTGGGAGAGATTTTATTACATTTAAAGCTTCGTCCTTTAATGAAGAGTGTAAATAGTGTAATTTCTGAATGTCCGTCAGGTCAGTTCTGACGTGTACTAGTTCCAAAAACATATTATAATAATGCTGCCAATCAATAATGTTGCCTGAGAAGCAGGGCAATTTAATTGGCTCTAACTGTATAGGGGGAGTTTTAATTGGCATAACTTCATATTGAATCAATGGTTTTTTGTTCACCTCCTCTACTTGTTCTAATAAATGGTGTAGCTTGCACTCAATAGTACAGAGATCATCCTCTGTTTGAACCCTGTCACTGACCGATGTGAAATCGGAATCATCAGCCTCAATCTGGGTCTGAATTTCATCATACTTCGCGGACAATTCCATCAAGTGGCGGAGTTTAATTTTTAAGGCATGGTGATCGTTTACGTCAGGATCGAAATTGTCAGCAAATGTATTTACATGGGAGATAGAGGCCTTAATTGTGCCCCGTTTTTTAATTAACGCTCTCGCATCAGCCATGACTGAAATGCAAAATGTGATTCGAAAACAATAGCTAAATATAGAGCAGGTGAACAATTGTTGTAATCTGAATAATTTACTAAATCCTAATGTGATGCGGGAGCCAGTGATCGGTATGCAACTTAATCTATTACTTATTATAATAGGTACTAATTTTCTTTAAAAAATAGTTATGGAAGTTATTGAAAATATGAATCATTCAAAGTGACAATATACATATAGCCTTATCACATCACTTAAGTTTCTGAATGCATTATTGTACAGCTGCGTAAATGAAAATTTAGGTAAAAATTCAAGTTTATGGCCACTTGACACTCATATCTGTTTATGTAAAAATTATTAATGATTTTATATTAAATGCTATTAAATCTGTGCTAAAATATTACTGACTTTGCTTACATAAAAATTATAAATGAAAAATTATAAAGAAATGCAAGTTCATAGTCACGTGGATTGTGAATCCTGGCGTGTTCAAGATGGCTCCGATCCTGTTGTTTCATTGGTGATCCTGTTCGGCAATCCTTAGATGTTGGCGGAAGTTCTGGAATTTCGGTGCTGTACGACAAATGATGATGATTTGTAGTGTCTTGCTGTCTCAGATATGATGCTCTGCAGACTCTTGCAATGTCACATATGAAGTTTTTTGAGAACAATGAAGGCGTGCAACGGCCAGCAATCTAAAGTTTGAAAGTGTTCGGGCTTGAACCAAACGTTGTTTGGGCCCATTAAATGAAATATATCTGAGAATCTTGGGCCGAATCACGATTCGGATCCGGCCCGGAGGACCAAAATGTTGCGTCTTAGACGCTTTCGAAGCAATCTTAAGTTAGTCTTAGAACGCTAGTTGTTGAGATAGCTGGTGAGAAATGAAATAACGAAGTGGACTGTATATGTTTTTCGGAGTTAATTATTTATTGAAAATTATTAGAAAATAGTTGCTGGCGCGTGCAGTTTAGCGCGGCATAAATGCCTGAGAATAAAGATAGAATTAAATATTGAAAGCCATATTCGTGCGTAGAGGCCGAGATCGCCTAAGTAATTATCGCATGATGATCATGCTAAAATTCTGAAATATTGAAAACTTTATGTAGCCGCGGCTGGCGAACTGAGGCGAGTTGCCCGTCCGGAGTCTTGCAATTAACTAACTAATTTGACTGCGGCGAGCTTGAATATAAAAGCCGGCAGCAGATTAGTGGGGGAGAAATGACGTCACTGCACGCACTGCAATGCGGATGTTACAGTACAAAGTTTAACCACCACGTTTCGTAGAATTAGACATAGGTGTTTTTTCTAGCTGTACATTATGATAGCTGGCATTGTCGATTACCAACACACTGTTGGCGGGCAAATTCGGGACCAATTTTTCTTCAATCCAACGTCTGTAGTTGTCAGCGTTCATGTTATCGTGGTAATCTCCTGTCTTTTTGTTAGATTTAAAAATCAGCAGTGCGTTTGGAACAAACCCGTATTGACTGCCGGCGTGAACAATAATTAATCTTTGTCCTTTCGCAACTGGAACAGTGTAGCCAACGGCTGAATCTGATCGTTCCAGGTGTACGGAAGTGTGAGGCTGCTATGAATATATGTTTCGTCCTGATATACTACGGTTCTGCCTTCTTCTCTAAATTTTTTTATGTTTTGTAAATAATGTATTCTCATAGCTCTTATTTCGTGAATTTCTGTTAACACAGGTCGATTATTTTTAGTTTTTATCCACCTAAAGCCTATTTCCTTCAAGTAGGCTGCTACTGCTGCCTTTAAAGTTGATAGATTCTTTTAATTTTTCTAACAGCTTTTTTACCGTTGGTAGACACTTTTTTTCAATGTAAAAATTCCGAACTGTTCTCCTAATTACACCTTTAACAAAATCGTCAAGCCCGGTTATAGGTTTACGAACGCGGTGTTTCTTTCCCGGTGTGCTAAATGACGTTCCCGCTTCTGCATCTGGACTGTGTAGCTGCTGACCTGCCTTTATTATTCTCCTTACGGAACTATGAGAAATACCCGTCGCTTTTGCAACATTTCCCACTTTCAGCCTCACTCTTCATGAAATTATACACATTCCACACTACCTCACGAGTCTGGCTATGCAGAGTTTTTGAACTCAATTTGGAACTTTTGGGGGACATATTAATGTACGTTTCACACTAATATTTAAAACATATACGCGCAATTATGAAATAATTTATTAACATTTTTCTAAAATATAATAATACGTTCTCTAATAAAATGTAAATAGGTAGCCTACAACTAATTTCACTTTTTAACACAAATAGTTTTGTCGTCACAGTATAATTTGTAAATGACTATACACCACGTTTGCAAAGCCCGATGTGCATATTCCGAAACACTGCACAAAACTGTTCTGCGCATGTGCGAACTGAAAGAAAATTTTGTTAGCCTCGCAGCGAGGCGTTTGTCTACTGTCCATCGAGACCTTAGCGTTCAATTTTCACTGTCCGCCCTCTACTAGCCATACACCGTCACACTAACACAAAAGCTGCGCGGTACGCCTTGGTCCTCAACGGACTGTTGAGCGGAGGATTTTTTTTTTTTTTATCCAGATTAAGAACGTCTCTACAGAACTGTAGGTTTGCAGGATCTGTGCGATTAGTACCACAGTTAATGTACTGACAAGTACCAGAAGGTTGTACAGTATTTAAGACACGTAATTTTTTGAAGATTTCGTGTAAAAGACAACACAGGAAAATCTATTTGAGGAAGATTTCTACTATGTAATTGTTTGGAGCTGGGGACAAAGCTCTGTACAGTGAGCAGGGGACTGTGTGAACTGTGTAGCCACAATGACTGTATTGCCCGTTTTCTAATGGTACCAAATAAAAAAAAAAGATACTCAAAAGTTTTGAAACTTTATATTCTTATTATGTTAGTTTTATAAACCTAAAAGACCAGTTTATTTTTTAAACCTGATTAGTTTATTATCAGATTATCCGACATCTGAATTCGGTTAATGTAAAAAACTTCCTAATGCAAAATTAGAGTTATGAAAAATGTATTACGAAATTTAAAGGACCACTTCTGCTGTACAACATAATGAAAATGATTTTAAAAAGTTTCAACTACTTACATCATATTCATCATGATTTATTACTGAACCTTGTCTATCCAATGCCCGTCGAAAGTCTCCGCAGTCATTCGCTAGAGGACATCATTTCCCAGTAAACGATTCTTGACCAGTTCACTGTGTCAAGAACTCGACGAAATTATCTCTTCTTGCAACAAATCATCCTTTCGCCTACAAAATAATGTTCTTTGGGCTTCAATCTGGCAACCTTAACGATTGCCTGTCGTCTGCTCACTAAATGCTTTGTACGCTTGTATCGTTTTCTTATCATCATCAATTACAGCTTGTTTCACCTTGTTCTTTCCATCATAAGTTCATATTTGCGTCACTGTGCAATGCGCACTTTTCTATAATCTTCGTGTTTATTTTTGTGTTGTGATCTACAACATGTGACCGCTAGTGTATGTCTGTGCGTGTATTGTTTCACTCGTTTTCCCTGCACTTTTCAATAGCTTTGATGTAAATTATCATATTAAATACAACTAACAATTTCAAGAATATATTAAGTTAACCGTCATTCCAAACAAACACACGTGTATTTACATACACATACGAATAAAAACACACGTGTCTGTGTGTGAGTGTGACTAAGTCTTATAAGATATAAAGTGTGCGTGTATGTTTATTGTATAATTTTTTTAAGTTTTAAATGTATATGTGTGTGTGTGTGTGTGTGTGTGTGTGTGTGCGCATATATATGTATATATATTATATATATATATATATTAAAATTAATTATGTGCATTAAATTTTTTGTTAGGCACACACGAATCTAGAACCTTGCCTCATATGTGTGTTTATATATATTTTTGTTTGTATGGTTGCTTGTATATTACAATGTGTATAATACGACTAATGCTTGTGAAAGAGCTTCTTTTAAGAAGTGACATTTCAATTCATATTTCTTTTCAATCTTTAAAGAATTTGTTTTTAATAAATCAATGGTTATATTAGTTATATTATTCCACGCCACAAAATCGTCCTCCTCTCTTCTTACATAACAACAACGTGACGAACAAAGAAATCCCACGACCTAGCTGGTAGTTTATTCCACACACACGCGCGCGCGCGTATGTGTGTATTATGTCTTATGTATGTATATATACATATCTTATACACAAATTGTTGTACAAGATGAACAGTTTCTAGAGCATATAATTCTCAGTGATAAGGATACATTTCACATTTCAGGAATGTACATAGACACAATGTAGGAAATTGGATGTTTATGTCCCCGTGTCTTTACTGAACATGAGCGCGTTTACTCTTAAGTTAACATGAGGTGCGCTCTGGGTAAATATCGTGTGATTGGTCCGTTTTTGCGGAACGCGTAGTAACGGTCGGAAACTATCTGGGCTGTTTAGCTTGTTTGTCTACCCACAAATCAACGACGACAATGTGATCTTCCAACTTGATGGTGCTCCTGCCCTTTTCATCAACCTTAGTGAGATTGCCTTGATGAGGTGGCCTCCACGCCAGAGGAGTAGTTGGGAGGGGGAGGCCAAAGGGGCAGCCGCCCCGGACGGCATAGCCAGGAGGGCGGCAAAGTGAGGCTAGACTTGAATAAATTGTTTTCAGTTTATAAAACTAAAAACAACTTGTTCCTTTGATATGACTATTCCTTAAGAACTACAGGAATATAAGATTTTCTTAATATAAGATTAAGAACTACAACAAGTGTCAAAGAGTTTATGAAGTCTTTTATTCAAGGAAAATCGAACCCTGAGTGTCAAAATATTACAAACAACAAGGAATCAACTTGGAATTATAAAATGCATGTTATTAGCAACGAAGCTGTTGATAAATACAGTAAAGTTAACGACGTGAATACTTCAAAATGTGAAAGTGGCAAAGTACAGTTACAAGATTCAGTTGATTCTAGTACCATGGATGATGATCGTGTTGCATCGTGCAGTCTTGAAATTACAGGTGATGAAGGACAAAACGTTACTAACAACAATGTAGACCGTGCTTCCCGGTGCTTCTCTACAAGACATGGGAGCTTGGCCAAGCGAGAAATCTCAATCCTTCCGAGATATAATGGTGAATAGAGGAACTCAGTTGCAGAACAAGGACAGCCATTTTCCTGAAGATGAAGCTGGACGATCCTTAAACAAGTATTGGTTTGATAAAACCTTGCAAAATGGCGAAAAGGTAACACTTGGATGTGTTTTCTCTAACTAAAAACTCTCTATTTTGCTTTTGTTGCACTTTATTTCCACAAAAAAACTATCAAAGAAGCCATTTCAATAGTAAAAAAGGGTTTTCGTCGTGGCGAAAGTTAAATCCCCGTATTCAGAATCATGAAAATAGTCCTGCTCATCGCTCTGAGTTTTTTGAATGGAAGGAATTGGAACGATATTTAAACAAAGTGAGACTTATTAATGAGCTACTTCAGAACAAATGAGTAAAGCAGTTAAGACATGGAAAAAATCCTCGAACGGGTCATTGGCACAGTACAAACTCTTGCAGAATAAAATCTGGCACTGATAGGACATCGGGAGTCAATTACTAACGATCCAAATCCTGGAAACTTTCTGGCTTTGTTAAAATACTTGGATAAATTTTTAACGTATAAAAATATACTTTGTGTATAACGTGTTAAAATACTTTATTATGCTTTGGATAAATAAAGCATTGACAGTTCTGGAGACGCTAAAGGACGGGGATATACATTTTAAAGAACAGCTTTTCCAGATCAATATTAAGTGCACAGTGCTTGGAAAACTGTATCCACATGACCTAAACAGTGAAGTTCAGTGAATTGAAAGACGTCATACTTCTATTAAAAAGGGCAAAAGTTGACAGAGAACAAATGGACTTTACACCTCAGGGACTGCTACAATACATTTCTTCAATGGGATCAGAAGCCTACAAAACACCAGCAACAGCTTTAAACATTTTTCTTACTTTACCAGTGTCTGTGTCTTCTTGTGAAAAATCGTTTAGTAAGCTTAAATTGATTAAATCGTACCTACGATAAACAATATCTCAAGATAGGGTATCAAATCAAGCGATACTTTCAATTGAAAACGACATTGCTTCGTCTTTAGATTATAGTGATTTAATAACCCACTTTGCAGCAATTAAGACAAGAAAAGTTACATTTTAAAAGTTTCGTTTTACAATTTATCAAATATTAAATAAATATTAAGTGTTTATTAATAGAAAACGGAATCATTAACCTGTAATGGTAAGTGATTTATTTTATTATTTTTAATGTAATTCTTTATTTAACTTTAGGACTTTATGTTATTTTGACGATGCGCTTTAGACCTACAAGGAATTTGCATGTTTATTAGAACATTTTTACGTTATACATTTTTAATATTACTACATTTTTATAGTCAACATTTGTTAATAATAAATGTATAATTGTATACAAACTGAATACCGGTAACATTATAATATATCATTTCTTAATTTCGACTTAACAAATATTGTTAAGACGTTTGCGGAACGTGCTTTCATACAAAAATCTACACATTTGCATTTATTAAGTACTTTGTTCACTGGATGAGCCTTCGTTTTTGGTCTTTTGTCCCTCTTTAATTGTGAAGGTGAGGCGCCCGACGATCTCCTTGCCCCGGGCGCCAAAAAGTCTAGCTACGCCACTGCTCCACGCTCTCCGAAACTAACACCTACAGACTTTTATTTCTTAGTTTTGTGATGCACTCTAAGATATAACAGCGAATAAGAGAAGCAGTAATGTCTGTCACTGCTGATGTTCTTTTTCGTGTGTAGCAGCACAATTGATTACTGATTGGACGCATGCAGAGCCACCTATGGAACAAGCATTGAACTTTGATAAACCTACAGAATAACGTTTGAGTAAATCCTCAATATAATTTTTGTTTCATGTATTTAATTTCTTGTTTTAATACATTTTCAAATTTAAAATCGTGGCATACTTTACGGACATACCGTATATATTTTTAAATTCAGTTGCACGCGTTATCAATGTACTCTTCAAGATTTCATCCAAGGCAAAGAGTGTCCCGTTCCCTTCCACTGTCTTCCTCGTCACTTCTTTGATCTGATCATGGCTTCCGTTGACAGAGGAACCAAGATACTAGACGCTAGTGACTACTCCAAAACAGTAACCACTAAACAACTGAAGGTGTGCCTTCCTCTTCCTCCTCCTCCATAGGATCAGAATTTTGATCTTCTTGTTCTTCCATCCTGGAGTAGGTGTAGACACCTGTTCCAGTTTCAGAAGTCTTGTATACATTGTGAACTTAAATTGTTACCTTACAAGTGTTTTAAATTGAATTTACAAATATTTTGAGTTGAATTAAAAATCATACCATCTTGTTTGTATGTATGGCCTGAAAACGACTAACGGTTTCCAACATTACGACTACCGTGTGAAGCATAAAAATATCCGGCCTTTGCTATAAAGTCCTTTTCCAAGCGAAGAACAAGCTCTCTCCATTTATTCTTATGTTCATCAACTTTTTCAACAAATGGGGACACCTTAAGCTCACTCTGCATATCCTCATTGCGAAGCGTATTTAAGCATCCTTTGGCCACTCTTAAAAACCTCATTTCCTGATTTTATTTACATCCGCATTTTCTCGGAGTCAATGACTTTGCACCGCAAAGCAAAGTAAGGTAGGTACCGTCATAATCTATAAAATTTAAGTGTTGTCACTGATGTAACGTTATTATTTAATACTATTTGAATCGTCCCACAGATGGATCTAAATTTGCTCAACTTGTTCTCCACATCTCTACCTAGAGAATTACTTAACCGGAGAATTTTGATACTTTCTTTATTTATACGGATTCCTACATTACGTGCTCTCCGTTTAGTGTTAGGAAGGTTTCTTTAACTGAAGCTAGGAATCTACTAGTAATTACCCCATAACCCATTAACGAGGATTTAGAAGCACTTTAGTTATCAATGTCCTTAGTCCACTTTAGAACTATTGATTATGACTTGAAGAAGGATTGAAAAAAAGATATATTCAGGAGGGATGAATTTAACACTAAACTGAATCTGAGCCATCTTCATTGTTCTTTACTCTATAATTTGATTACATGATTACTTTCCTCACAAGCCTTGCCAATTTATATGGAATACCAGCCTTCAATACGCGGTATAGAACTTGCTTCTCAATACCGTGTCGTATACAGTCTAATAAGTCTATAAAGAACATACACCATATGGTCTAATCAAACTGTCTCATCTTCTCACAGATCTAACTCAGTGAACATTAATGGTCCATTGGTGATATTGTTGTACGTATTAAAGACAGTAAATGGACAGTCAGAATCCACGGATAAGACTACAGGCACACGAGAAAGACTATAAGAACAGGTAGCCAATAAGAAGACTATATAGAAAGGCAATGTTGCCATAAATAAAGATTTGTGTAAAAAAAACGGATGGACTAGATGACAGAATCTGAATAAACCTATGATCATACTAGGTGCAACAGGACAAAATAGAATAAAAACAAGAAAATATAAAACTACTTTTACGTTATTTTTTTAGTAACGTTTCTGATAAATTAAGAAAAGCGTTCGTTTTGACACTCTGAGGAATTAATATTTTAAAATTCTTAGAGATATTGCAGAGACATGCGTTCAGCTGCTGCAGAGATATTGTGGTATCTTTGATTTGATTCAACTTTATACACTATAAACTATGTGGGATTCAACATATCACACTATCAATTTTACAAGCCCTGGCTGGTCGAACTAATATGCATTTTCAAATTTCTGTTTTTCACTAGACAATTGCATGTTAAAGCTTAAGTAAAATACTGATGTTCGCATTCTGTAATAACATGGAATAATAAATTAGAAGAAAGAGTAATGCAAATGAATACAGACAAAATTAAGTATGGAAAATTACACGAAAACAGAAAGAAAGGAACAAGCAAAATATAGACAGACTAAAGGAAACTGCAAGACTGGAATATCCGGGATTATAAAAAGCTCAGGTGAAAGGGTAGATGAAAGAATAGGAAACAGAATCAGCAAAGCCAACAGAGTATATTACCGTATAAACAACAGCTTAGTAGAGGGAAAAAAAACTAAGCAAGAAAACTAAATTTCATCTGAACAAACAAAATAATCACACCATAATGGTATTTTTAGCAAAAACGTGGCACGGATTTTGCTGCCATGCCTTTCATCCAAAGATTTCCGTTGAAATCTCCGAAACACAAGTCAACGGAATAATCTTCTAATTCTCGCACTGTCAACCATCGAGTTTCATTTACTGTAGCCCGCAATCGTTCAACATTTTCGGGTATTTGCCGGGCAGGATGTCTAGAACGTGGATCACTTACAACAGATTCTTTCCCACTTTTAAAGCGTTTATACCATAATTTAACTGTGTATCACTCGTTTAATCCTCTCCGAAATACATCTCAACTTTTATGATAATTTTCCGTGGACAAATGTTCAAGTTTTAAGCAACATTTAATATAAATTTCGCTGATCTGGTCCTCAACACACATAATGAATACGACAGTCACAGACAACACGAGTTTAAACAACAGAGTCTCACAGCTAACTGAGTAGTCCAGTCGTTTTCCACAGAAAGGTCCCCGTAATATTCAAAATGGTCGGATACTTTTCGGTCAGACTTCGTATATGTTGCTAACCTACTCCTATCACGCGAGTAAGCTTACGTGTGTGAAAATAGTGTATAGCAGAATCAAGCTTAAAATAATAAATATAAACATTGGTAATTTGTATTGGTAGCAAGCAGTGCCTGAACTATTTGACATTTCGTCACACATCTCCACTCGGTCAGGTTAAAAATATCGGACTTCCTGATTCACCTAAACGTATACACCTAACCGAGAAATGAATTATGTGGTATAGAATACACCGATGAAATATTCATGTTTTACTGAAGATGAGTATTTTTGCTTCTTACCGTAATCAGTAGGCCCCTACTATTTTATGTTTTCATTAACAAGCACAAATCAGAAGAATTAAATGTTATTAAAACTGTAGACTGGAAATTGCGACGCGTTTTGCATATACTGTGATCATCATCATCATCATCATCATCAGTGGCTGCATCAAAACGTGAGCATCGAGTGCTGCAAACAATCACTCCCCTAGTTCGGCGATACTAAACGATACTAAATCGTTAGATATTTAATACTTAAACATAATCATTGTACACACTAAATATGTTTAAATATTAAATATGTTATGATTATATTAAATATAATAAATATTACCATAATATTATTATTTAATTATTGTATGTAAATAACGTTCAACAGTAAATAACATTTAAATAGCAAACGTTGTAAATGTTACTACATATGTTTATAAATTGAATTGTTAAGCGTTAAATACTTTAAACTACATCAAACACCATAATTTATGTAAAAAGAAATGACAACGTAATTTAAAACCAGAAAAAATGAAAGGAAATTCAAGCTAGATGTGAAGTAGAATGAAAACACAGAAGACATAAGGTTTGTTAAAATAGAATCGAAAAACATTGTAATAATCAGCTAAAATTGCTTTTATAAGTACAGTGAGCGCGGAGGCGTGTGTTGGCGCGTGCGCGCAAGCGAGCATATACGTACAAGTATTCACATATATGAAATATTTCGTTTCCTGGTCCCACTCACAAAACCTTACGCTTTGGTTAAAATGAGAGCCACTTCCCGAATTATATGTTATAAAACTCCATTTTCCTATTGTTCACTCTTTCTCCGATTTCCATTCCTTTTCCTGTTTATTTCTATAGTCTAACAGAGAACCATTCACTGTACTTTCATTCTTTCATTACTGTTCACTTTACCATTGTACAGTAATTAGAGTTTTACAGTTCTGTTTAATATTGGTATTTACAAACAAAATTTAACAATATTCTATTTAATTAAAACTTAATTTATAAATGTAAATGTAATCTTATCTAATCCTAGTTATCAAAATCCCTGACATTAACAAGTTCAGCCTTCCTGTTTCTATTAACTCTTCATATTTCATACCTCTTAGATAATTTAAATTACATTACTGAAGGCAACTGAAATATTAACAGTAACGCAAGTTAAATGTAAATTAAGATTCCGTCCGGAGTCAGCACCAGGTTTTATTCAGCCTATAAAACAATATTGTGTAACAAAGTTTACACTCCCCTCTATTAATCTAAATTAAATCTAGCGTTAAATTTATCAGTTTCGTGTTTGAAACATGCAAAGGTGAGAAACGAAACTTTTTGCTGGTGGGTGTATAAGTTTTTGAATCAGATCATTACTTGAAATTTTATATGACAAGTACGGAAATAAACATTATTTTTTGCACGTAAACGTAGAAACTTAAAAGATTGTTTGCCATGACAAGGGAAATCTCTAAAAAGAGAGAGTCTCTTCACAGAGGCACGCTAGACGGCAAACCAAAAAACGACAAAAGTTTACATCATAAAACCACTGTTGTATCCAAAATGAAATTCGTTTTGCTGTCATTAGATGAATGACAGTGATAGTCAGACGTAACGAAACAATAAGAGGCAGTGACAGAATACATTCACAACGATCCCAGTCTAATGGCACGAGTGCTTGTACTAATGATTCGAAATTTCTGAATGAAGAGGTAGTACCTAATAACATGAGGCATCTCCCTTAACTAATATAAATTAAGATAGAACTGATTTTTCTGAATATTAAATAATAAATTATATTATATTCATTTTTAAAACATAAATCTGGAGATAACCGTTTAAAAAAGAAATCTGTTGAAATTTGTTATAATGAGCAAATGATTACAAGAAAAAATATACTCTTATATGAAAAAAAATCATTTCTTATTTGATATTCATAATAATAAGAAAAATACAAGTTATTGTAAATATTATTTTTATGTAGACCTATAAGTGGACATTTTATAAATCATCTTTGTTGATGGTTAAAAAAAATTGTTCGACATTAATATTAAGTAATATCGTCAACACAGGTACTTGGTTAATATAATGGTTACATATGCCTATGTATGATCACTTTTTGACTAGTCTTTATTTTATGAAATGCATTTACACAACTGTTACGCCCTTTTTCAGCTGCGCTAAAAGAAATATCTAAGTTCTAAAATATTTATACATACATTGACATTTTGCTTTCAGGTAGGCCTAAATATACAAAGAAAACGTTTAATACTTTAACACTTTTTTACTATCAGCAAACTTTAACTTTGTAACAAATGTATTTGATAATGGGCAGCCACGGTAAATGTTGATATAAATTTGTAATCTTAGACATTTAAGTACATAAGTGGTAAATCTGTTCAAATAGATCCTTTTTGAACCACCGAAGATGTTCAGGAGAGTTAGCGTAGGCTGTCTATGTAACCCCTACGACAAATAGGGTCGACCACTAACCACGATTTTATGATTCCTTCTGACTTATTGAATAAATAGAATTATTACATTTAAATTACAAAACTTCAATCATTCAGAGAGGTAAGAGAGACAGGCAGAGCATCCATATGAACAAGAATACTGGTCTGCTGCTCTTAGTTTATCCACGGTTGGAGGAATAGAGAAAGATATCCTGCTATGCTGAGAAGACAGATAACATTTGTAATCTACGCGCAAATGTTACATAACATTTGTAAAGCGCGCTACGTAACGCTTTGAACGCGTTGTGTGAGCGGCATGACTACGCAATGCACTCGCTCGTTCTTAATCTTCCCAGACGCCCCTTCCAGACAATACAATAAATACATTACACCATACTACACCACACAGGATGAGTTTAAAAGAACTATTTCGGAAACGGGTAAAGCCCAGTTTATGATTGTACTTCAGTGCGCGTGTTTACAGCGGTTTAGTGGTAACAATTGTAAATTATGATGTACGGACTTCTGAAATTGGTGACATCTATTATTATTTGCAACAGTGTTAATTAAGAAATAGGCCTACTTTTGTCTGTTACATTTGCGCGTGTGTGAGTTAGATAATCGTAAACTTGCAGAATTGTTGTATATGAGTGTTTGTTGTTATTTTTGTTTATTGGAACAGTAATTAAAGTAGTAACAAATCCTCTGATTCTCAATTATTTTATTCGACTGTTTAAACACGACGTTCCATGTGATAGTCGTAACTGTATAAACCAATAAACCGCTTCGTCACAAAACACAAATACACCGTTTCAGAAGGACGTCGGTTTCAAAATGTTTTTACATGAATTTTTATCAAAGCTTACTCTCGTTTTAAAAAAAATTCCATCTAATACGACAGTGATCTTAATGATGACGTTTTCTATTCGACGAAATGTTACCAAGAAAAGCAGACACGTACTTTTACCCCAAAATTTCAATAAGACTAAATATTCCACTTGAACATTTCACGTTTAACATTGGTTGGCACTGGCTCAGCAAAAGCAGACCATATGCGCAGCTAAATCCCATACATACACCACAGTGCCATATGGTGCCCGATGAAAGTTATATGAAAAAAAACTACGCGACTCGCGTTTCATAACATCAGCTGATATGACACTCTTGCATCCATGGTTGCTCAGTGACGAAATCTGACAGCAAAATTGTTGAACATCTTAACATACCAACTATAACTGCATTTTGGCTGTGATAATACTAACTTACCGGTACTTATTTCTTTATGAGTTAACTAGCAAATAAATACAGAAAGAAATTACAGAGATATGCTAATAGCAAAAGGCCGTGTATTACAGTAACGCAGTTACTGTTGAAAGATATGCCAAAAATAATGGGTCATTCTTAACAATAAGTAAAGCAATACAAATACAATTGGTAAAAAACATTATAGTTTGTATCTTTTACGAACAACACCAAGAGTATTGTTGGTAATGTTATTAACTTCAGAATGTAACTTGCGTCTGTGTAAAACTGCAAAATATTTATTTTATCGGAAACGTAAAAATATATAGACAGTTCAGCAATTCTGTTGAATTATTAAGAATTAAATTTAAATTTTATTAAATATGACACTATGACAGTTAATGCCATTTAATGTCACCATGACTGATGCGGTTTGGAAGCTCTTGAATAATCGTGAGTTATTCCAAAGACGCTAATGAGGAAGGCTGGATTGTTTGTTAGAAAGAAGTGGACTGTATTAAAGATGTTGAACATTCGTTTATTGAAAAAATCTGATTGTTAATTACGATCGGCACGTGCGGATGCATTTGAGGCAATAACGCCCGAAATTAATTTTGAATAAAATCGTGGTCCATTGTAGATGGACGCAGGTAGTTGAATGAAATGAAATATTATAAATGCATGCTAAAAAATAGCCAGAAGCCGCGGCTGGAAGAGAAGTGTTTTACGAGAGTTGCGCTCGGAGTCTTGTTATAAACTGAACTAAACTGGCTTGCAGTCGGCGGTGCTGGCCGGCTGCAACGTTTGATAAACGCGTGACGTCATCCGCGCGTGCCGTATACGGTGGTGGACCGCTTACAGCTGATAAACCAGTACAAAGTTTAAACATACTGCCCGCCAAAATCGGGACGATTTTGTACATTAAAGGTTAAATTGAACAATATAATAATCAGACTTACATGTCGTAAGCGATACAGTAATTGGCGCACTGGCCAGAGAGCAATGACATAATAAACATAATATGAATTCAATTAACAATCACCAAGCATACAATAAATTGACCCTTACGCCAATAGCAAGGGCTTACTGACGTTAAAATTACTCAAAACATAATAGTAATACAATACGCACAATAATACAATAATTAAGTAGATATTGATCTTTCCCAAATAATACCCCTTGATATTTGCCAAGCATTACAATAACAAGTGATAACACCATAAAAAATACAATAATTTCCCCATGATATTGACATAACAACCCCAATGAATTTCATAATGTTTGACCCTTAGAAAATACAATACATATATAGAATAATTGACACTATAAATGACACTTGTGGTTCTCAGAATTTGAATCACACAAACATATTAACAATACACAACATCCATAATGATTGATAGTACATATGAGACACAGTCACTATTGCTGTAATAGCTAGCGGCACTTAAACAATGTTACAATGCTTATGATACAATTGACTTGTATGCTCGCCCCGGGGAATGTCCCGGGCGTGGTTCATGTAATGTGACACGCACACACTCACACACACACACACACACCTCGTATGGCACGCATACGATTAGTTTGTAGCCACCGGAAGGGGGCATAATTTGTGGATGGGTCGGCGTAAGATACCTAGCGCGGTGCGAACTTCTGCGACGCGTACTAAGGAATCTTGACCCGGAAAAACATTGGTAATTACCCCACGCTTCCATTCTAGAGGGGGGGAATTGTCATCCAAAATGAGGACAAGTTGTCCGACGTTCAAATTCTTTAATGTGGTGCGCCATTTATTGCGCTGCTGCAGCTGGTGCAGATAATCCCTAGACCACCGTTTCCAGATGGTCTGCGTAAATTTTTGGAGCAGAAGCCATCTGCCCAAATGAGTATTATTGCCTTGTGTATAGTCGGGTTCCGGAAGTGCCGTCAGTGGAGCACCGACCAAAAAATGAGCGGGTGTTAAGGGTTCAGGGTCTCTAGCATCGTCGGACACCGCGCATAACGGGCGTGAATTAAGGCAAGCCTCAATTTGAGAAAGAAGGGTAGAATATTCCTCAAAATTCAAGATCGTACCGCCAATTACGCGACGTAAATGGAATTTAACACTCCTTACACCACTTTCCCACAAACCACCGAAATGAGGGGCTGAAGGGGGGATAAAGGACCATTTGATGCCGTGGAGACCGCAAAACTCCAGAGAAGATTGCTCAACTTCCTTGGAGGTTAAAAATTTGTACCAATCATGCAACGTGTGGTTGGCACGACGAAAATTCGTGCCATTATCCGAAAATATTTGCGCGGGAATACCTCTGCGCGATATGAACCTTTTTAAAGCCGCTATAAAGGCGTTGGAAGTGAGATCCGACACCAATTCTAAATGGATGGCCCTAGTACACATGCATATAAATAGAGCGATATATGCCTTGGTCGTGGACTTAGAGCGCTGCCCGCCATGGCGCAAAAGCACAGGACCGGCGTAATCCACGGCCGACTGTGAGAATGGCCTTGACGGCGTGACCCTAGAAGAGGGTAATTGACCGAGTAATTGATTCGCGCCTTTAGCCCGGAAACGAAAACAAGTGACACACTTATGTATCACTGAGCGGATATAGGACTTATCGTGTATGATCCAATACTTACGCCTAAGCGAAGCTTGAGTTGATTGCACTCCAGCGTGCAACAAACGGATGTGTTCGTATTCAATTATTAATCTCGTGAGATGAGAGTGCGGGTGCAAAATTATTTGGTTTTTAGTCTCGTAGCTAAGTGGGGAGAATTGCAAGAGTCCACCCACTCTTAAAATGCCTGATTTATCCAGGAATGGGTTGAGAGCAAGAATTTTACTACTGCGTGGAAGGCACCGGTGTGCCTCAAGTTCCCTAACCTCCACGTCGAAATGCAACTTCTGTGATTGCCGGACAAAAATCAAGAGCGTGTCAGACAATTCTTGAGCCGACAAAAAGGACGTGTCTCTATCAACCACCGCGAGCCTAGAAGTGCGAAAAAATCGACGGCAATATGCGAAGACGCGAATAAGCCTCGTAAGAGATGAATAATTTTCAATGTAACTATGTGTTGAGGACGCGACAGTTAGTGAGGTTTGAGCCTGCTTGCGACGTTCCTCTTCAATGTCGGGAAAAGTACAGGGAGTATTAATGTCGAACGCGCTGACCGGCCATGAAGCCGAATCACGAGCCAACCAGGAGGGACCATGCCACCATTGAGTATGACAGTGCAAACTACGAGGGAGGCAACCGCGCGATAAAACGTCGGCAGGGTTGTCATTTGATACTACATGACGCCAAATTCCCCTGCTGCTAACAAGACGCTGTATTTCCGCGACACGGTTGGCCACAAATACCTTCCAGCGGGAAGATTGCTGATGTATCCAGTACAACGCTATCATCGAATCCGAATAAAGATATAGTCCGTCAAAATTGTAATCGACGGCATTTAAAACCTTGGAGGTTAATTGAGCCAACAATAAACAAGCACAAAGTTCAAGTCTAGGAAGCGTTATCTGTTTCAGCGGAGCGACCCTAGATTTAGCACACAACAAGTTTGATGATATGGCGCCGTTCGAATAGACCGCCCGCACGTAAATGCAACACGCGTAACCCTTAGCCGAAGCGTCGGCGAATCCGTGCAGCTGCAATGAACTAACTGGGTAACTGTTCGAACTCTTAACCGACCTCGTAATCTCAAAATGAGTGTCGAAGACTAATTGGGCGTATAATTCCAACCATTGATTGGCTAATGACCCGGACAAGGGTTCGTCCCAATCAGTGCCCGCCAACCACAACTGCTGCACGAAATGCTTGCAGCAAAATGTGATGGGAGCGATTAAACCTAGTGGATCATAGATCCCGGCGATGATTGCCAACACGCTTCTCTTGTTGAAAACGGTTAAATTGTCATCACCCCTAACGGTGTATAAAAAGTTATCCCCCTCAACATTCCATTGTATGCCCAAGGTACGCACGTTTTGACCCTTGCTGAAGTCACGGGTTACTTGGGCGCGAAGAGTCATAATCTTATGGTGGTTAGAGAACCATTTATGTAACGAAAAACCATACCTCCTCAACAACTTCTCGATCTCGCATTTCATTTCAGCTAAGCCGTTCGGATCATCCGAACCCGTTATGAGATCGTCTACGTAAAGTCATTTGCTATGGCCTTAGCAGCTGTGGGGTAGTCGGATTTATTTTCATATGCTATTTGAGCCAGACAACGCGTAGCAAGGAAGGAGGCACTAACAGTGCCATATGTAACCGTCCTTAACGCGTAATGTCGCAATTCCTTATGCGGTGCATCACGCCAAACAATGCGTTGCAAGTTTGAATCCTTAGGATTAACAATGATCTGGCGATACATCTTTTCAATGTCCGCAATAAGTACGTATCGGTGGGTGTGGAACCGAACCATTATCGAAAACAGATCCTGCTGGATCGTAGGACCGACCATTAAAGTATCGTTAAGGGACAAATTATTGGTGGTTTTAGCGGATGCGTCAAATACCACGCGCAATTTAGTGGTTAAGCTAGAGTCTTTGAAGACTGCGTGATGGGGCAGATAAAAGATCTCTGACCTGTCAAGCGACAGATCGTATTCATTAAGCGGCGACATGTGGCCAAGTCTTAAGTAGTCACTCATGAACTCACTATAATCCTTATAAAGGGTAGGGTTCTGCTTGAATTTGAATTCTAACGATTGGAATCTGCGTATGGCTCCGCGGAGAGAATCTCCCAAATAAGATTTATCAGATCTGCGGGGCAGGGCTACCACGAATCTCCCGTCGCGATTGCGGCTAGTGTTTTCCACGAAATGCCTTTCACACGGCGAGTCCTCAGATCGGGCTTCGCGACTAGAGATCTCCTCCAACTTCCAAAATTCCTTTAGTTGCGAGGAAACCTGATTATCGTCCCTACAGACCATAAAGGAAGAAACCGTTTTAGTTATATCGACGTTGAATGGTAAGTCACCGGCCAAAATAAATCCTAACTTGGTTTCCTGAATTATAGGAAAGTGTGGTCCGCGCGTATATTTCACAGGTTCAATTAATTGGAGAAAATATTGAGCGCCGATTAATATATCGACTTGCGACGAGCAACGTAGGTGTGGATCCGCCAAGAATATGCGCTTGGGTAAATTTAAAGAGGCAAGATTGAACGACTCCGCCGGTAAATTATTAGCTATACTGGGTAATACGGCACAATGTACGTTTAACCTTATAATACTACTATATATTACCTTCCTGAAATAATAACTCATGGATATGATTTAATAACATAATGATTTAATCTGTGTAACATAAATTCAATTATTGGAAAATTCCATTCGATACATAAGGTTGTCACAGGGTCGATATTTATCTCAGGATTTATAATTAAATAATTTTAATATATTTCGTGGGAATTCTTGTGGCTGCTACGAAAAGTTCCTTTGCATGTTGATTAATAATAGAGAGTACCTTTACAAACAATATATTACTTATAATCTAAAAATTTACACAAATTATATATTAAGTTACATACAAGTTTTGACGATATTCAATTTGTCCGTCTCAGAAAATAATGTAGTTTATTAATGTGTACAATAAATGTTTTCCTTGTAATCACTGTTAGCTTATATATTTAATTTGGTTGCACTTTAAAATGTTGACTAGTGATTAGTGTTAGTGTAAATTGTTATATTGTCTAGTGGTTGTTCCTTGTTGAAAAAAAAATATTGTCAAATTATACTTTACACATCTAGACGATATTGCTGAAGGGTTCCTGGTTTATTCTGAATATTTTTCTTGATTGTGTGTATTATTAGTTCATAAAAATTGTAGTGGAAGGATTATTATCTTCGATGATGGTCCTTCAGATCTTCTTTCACAAACGGGTTATCTATTTTTATATACTTTTAATTACCTCTAGACACGCACTATTCAACTGCTTTCCATCACAATTAACAATTAAGTGTTATTTCTTCTTTCTTTTTTACCTAACTCATACAAATTTCTTAAATTTTGATTGGTCATTTATGTACAGTTTAAATGTTATAGGATCAACACCCATTACCTACATTATATTTTATAAATTACCTTTAATAGATAATATTATTACTATACTCTAATTATATATGCAATGTTTATACAATTATTAATTAGATAATTATAAACAATTTGATACTAAACATGCCTCAGTTTATAACTGTAAAACCTTATTAATTTGAATTTCTATGATATGTGGTGGAACAATTTGTTATGATTTATTGTAATTTCTACTTTGACTACCTGAGATAAATATATTTACATAAATTAACTGGTGACATAAAATCTTATAACATATAACAAAACTTTTAATAATAATAATTGTTTTTGACAGTTTTAGTTTAATTATACTGCTAAACTATTGTCTGTATGATAAACTAAAATTCTATCTAATAATAACAAAACACTTCCATCAAAAATAATTACACTGTTTAACGGTAGTCTGTGTCGCTATTTCTTATGATCACACTCATTACTTTAAAGGTTTGTGTCCCTTTTCCTTTCCTTGATTATAGGCCTATATGATTATAATTAATACAATTTTATTATATGGATTAGGTACTCTTTATTGGGTTTGGATTATTATTCAGGGTAAGTTGATTAGGCCTACTAGGTTTATTTATTTCACTTTTTTCTGTTTACTGCCCTATTCTACTGGGTTATTTCTGGGTTTCTGGATAATATTATATAAGTCAAACCAAATAGTTTTCCTTTAATTTGCTTTCAATTATTATTTCTTGTTTCTTCTCTGGATCGGATTTCACTATTATTTACTATTCTTTTGTAACATTTTGTTTCGTTACAAATTGCCTCCCTTCAGAAGTAATTATTTCTGAACACTTCATTAGGTGTGAGGACATAATTACTTATGTTTCATTTGTGACATTCTGCTGGTTCTTTAAATTGTATTCTACACTGATAGTTTTTTACTTTTCCTGGTTTTTCTGAAAATACATGTTTATACTTCTTATATATCATGATGAGATCTTCTACTTGTTTTGCTGTCAAATTATTTGTGCCTTGGTTTCTAAACTCTCTTATCTCCTGTAATTTACTGTTCCACAGGTCTTCATTTGTCATATTATAGATTATTTTTCTGCATTGGGTGTCATTCTTTAAAAAATTTAATTCCCTAACTTGGTGATGGGTACAGTTCAGAGGGGCACCATCGCTTCCTATTAACTCTGCCGTCCACATAACACCTTCTGAGTTCAAGGACACCTTCTCCTTGCTCAAATCAATAATGGCTGAGTATTTCCTCAGCATATCGCATCCGATTAATAATTCGAATGGTAGGCCGATTGCAACCAAACATATAATATTAATTGTAACACCTTTGCTTTCTATTTCCAATGACACTTGTTTTCTCACTGTTTTATTTTGACGCCCAGTGGCACCTATTAAAATAACATTATTGACAGGTAAGGTAGGTATTATATTTTTACTTTGTTTCTGTATTCTCTCCAGTTCAGCGTCGTTAATAAGTGATACATTTGCACCAGTATCTATCATTATTCGTGTAGGAATTCCTTCAATTTGAGCGGTTATGTATAAAATTTCATTATGCTGGTTGATTCTACTTGTCACTGTTTCCTCCAACAGTTCTTCTCGAAGATTTTTCAAATAATAATTGTAAATAATAGTAAGATTTTGACTGTCCGTCCTTAAACTTTGGTTGTTGTTATACTTCAAAATTCTTTTATTTTCCATAATTAGTTTTTCATAATTAGTTGGTAGTAATTTGTTATTACTATGTTTTTGAATTTGGCGGTTTTGTACCCAGTAGTTAGTAGCAGTAAGGGGTCGCGAGGGTTTATTACTGCCTCACTCCGTTTAAATTAAGGCTATCATGATTATTTTCCGGGCATGACTGTTGATTTGCCTGGACTGGTGTGCTGGTTCCTGGTTGTTCAACCTCTCGGTTGTCTAATTGTTCACTTCCCCTTGATCCTCGGAAGTCCTCCTGGCTTCTACTTCTGACTCGGTTATAATGGTGACTCATCCCTCTGCGATTTCCTCTTTGATCATAACTGTTATTAAAACTGTTCCTCCGAGGTTGATGGTATCTCCAGTAATCCCCTTCTTCGGCACTGATGTAATTTATTCGGGGTCGGTACGAACGATTATTATTATAATTACCCTGATTATTATTGTTATTAACTCCTGAGTTACTCCTAAAATTATTATAATTTTGGTTTGTTCGGTAGTTATTATAATTATTATTGTTTCTATTACCCGGATGGTAATTTTGATTGGGCCTGTTGTTATCATTATTGTTAATTGGGTTTCGATTGAAGTTTGCTGGTTGGTTATTATTTGGGGTAAAATTTTGGTTGTAATTACGATCGTTGACATAACTATTCCGGTTATTCATGTTATTATATTGATTATGATTCATACCATGGTTATTATTTTTTGAACTGCACTGATCCGTTCGTTGTCTGCTTCTTTTGTAGTAACCCTCGTGTTCATAATTTTCTAATAAGTCAGCCATTGCGTGGACCGTTTTAATCTGGCTTCCCAGGCGTGCTCTGGCAATTCCTGTGTCATAATGGTATGCCATTTTAGTTACTAGGGATTCTTCTGGTATTCTTGGCTCTAGGTGTCTCGCCAAACATACCTTTCCCCAGAAGTAAGTAGTTGGAGATGTACCTCTATTTCCATCATATCTTCCCTGACAAATGTTGTCCCTTATAATATTTTGTATAGCTTCGGACCAGTATTTTTCTTTAAACAGTTTTTTAAATTGAGCGTAGTCCACTATCTCATTCCTGGTTGCTGTCCACCAGTTGTCCGTAATCTCCCTAAAATGCTCATCCAACATCTCTCTAATCGAGCTCCAGATAGTTATTCGATGTTTATTAAAATGTTCCTCAATTCTGGCCAGGAATTCCATGGGGTTTCTGCGATAATTTTTGAAATTAATTCCTTCTCTGGTTTCATTTGTGGAAACATGAGTAATATTATTTGGTCTGGTTCTAATTAACTCAATTTCTTCTTGATTTTGGCGTACCTGACCAGTTAAATTATTCACCGTAGTGTTAATATTGTCACACCTTTCTCCGGTTTGTTTCTGTAAATTCACTAAATTTTCTTGTTCCTTTTGTATTCCTTCTATTTGAATACGACTATTTTCTTGGACCTGGTCTATTCTAGTATTTATCACTGCTTTATTTTGTATGATGGTTTCGTTAGCTTTTCTCAATCTCTCATTAGTGTCAGCTATTTCTTGCTTCCTTTCCTCATCGATTTTGTCCATCTTCTGGTTAATTGTATCATTGACTTGTTCAATTCTACCATTAATTCTTCTTAAATTCTCTTCATTGATTTGTCTGAACTCTTCCTTCATTTGGTTATTATTTTCACTTATAGTTTGCCTTAAAGTTTCATTAGTACTTTCCTTAATACTATCAATTTTCTCATTTATCTGTTTTAAACTCTCGTTAGTGTCTTCTCTGTTTTGGTCAAATCTCTCCTCCATCTGTTTTATTAAATTTTCACTCATTTTCTCATTTGTTTGTCTGTTATCTTCCTTGATACTATCAATTTTCTCATTTGTTTGTCTGTGATCTTCCTTGATGCTCTTCAAATCTTCCTTCGTTTGTCTGTTATCTTCCTTGATACTATCAATTTTCTCATTTGTTTGTCTGTGATCTTCCTTGATGCTCTTCAAATCTTCCTTCGTTTGTCTGTTATCTTCCTTGATGTTATCGAATTTTTCCTCCATTTGTTTTAATAAGTTTTGACTCAAAATTTCATTTTGTTTCTTTGAGTTTTCAGTGAATTCTTCCTTCTGCTTCTTAAAATTGTCATTCGTTTCTTCCTTATTTCTGTCCATTTTTTCACTCATACTATTCATTAACTCCATTAATTTTATAAGATTCGGGTCTCCCCTATCTTCCTTTCTTGCTACCATTTCTACATCCTCCACCGATGTTACTTCTTTCTCTTCCATCCTGACTTCCTTCTCTGCCTCCTTCGTCCGTTTCAATGACGTAGCCCTCTTACGCATCTTTACAATTTCTTGGAACTTATAGCAGTCGCCAGCTAAAAATTAGGAAATTAATTTGCTTGATTCAATTTCTTCACTTAATATTCCCTAATTTCAGCCTCACTAGTTGGTGCGCCAATTTATAATACTACTATATATTACCTTCCTGAAATAATAACTCATGGATATGATTTAATAACATAATGATTTAATCTGTGTAACATAAATTCAATTATTGGAAAATTCCATTCGATACATAAGGTTGTCACAGGGTCGATATTTATCTCAGGATTTATAATTAAATAATTTTAATATATTTCGTGGGAATTCTTGTGGCTGCTACGAAAAGTTCCTTTGCATGTTGATTAATAATAGAGAGTACCTTTACAAACAATATATTACTTATAATCTAAAAATTTACACAAATTATATATTAAGTTACATACAAGTTTTGACGATATTCAATTTGTCCGTCTCAGAAAATAATGTAGTTTATTAATGTGTACAATAAATGTTTTCCTTGTAATCACTGTTAGCTTATATATTTAATTTGGTTGCACTTTAAAATGTTGACTAGTGATTAGTGTTAGTATAAATTGTTATATTGTCTAGTGGTTGTTCCTTGTTGAAAAAAAAATATTGTCAAATTATACTTTACACATCTAGACGATATTGCTGAAGGGTTCCTGGTTTATTCTGAATATTTTTCTTGATTGTGTGTATTATTAGTTCATAAAAATTGTAGTGGAAGGATTATTATCTTCGATGATGGTCCTTCAGATCTTCTTTCACAAACGGGTTATCTATTTTTATATACTTTTAATTACCTCTAGACACGCACTATTCAACTGCTTTCCATCACAATTAACAATTAAGTGTTATTTCTTCTTTCTTTTTTACCTAACTCATACAAATTTCTTAAATTTTGATTGGTCATTTATGTACAGTTTAAATGTTATAGGATCAACACCCATTACCTACATTATATTTTATAAATTACCTTTAATAGATAATATTATTACTATACTCTAATTATATATGCAATGTTTATACAATTATTAATTAGATAATTATAAACAATTTGATACTAAACATGCCTCAGTTTATAACTGTAAAACCTTATTAATTTGAATTTCTATGATATGTGGTGGAACAATTTGTTATGATTTATTGTAATTTCTACTTTGACTACCTGAGATAAATATATTTACATAAATTAACTGGTGACATAAAATCTTATAACATATAACAAAACTTTTAATAATAATAATTGTTTTTGACAGTTTTAGTTTAATTATACTGCTAAACTATTGTCTGTATGATAAACTAAAATTCTATCTAATAATAACAAAACACTTCCATCAAAAATAATTACACTGTTTAACGGTAGTCTGTGTCGCTATTTCTTATGATCACACTCATTACTTTAAAGGTTTGTGTCCCTTTTCCTTTCCTTGATTATAGGCCTATATGATTATAATTAATACAATTTTATTATATGGATTAGGTACTCTTTATTGGGTTTGGATTATTATTCAGGGTAAGTTGATTAGGCCTACTAGGTTTATTTATTTCACTTTTTTCTGTTTACTGCCCTATTCTACTGGGTTATTTCTGGGTTTCTGGATAATATTATATAAGTCAAACCAAATAGTTTTCCTTTAATTTGCTTTCAATTATTATTTCTTGTTTCTTCTCTGGATCGGATTTCACTATTATTTACTATTCTTTTGTAACATTTTGTTTCGTTACAAATTGCCTCCCTTCAGAAGTAATTATTTCTGAACACTTCATTAGGTGTGAGGACATAATTACTTATGTTTCATTTGTGACATTCTGCTGGTTCTTTAAATTGTATTCTACACTGATAGTTTTTTACTTTTCCTGGTTTTTCTGAAAATACATGTTTATACTTCTTATATATCATGATGAGATCTTCTACTTGTTTTGCTGTCAAATTATTTGTGCCTTGGTTTCTAAACTCTCTTATCTCCTGTAATTTACTGTTCCACAGGTCTTCATTTGTCATATTATAGATTATTTTTCTGCATTGGGTCTCATTCTTTAAAAAATTTAATTCCCTAACTTGGTGATGGGTACAGTTCAGAGGGGCACCATCGCTTCCTATTAACTCTGCCGTCCACATAACACCTTCTGAGTTCAAGGACACCTTCTCCTTGCTCAAATCAATAATGGCTGAGTATTTCCTCAGCATATCGCATCCGATTAATAATTCGAATGGTAGGCCGATTGCAACCAAACATATAATATTAATTGTAACACCTTTGCTTTCTATTTCCAATGACACTTGTTTTCTCACTGTTTTATTTTGACGCCCAGTGGCACCTATTAAAATAACATTATTGACAGGTAAGGTAGGTATTATATTTTTACTTTGTTTCTGTATTCTCTCCAGTTCAGCGTCGTTAATAAGTGATACATTTGCACCAGTATCTATCATTATTCGTGTAGGAATTCCTTCAATTTGAGCGGTTATGTATAAAATTTCATTATGCTGGTTGATTCTACTTGTCACTGTTTCCTCCAACAGTTCTTCTCGAAGATTTTTCAAATAATAATTGTAAATAATAGTAAGATTTTGACTGTCCGTCCTTAAACTTTGGTTGTTGTTATACTTCAAAATTCTTTTATTTTCCATAATTAGTTTTTCATAATTAGTTGGTAGTAATTTGTTATTACTATGTTTTTGAATTTGGCGGTTTTGTACCCAGTAGTTAGTAGCAGTAAGGGGTCGCGAGGGTTTATTACTGCCTCACTCCGTTTAAATTAAGGCTATCATGATTATTTTCCGGGCATGACTGTTGATTTGCCTGGACTGGTGTGCTGGTTCCTGGTTGTTCAACCTCTCGGTTGTCTAATTGTTCACTTCCCCTTGATCCTCGGAAGTCCTCCTGGCTTCTACTTCTGACTCGGTTATAATGGTGACTCATCCCTCTGCGATTTCCTCTTTGATCATAACTGTTATTAAAACTGTTCCTCCGAGGTTGATGGTATCTCCAGTAATCCCCTTCTTCGGCACTGATGTAATTTATTCGGGGTCGGTACGAACGATTATTATTATAATTACCCTGATTATTATTGTTATTAACTCCTGAGTTACTCCTAAAATTATTATAATTTTGGTTTGTTCGGTAGTTATTATAATTATTATTGTTTCTATTACCCGGATGGTAATTTTGATTGGGCCTGTTGTTATCATTATTGTTAATTGGGTTTCGATTGAAGTTTGCTGGTTGGTTATTATTTGGGGTAAAATTTTGGTTGTAATTACGATCGTTGACATAACTATTCCGGTTATTCATGTTATTATATTGATTATGATTCATACCATGGTTATTATTTTTTGAACTGCACTGATCCGTTCGTTGTCTGCTTCTTTTGTAGTAACCCTCGTGTTCATAATTTTCTAATAAGTCAGCCATTGCGTGGACCGTTTTAATCTGGCTTCCCAGGCGTGCTCTGGCAATTCCTGTGTCATAATGGTATGCCATTTTAGTTACTAGGGATTCTTCTGGTATTCTTGGCTCTAGGTGTCTCGCCAAACATACCTTTCCCCAGAAGTAAGTAGTTGGAGATGTACCTCTATTTCCATCATATCTTCCCTGACAAATGTTGTCCCTTATAATATTTTGTATAGCTTCGGACCAGTATTTTTCTTTAAACAGTTTTTTAAATTGAGCGTAGTCCACTATCTCATTCCTGGTTGCTGTCCACCAGTTGTCCGTAATCTCCCTAAAATGCTCATCCAACATCTCTCTAATCGAGCTCCAGATAGTTACTCGATGTTTATTAAAATGTTCCTCAATTCTGGCCAGGAATTCCATGGGGTTTCTGCGATAATTTTTGAAATTAATTCCTTCTCTGGTTTCATTTGTGGAAACATGAGTAATATTATTTGGTCTGGTTCTAATTAACTCAATTTCTTCTTGATTTTGGCGTACCTGACCAGTTAAATTATTCACCGTAGTGTTAATATTGTCACACCTTTCTCCGGTTTGTTTCTGTAAATTCACTAAATTTTCTTGTTCCTTTTGTATTCCTTCTATTTGAATACGACTATTTTCTTGGACCTGGTCTATTCTAGTATTTATCACTGCTTTATTTTGTATGATGGTTTCGTTAGCTTTTCTCAATCTCTCATTAGTGTCAGCTATTTCTTGCTTCCTTTCCTCATCGATTTTGTCCATCTTCTGGTTAATTGTATCATTGACTTGTTCAATTCTACCATTAATTCTTCTTAAATTCTCTTCATTGATTTGTCTGAACTCTTCCTTCATTTGGTTATTATTTTCACTTATAGTTTGCCTTAAAGTTTCATTAGTACTTTCCTTAATACTATCAATTTTCTCATTTATCTGTTTTAAACTCTCGTTAGTGTCTTCTCTGTTTTGGTCAAATCTCTCCTCCATCTGTTTTATTAAATTTTCACTCATTTTCTCATTTGTTTGTCTGTTATCTTCCTTGATACTATCAATTTTCTCATTTGTTTGTCTGTGATCTTCCTTGATGCTCTTCAAATCTTCCTTCGTTTGTCTGTTATCTTCCTTGATACTATCAATTTTCTCATTTGTTTGTCTGTGATCTTCCTTGATGCTCTTCAAATCTTCCTTCGTTTGTCTGTTATCTTCCTTGATGTTATCGAATTTTTCCTCCATTTGTTTTAATAAGTTTTGACTCAAAATTTCATTTTGTTTCTTTGAGTTTTCAGTGAATTCTTCCTTCTGCTTCTTAAAATTGTCATTCGTTTCTTCCTTATTTCTGTCCATTTTTTCACTCATACTATTCATTAACTCCATTAATTTTATAAGATTCGGGTCTCCCCTATCTTCCTTTCTTGCTACCATTTCTACATCCTCCACCGATGTTACTTCTTTCTCTTCCATCCTGACTTCCTTCTCTGCCTCCTTCGTCCGTTTCAATGACGTAGCCCTCTTACGCATCTTTACAATTTCTTGGAACTTATAGCAGTCGCCAGCTAAAAATTAGGAAATTAATTTGCTTGATTCAATTTCTTCACTTAATATTCCCTAATTTCAGCCTCACTAGTTGGTGCGCCAATTTATAATACTACTATATATTACCTTCCTGAAATAATAACTCATGGATATGATTTAATAACATAATGATTTAATCTGTGTAACATAAATTCAATTATTGGAAAATTCCATTCGATACATAAGGTTGTCACAGGGTCGATATTTATCTCAGGATTTATAATTAAATAATTTTAATATATTTCGTGGGAATTCTTGTGGCTGCTACGAAAAGTTCCTTTGCATGTTGATTAATAATAGAGAGTACCTTTACAAACAATATATTACTTATAATCTAAAAATTTACACAAATTATATATTAAGTTACATACAAGTTTTGACGATATTCAATTTGTCCGTCTCAGAAAATAATGTAGTTTATTAATGTGTACAATAAATGTTTTCCTTGTAATCACTGTTAGCTTATATATTTAATTTGGTTGCACTTTAAAATGTTGACTAGTGATTAGTGTTAGTGTAAATTGTTATATTGTCTAGTGGTTGTTCCTTGTTGAAAAAAAAATATTGTCAAATTATACTTTACACATCTAGACGATATTGCTGAAGGGTTCCTGGTTTATTCTGAATATTTTTCTTGATTGTGTGTATTATTAGTTCATAAAAATTGTAGTGGAAGGATTATTATCTTCGATGATGGTCCTTCAGATCTTCTTTCACAAACGGGTTATCTATTTTTATATACTTTTAATTACCTCTAGACACGCACTATTCAACTGCTTTCCATCACAATTAACAATTAAGTGTTATTTCTTCTTTCTTTTTTACCTAACTCATACAAATTTCTTAAATTTTGATTGGTCATTTATGTACAGTTTAAATGTTATAGGATCAACACCCATTACCTACATTATATTTTATAAATTACCTTTAATAGATAATATTATTACTATACTCTAATTATATATGCAATGTTTATACAATTATTAATTAGATAATTATAAACAATTTGATACTAAACATGCCTCAGTTTATAACTGTAAAACCTTATTAATTTGAATTTCTATGATATGTGGTGGAACAATTTGTTATGATTTATTGTAATTTCTACTTTGACTACCTGAGATAAATATATTTACATAAATTAACTGGTGACATAAAATCTTATAACATATAACAAAACTTTTAATAATAATAATTGTTTTTGACAGTTTTAGTTTATTTATACTGCTAAACTATTGTCTGTATGATAAACTAAAATTCTATCTAATAATAACAAAACACTTCCATCAAAAATAATTACACTGTTTAACGGTAGTCTGTGTCGCTATTTCTTATGATCACACTCATTACTTTAAAGGTTTGTGTCCCTTTTCCTTTCCTTGATTATAGGCCTATATGATTATAATTAATACAATTTTATTATATGGATTAGGTACTCTTTATTGGGTTTGGATTATTATTCAGGGTAAGTTGATTAGGCCTACTAGGTTTATTTATTTCACTTTTTTCTGTTTACTGCCCTATTCTACTGGGTTATTTCTGGGTTTCTGGATAATATTATATAAGTCAAACCAAATAGTTTTCCTTTAATTTGCTTTCAATTATTATTTCTTGTTTCTTCTCTGGATCGGATTTCACTATTATTTACTATTCTTTTGTAACATTTTGTTTCGTTACAAATTGCCTCCCTTCAGAAGTAATTATTTCTGAACACTTCATTAGGTGTGAGGACATAATTACTTATGTTTCATTTGTGACATTCTGCTGGTTCTTTAAATTGTATTCTACACTGATAGTTTTTTACTTTTCCTGGTTTTTCTGAAAATACATGTTTATACTTCTTATATATCATGATGAGATCTTCTACTTGTTTTGCTGTCAAATTATTTGTGCCTTGGTTTCTAAACTCTCTTATCTCCTGTAATTTACTGTTCCACAGGTCTTCATTTGTCATATTATAGATTATTTTTCTGCATTGGGTCTCATTCTTTAAAAAATTTAATTCCCTAACTTGGTGATGGGTACAGTTCAGAGGGGCACCATCGCTTCCTATTAACTCTGCCGTCCACATAACACCTTCTGAGTTCAAGGACACCTTCTCCTTGCTCAAATCAATAATGGCTGAGTATTTCCTCAGCATATCGCATCCGATTAATAATTCGAATGGTAGGCCGATTGCAACCAAACATATAATATTAATTGTAACACCTTTGCTTTCTATTTCCAATGACACTTGTTTTCTCACTGTTTTATTTTGACGCCCAGTGGCACCTATTAAAATAACATTATTGACAGGTAAGGTAGGTATTATATTTTTACTTTGTTTCTGTATTCTCTCCAGTTCAGCGTCGTTAATAAGTGATACATTTGCACCAGTATCTATCATTATTCGTGTAGGAATTCCTTCAATTTGAGCGGTTATGTATAAAATTTCATTATGCTGGTTGATTCTACTTGTCACTGTTTCCTCCAACAGTTCTTCTCGAAGATTTTTCAAATAATAATTGTAAATAATAGTAAGATTTTGACTGTCCGTCCTTAAACTTTGGTTGTTGTTATACTTCAAAATTCTTTTATTTTCCATAATTAGTTTTTCATAATTAGTTGGTAGTAATTTGTTATTACTATGTTTTTGAATTTGGCGGTTTTGTACCCAGTAGTTAGTAGCAGTAAGGGGTCGCGAGGGTTTATTACTGCCTCACTCCGTTTAAATTAAGGCTATCATGATTATTTTCCGGGCATGACTGTTGATTTGCCTGGACTGGTGTGCTGGTTCCTGGTTGTTCAACCTCTCGGTTGTCTAATTGTTCACTTCCCCTTGATCCTCGGAAGTCCTCCTGGCTTCTACTTCTGACTCGGTTATAATGGTGACTCATCCCTCTGCGATTTCCTCTTTGATCATAACTGTTATTAAAACTGTTCCTCCGAGGTTGATGGTATCTCCAGTAATCCCCTTCTTCGGCACTGATGTAATTTATTCGGGGTCGGTACGAACGATTATTATTATAATTACCCTGATTATTATTGTTATTAACTCCTGAGTTACTCCTAAAATTATTATAATTTTGGTTTGTTCGGTAGTTATTATAATTATTATTGTTTCTATTACCCGGATGGTAATTTTGATTGGGCCTGTTGTTATCATTATTGCTAATTGGGTTTCGATTGAAGTTTGCTGGTTGGTTATTATTTGGGGTAAAATTTTGGTTGTAATTACGATCGTTGACATAACTATTCCGGTTATTCATGTTATTATATTGATTATGATTCATACCATGGTTATTATTTTTTGAACTGCACTGATCCGTTCGTTGTCTGCTTCTTTTGTAGTAACCCTCGTGTTCATAATTTTCTAATAAGTCAGCCATTGCGTGGACCGTTTTAATCTGGCTTCCCAGGCGTGCTCTGGCAATTCCTGTGTCATAATGGTATGCCATTTTAGTTACTAGGGATTCTTCTGGTATTCTTGGCTCTAGGTGTCTCGCCAAACATACCTTTCCCCAGAAGTAAGTAGTTGGAGATGTACCTCTATTTCCATCATATCTTCCCTGACAAATGTTGTCCCTTATAATATTTTGTATAGCTTCGGACCAGTATTTTTCTTTAAACAGTTTTTTAAATTGAGCGTAGTCCACTATCTCATTCCTGGTTGCTGTCCACCAGTTGTCCGTAATCTCCCTAAAATGCTCATCCAACATCTCTCTAATCGAGCTCCAGATAGTTACTCGATGTTTATTAAAATGTTCCTCAATTCTGGCCAGGAATTCCATGGGGTTTCTGCGATAATTTTTGAAATTAATTCCTTCTCTGGTTTCATTTGTGGAAACATGAGTAATATTATTTGGTCTGGTTCTAATTAACTCAATTTCTTCTTGATTTTGGCGTACCTGACCAGTTAAATTATTCACCGTAGTGTTAATATTGTCACACCTTTCTCCGGTTTGTTTCTGTAAATTCACTAAATTTTCTTGTTCCTTTTGTATTCCTTCTATTTGAATACGACTATTTTCTTGGACCTGGTCTATTCTAGTATTTATCACTGCTTTATTTTGTATGATGGTTTCGTTAGCTTTTCTCAATCTCTCATTAGTGTCAGCTATTTCTTGCTTCCTTTCCTCATCGATTTTGTCCATCTTCTGGTTAATTGTATCATTGACTTGTTCAATTCTACCATTAATTCTTCTTAAATTCTCTTCATTGATTTGTCTGAACTCTTCCTTCATTTGGTTATTATTTTCACTTATAGTTTGCCTTAAAGTTTCATTAGTACTTTCCTTAATACTATCAATTTTCTCATTTATCTGTTTTAAACTCTCGTTAGTGTCTTCTCTGTTTTGGTCAAATCTCTCCTCCATCTGTTTTATTAAATTTTCACTCATTTTCTCATTTGTTTGTCTGTTATCTTCCTTGATACTATCAATTTTCTCATTTGTTTGTCTGTGATCTTCCTTGATGCTCTTCAAATCTTCCTTCGTTTGTCTGTTATCTTCCTTGATACTATCAATTTTCTCATTTGTTTGTCTGTGATCTTCCTTGATGCTCTTCAAATCTTCCTTCGTTTGTCTGTTATCTTCCTTGATGTTATCGAATTTTTCCTCCATTTGTTTTAATAAGTTTTGACTCAAAATTTCATTTTGTTTCTTTGAGTTTTCAGTGAATTCTTCCTTCTGCTTCTTAAAATTGTCATTCGTTTCTTCCTTATTTCTGTCCATTTTTTCACTCATACTATTCATTAACTCCATTAATTTTATAAGATTCGGGTCTCCCCTATCTTCCTTTCTTGCTACCATTTCTACATCCTCCACCGATGTTACTTCTTTCTCTTCCATCCTGACTTCCTTCTCTGCCTCCTTCGTCCGTTTCAATGACGTAGCCCTCTTACGCATCTTTACAATTTCTTGGAACTTATAGCAGTCGCCAGCTAAAAATTAGGAAATTAATTTGCTTGATTCAATTTCTTCACTTAATATTCCCTAATTTCAGCCTCACTAGTTGGTGCGCCAATTTATAATACTACTATATATTACCTTCCTGAAATAATAACTCATGGATATGATTTAATAACATAATGATTTAATCTGTGTAACATAAATTCAATTATTGGAAAATTCCATTCGATACATAAGGTTGTCACAGGGTCGATATTTATCTCAGGATTTATAATTAAATAATTTTAATATATTTCGTGGGAATTCTTGTGGCTGCTACGAAAAGTTCCTTTGCATGTTGATTAATAATAGAGAGTACCTTTACAAACAATATATTACTTATAATCTAAAAATTTACACAAATTATATATTAAGTTACATACAAGTTTTGACGATATTCAATTTGTCCGTCTCAGAAAATAATGTAGTTTATTAATGTGTACAATAAATGTTTTCCTTGTAATCACTGTTAGCTTATATATTTAATTTGGTTGCACTTTAAAATGTTGACTAGTGATTAGTGTTAGTGTAAATTGTTATATTGTCTAGTGGTTGTTCCTTGTTGAAAAAAAAATATTGTCAAATTATACTTTACACATCTAGACGATATTGCTGAAGGGTTCCTGGTTTATTCTGAATATTTTTCTTGATTGTGTGTATTATTAGTTCATAAAAATTGTAGTGGAAGGATTATTATCTTCGATGATGGTCCTTCAGATCTTCTTTCACAAACGGGTTATCTATTTTTATATACTTTTAATTACCTCTAGACACGCACTATTCAACTGCTTTCCATCACAATTAACAATTAAGTGTTATTTCTTCTTTCTTTTTTACCTAACTCATACAAATTTCTTAAATTTTGATTGGTCATTTATGTACAGTTTAAATGTTATAGGATCAACACCCATTACCTACATTATATTTTATAAATTACCTTTAATAGATAATATTATTACTATACTCTAATTATATATGCAATGTTTATACAATTATTAATTAGATAATTATAAACAATTTGATACTAAACATGCCTCAGTTTATAACTGTAAAACCTTATTAATTTGAATTTCTATGATATGTGGTGGAACAATTTGTTATGATTTATTGTAATTTCTACTTTGACTACCTGAGATAAATATATTTACATAAATTAACTGGTGACATAAAATCTTATAACATATAACAAAACTTTTAATAATAATAATTGTTTTTGACAGTTTTAGTTTATTTATACTGCTAAACTATTGTCTGTATGATAAACTAAAATTCTATCTAATAATAACAAAACACTTCCATCAAAAATAATTACACTGTTTAACGGTAGTCTGTGTCGCTATTTCTTATGATCACACTCATTACTTTAAAGGTTTGTGTCCCTTTTCCTTTCCTTGATTATAGGCCTATATGATTATAATTAATACAATTTTATTATATGGATTAGGTACTCTTTATTGGGTTTGGATTATTATTCAGGGTAAGTTGATTAGGCCTACTAGGTTTATTTATTTCACTTTTTTCTGTTTACTGCCCTATTCTACTGGGTTATTTCTGGGTTTCTGGATAATATTATATAAGTCAAACCAAATAGTTTTCCTTTAATTTGCTAGCAATTATTATTTCTTGTTTCTTCTCTGGATCGGATTTCACTATTATTTACTATTATTTTGTAACATTTGTTTCATTACAACGTGAAGGGTTTATAGCGCGAATGTAGCCTTACATTAGTACTGAAGTCAGCCTGGGAAAGCGAGTTGTTTATACCCGTGATGGGCAGTTGCGACTTAACCAATTGGAGGCCCATCCTGCGGGCGAAATCCATTGTGCAAAAGTTCGCTTGAGAACCGGAATCCAGTAATATCCTAACGGGAAATTTTTTGCCGACTTTATTGTATGTCATACAGACGGCGGTAGATAACAATACCGATTTATTGGTCTGTGATTTCAGTGAACACTGGTTGTTAACAGAAGTTACGTCCCTGTTGGGGACATGAATCGTTGTGTGGTGACGCCTAGAACATTTTTTACATGAGAATTTTGAGGGACATTTTGAACCCTCGTGTCCCGAACGGAGGCAGTTTAAGCAAAGTTTGTTTTTTATTAACGCGTTTTTTCTATCAGGGATAGACAGCGATGTAAATTGTGGGCAATCGCTAAGTCTATGTACACCGTTACACAGCCTGCATAAATTGTTTCTAATATGTGAGTGGAATGCGCCCTTTGGAGTGCTTATCTGTTTAACTGCCTTGCGATAAGGAGACTTATCGCTTTTGTTCAACCTGCTCGTTGGGCTAGTCGCGTTATCGAGATTTTGCAATAATTTCCTACGTGAATTTAGAAAATTTATAAAATTATTAAAATCAGGGAATTTATGCTCCGATAAACTCTCTTTCCAAAAACGTAAAGTGTAATTGTCAAGTTTTTTGGCTAAATAATTTACGACAATAATTTCAAACGTGTTGACTGGCAGTTTGAGATTATTTAAAGCGTTTATATTTGCAGAGATTTGATCAATAAATTGCGATATGTTAACTTGGGATTCCTGCTGAACTAATGGTACGTCTAGGACATTCCACACGTGGTGAGCGGAAACAATCAGCTTACTATCATATCTATTCCTCAACAGATCGATAGCCACCGCGTAATTCTCATGTGTTATGGGCAACGATTTTATTACGTTAAGCGCCTCGCCATGTAATGACGAGTGCAAATAATGAAGTTTCTGTATATCTGTCAGATCTGCTCTGACATGAATTAGCTCCATAAAAATATGGTAATAATGTTGCCATTCCACAATACTACCCTCAAACCGTGGTAATTTTATTGGTTCCAATTGAATGGGGGGTGTTTTAGGCTGTTTACCTTCAGCATTAATTACTGGTTTTTGGTTCATATGCTCAGCTTGCTCTAGCAGGTGTTGCAATTTACATTCTATAGTACAGAGCTCGTCCTCCGTTTGCACTCTATCACTCGTTAACGCAACGTCTGCTTCCTCAGCCTCGATTTGTGACTGAATCTCGTCATATTTGGTGGATAATTCCATCAAATGACGCAGTTTTATTTTTAGCGCATGAGGATCGCTGTTTAACAAATCGAAGTTATCCGCGAAGGTATTTACTCGGGATATTGAGGCCTTAATTGTGCCTCGTTTTTTTATTAGAGCCCTTACATCGGCCATTATTACAGTTTAAGATAAAAAGGGAAAGATATTTAGAAAGCAATTGAGCATAGAGCATGTGAACCACAAACTTAATTTTAAATGAGTTTAAATACGTTTTGGTAGCTAGCGATCGTTGTTTTGAACATAAACTTACTCTCTCTAACTAATCAAACTTGTTGGCAGTTAAATTATTGAAATTATGAATCTAAATGTTTACAAAGTATATCTTTATCTTTAAAGTTCTGACTGATAATGAGCTGCCAACCATTTATTAATTTGTATTGTGTAATGAGGTATTTGTTTATATAAATGTGTCAAAAAATACCCACTGAGTGAAATATTATTAAAAATCAAATATAAGTAAAGTTTATAGTCACGTGGCCGTCGATCCATTCGTGATGAAGCTGGCTTCGATCCCGTTTGGAGCTGCTACACCTCCTGTCTCTGCCGGTCAGCCGATGCCTCATGTTGTACCTTCCATCAATTAAAGCTGTGGAATCTCGAAAATGTTGTCCTGTTTCGTCCCGTCGTCTCTGGTCTACTGCTTGGCTGAATCTTGTCGAGATGACTGCGACGTGATTCACAATAATGGTGTCGCTCAGGACGAAAATGATGCCCGTATGGCGTGATTAACTTCAGATCGGTCTTTCCAGAAATGATGTGTATAAATAAATGCTGTCGCTTGTGTACTCAGATATGAGAAATCTGTGCCGTGGGGACCAAAAATGATGTCGTTTTTGGGCCCGAAAATATGAAATCCTGCCTGGTTGGACCAAAAATGATGTCGTTTTTGGCCTGAAAATATGAAATCCGGCCCGGATGGACCAAAAATGATGCGGTTTGGAAGCTCTTGAATAATCGTGAGTTATTCCAAAGACGCTAATGAGGAAGGCTGGATTGTTTGTTAGAAAGAAGTGGACTGTATTAAAGATGTTGAACATTCGTTTATTGAAAAAATCTGATTGTTAATTACGATCGGCACGTGCGGATGCATTTGAGGCAATAACGCCCGAAATTAATTTTGAATAAAATCGTGGTCCATTGTAGATGGACGCAGGTAGTTGAATGAAATGAAATATTATAAATGCATGCTAAAAAATAGCCAGAAGCCGCGGCTGGAAGAGAAGTGTTTTACGAGAGTTGCGCTCGGAGTCTTGTTATAAACTGAACTAAACTGGCTTGCAGTCGGCGGTGCTGGCCGGCTGCAACGTTTGATAAACGCGTGACGTCATCCGCGCGTGCCGTATACGGTGGTGGACCGTTTACAGCTGATAAACCAGTACAAAGTTTAAACAATGACAAATTTAAGACAATAAAGATATAATACACTGACTTACAACTGTAAAGTTATAAGTTTACCTATCTTTTGTCGGGTTACTTTGGATTATTGTTTTTAACGATGGCCGGTTATACCGAACGATTTTCGTAGGTCCGTTGAAGTTATTATATGCGATTTCCATGTTGACATACACATGTACATAATAAACAAAAATCTGTAATCAAAGATTGTCAATGTTTACTACTCTACAACGAGCCATTGCTCGCTTCTAGGTAGTAGTGTAAACGACAGACACAACTGTCGGCTGGTTATATTGCCTCTCGGAAAGCATGTTCTGTTACCGTGATAAATAATTGTTTCTCTGCCACGTTATTAGGAAAGGGTAGTGACATCTAACGGTCTAAGTTGTGTAACACACGTAAACGGTATCGCTATCCGCGACAACTATCTACTACGAAATCCCATTAAATTTACTTTCCCAGCGGAAATGTTCAATCTGTTCCCGTAAGCAAATCTAAACAAGGTTACCGTGCATTCTGTTTTCTGTCTCCGACTGTTAACTATTCATCAGGAAGGTTGACAAATTGTAAATCATGATTCAACTTAGTACATTTTCTTTTATAAAACAAGTGTTCAGTCAGTAAAGGGCCAGTTGTGATTCATACTGCAATCCGGGTGGAAACAATATTGAAAATTAAGTTTAGTTGAAGTTACTCTAAATGAACGAGCGAAGCGAGTTCATGGTCACAACTGGACCCTCTTAGCATCTGTCCATCTAGTTGCCTGTTCATCTGTTTCATCTGTCTGTTTGGGATATGCCTTACAATAACTTTTCAATGCATTAACCGATTTTCGTGAAACTTGCATGCGTTTCATGCGTTTCCCCTACATACCCCTATTGTTTTAAAGGGGCGTTTACTCAAAAATAGGGAGCGGAAGGTAAAAAAGTGATGGATCAAAATTTATAAAAATAATTGTTAAAATCCTTGCCTCCTATCAAATTAAAGAGAATTTTAACCAAAATCTGCATATATTGTTCGCTTTTGGAAATTTCAGTATGTTTTGAACCCCATGACTCAAAAAGTGGTTGAAAATTTGGAAAAATCTCAATAATTCATGTGGCGTATTAAAGAGGATTTTTATCCCAAATCTGAAAGTAATGTCAATTCTGATTTTTTTCCGTGTAGAGGCGCCACGGACTAAAAAAGAAATTTAGATAATTGTCAAACTATATGTGGGACATCATATTATGAGTAATGTTATTCAAATTACAAACTCTGTATCATTAATAATTAACAAAATTAATATTTTTCAACACGCTTAAAAAATTTTGGACCGCCTTCAAAATGTTTATAAGATATGTTTGCAAAAAAAAACTTCAAACATTGTTATCAGTGATGAATATTTGTGAAAAGCATTAGATATAGACCTAAACATATTTAGGCATTAAGGTTACAAATTTAACTAAGAAACCAATGCTTTAGTTCGAAAATGTAATGTTTATTGTACGACTATCTGATTTATAATTGTTATTTTACTAAAAACAAGTAATGGAGTAATTGTGGAGTAATAGTAATTTCCCTGTTAATTAAAAAATTATCTAATATTGAGATTTATCTAATAATTAATGTGTTTTGTTCAAAATAGTGAGCGAGTTCTACACCTCAGGGAATTTACTAGCTGTGTGATATGTGATGCGATCTACGCTAACATTGATATTACGATATTTAGATAACAAAATTGATTTATGCTCACAAGCCCGTTTACCTACTACCGGCTGTCGATGTCAAAACGGTCATTGTTTAATGGTTGTTGGAAGGTCGCCGATTTTCATAACATTTTGTAATATTTGACGTCTGTTATTTTTCTTACTGGTAAATAACAACGGACTTGACTATTGGTTTAAGGACTACTTAAGTTTTGTAAGAACGAGTTCTGTTCGTACGTTTAATTGATGTTAATATAACATAATCATATTATAATTGTTACATAACAAATAATATTGTATACAACTTATCAATTACATAGGCTATATACAATTTTGTTTTGTTACAATAATATATTTAGTCTATTCAATGAGGCGTAAAAATCGGCAAAACTAGGGAATTGTAGAAAGTCTCCATGGATTTTCGTAATTTTTTTTATTGTCTTCCTACAAGCCTATACAGCAAAGTTAAAAAAAAATTTTGACCGCTCTCACCTTTAAAATGTTGAAAAACGCCCCTAAACGGTTAAAAATGTAAAAGAATGTTAGGACACCGTTTAAAGCCCTCAACATTGGTACATATAGGTTTTTTGGGTCGCTGATCACGATTCCGAGGTCAGACTGCACGTGTGGTGCAAAGGGGTGGTTCTAAGGGCGAAAATAGCCAAAATTAGGGGTTGATAACATAATATTTCGCTCGAAAGCTCTCGACATGGGTACATATAGCTTTTTTGGGTCGCTTATCACGATTCCGAGGTCAGATTCCGAAGAATAAAAGATTCATTTAAATGAAAGTACAACTTTATACAAAATTTATATCAAAGTACATATTCAAATGTCAAATACCTAGTTACATATCCTGCAAATTACTGCACTATAAATGTTATTAACGTACTTACAACAACAACACTTTCAAAGCAATATATAGACATATATTATTATTCATTATTTGTTTCGGTTCCATCCGGAACCATACAAAGGATTTTCAAAAATTCGAGCGCAGCGCTTTTTAACATAGATTATAAATAAGTATTAGGTACAATAACAGTTATCTTTCAGAATGTTTTGATTACAATTCCATTATCGGCGTTCCTTTCGAGTATAGACAGCATGAATAGCTAGAAATTTTGAATTTACAAATTTTGCAATAATATTTTTCTCAGTGTGCCTACCGGGTTCTTCCGCTAGAGGGTACAGATTGAAGCGGTTAAAATTCAAATTCCGCGAAATAATAACAAATAATTAAAAAAAAAATTTTATCTTACAAACTATAATATACAAAATACTTCATATTTATTATTTATTTTCGACTTCCACTCAGTAGCCGTTGATAAAATAAGAAGTTACCGAATTTTATCATCGTTGAGCGCTCACATTTTTTACCATAACTCGGTTAATTTTAAAGATACAAAATATTAAAAATATGCATTTTATAGAAAAGTAAAAGGGCTACAACTTTTTTGGGATGCACCATAGTAAACCTATTGTTTCTAAGATATTGTATTTAGTAACAAAACATTTTATCATAAAATCTTATAAACACACCTTGTAACAGTTGTAACTTATCGAAAAATACTTACAAAAACATGAAAAAGAATGAAAATATTCGCCTTTTATAAGCTATATTTTTGGTCAATATCAATTTTTTGATAAAACGCTTTGTTTTCAAGATATTTTTTGGAAACGACAAATTTTCTCTGAAATCAACAAAATTAAAATTTACGAAAACGGTATGCATTTATAATCTATAATACATAACAAAAAAATTTTGAGGACATTCCTAATATAATAGAAAATCTAAATCTACAATATCTCGCACCAATATGCAAAACTGACAAAATGGCGACCATTTTATTTTTGATTTAAAAAACTTTTTAAGAATTTTTAATATTTTGCTCTGTAACTTCGTTGTTTTTCAAGATATCCAAAATATCGACTTACCATTTTATAGGAAATTTCAATACCATTCATCTAGTAATAATATCATCGCAAGTTGCGTTATTTTTCATTCATAAATATCAAGTTTAAGTTCGCTTATTCAGTTAAAAAATTAAGAGTTGACATTTTGTTTATAGCATATCTCGATAATGATTTAATATATAGGGACAAAACAAATTGCAGATTGTTCCTTATTAAATTAGCTTTTATTTTGATTCTTATAAGTTTTTTTGAATAGTTGATAGTTTTCGAGTAAAGTACGAAAAACGCTCCAAAAACATCAAATTTTTCGCAAAAAAACGCAATATTCAAGTCTGAATAACTAAAAAACAACGCACTTTTTCGAAAAACTTTATTCTATATTATTTACTTAGAATTTACTTTTCTTATCGATTACTTTGGTCAGTTTAATTTTTTCTTTTTACCCTTGAAAAAGGGGTGGAAACCACCCTTAAATTTAAAAGCGGCAAAAATTATTTTTTAACTTTTTTCTATAAGCTTTAAGGAAGACAATAAAAAAAAATTACGAAAATCCATGGAGACTTTCTACAATTCCCTAGAAGAATCCCCATTGAATAGACTAATTTATTTACCCAGAAACGTATAACGTCTATATTACGCAGACAATATTTAAGGTGTTTAATATTAGAACTATAGCGCACACACACACACACACAAAGATATATAAAAAAAGTTTGGGTGCGTGTATCAGTAAGTGTGTACACGCGGAAGAAGTGAAACTTCTTTGGGTTATATCCATTATTTTTTGTTTATCCATTATTATTATTATTTTTAACTGTATACTTAAAATTTAATAGGATGGGAGAGGTATCAGTATAAGAAAAATTTTCATTTTTAGTAAATTAAAAATATTTTGTTATATATATTTACAGAAATTATTATTATTATTATTATTATTATTATTGTTAGTATTATTGTTATTATTATTATTATTATCATTATTATTATTATTCTATTTCGTTAATATTTAGTGATATTTCATCATACACTTTTGTAACCAAAAGCTTATGGTAACTAAAATAAGAAATGTATGTTTTACATTCAATATTATCCAGAAACCTTGTGACTACTGCATCAATTGTCGTATTCGATTTTGTCGTAGATATTTTTTTATCATTTTGTATAGACAGGTTTAAATTATCTTTTAAAAAAGTTTGGGTGCGTGTATCAGTAAGTGTGTACACGCGGAAGAAGTGAAATTTCTTTGGGTTATATCCATTATTTTTTGTTTATCGATTATTATTATTATTATTATTATTTTTAACTGTATACTTAAAATTTAATAGGATGGGAGAGGTATCAGTACAAGAAAAATTTTCATTTTTAGTAAATTAAAAATATTGTATTATATATATTTACAGAAATTATTATTATTATTATTATTATTATTATTATTATTATTATTATTATTATTATTATTAATCTATTTCGTTAATATTTAGTGATATTTCATCATACACTTTTGTAACCAAAGGCTTATGGTAACTAAAATAAGAAATGTTTTACATTCAATATTATCCAGAAACCTTGTGAATACTGCATCAATTGTCGTATTCGATTTTGTCGTAGATATTTTTTTATCATTTTGTATAGACAGGTTTAAATTATCTTTTAAAAATTCAACCAGTTTTATAGATTTGTCTAATGCAAAATTGACATTGAAATCTCTACTTAAAATCATAGGTAATTTATGATAATCTTTACGAAGTATGGCGGCACCTTGTGATGTATACGATAATAATGAACGATGGAGAAAATCAATAATATCATCTAATGTTTTATGAGGAGAAATATACACTGCTACAATCACAACTTTTTGCCCATTTTCAATTTACATTCGGCCATACACAAATCCCCAACTGTAGATGCCATTGAACCATAGACATCAGATTGAGTAACGGAAAAATCCATGGATGGAGTTATAATGTTAATAATATCGTCAGAATTTTGAAATATCCCGATACCTCCCGCTCTAATATTTGGTCGTTTATATTTCACAATGCAGTTGAAATTAAGAACAGCTACGTCATCTTCATTGGCTAGCCAAGTTTCTGATAAAACTATGACATTTGAATTTTTCACAACTAATCTTTTAGATCAACAGCATGAGCTGTAAGACTTTGGCAATTAAAAGTGATATTGATAAACCTTTTCTGTTATTGATGAAATTAACTAAATTTTCATTTATAGTTTCTAGTTTGTTTAGTGAAAGTCGTTTAAATTCCTCTTGCAAATCAATTGTTGATGATGATCGTCTTCGGCCATGGTAGAATATCTTCTCGTTGTTCTGTGTCGTAATATGTAATCCTTCAATACTCGTCACACGTGATAAAGCAACGTATAATAATGATTGAGAATGACGTCGATCGTATTCATAAACAATTTTTAACATAGACTATATGTCATTAAATTATGTAGGACTAGGTAGATTATTTTTTACATATCGTTAAATTAAAATATTCGTAACAATAATTATATATAACTGTACATTTCCTCATTTTGGTATACTACTAAACACATATACACACACATGCATGCATATAACGCATAACGCATAACGAGTAACGCGTAACGAACATTTTTCCTACCGTGCCCAAAGAAGTTTCATGCATATAACGCATAACGCGTAACGCGTAACGAACATTTTTCCTACCGTGCCCAAAGAAGTTTCATGCATATAACGCATAATGCGTAACGCGTAACGAAAATTTTTCCTACCGTGCCAAAATAAGTTTCACTTCAATTATATTAACCTTATCACATTAACATAAAGATACGGATACTAGACAAATCGATAAAATATTTTTGAATTTACTTTTTGCTTTTGTATTTAATGAAGGGGGTTATCGACACTGTCTCAGCAACAATCGTCTCACTTAATAAACCAGCCTAGAGACCTTGTCGTCTTCAAACATACGCTTACTTTTTACATTACGTTTTCACTTAGAATATATTTGCAGTAATTATAAACACATACCAAACACACACACACACACACACACACACCTATTTAAAACCTGTGGATAGAGATGGTTGATAAGGTATTACAAAAATCTTCAAATAACTCATTATTAGACGTAAATACGTTTCTCCAAAAGAAACACGTATATACGTGCCTCAAAAGCGGTTATATACGGTACATTCGGCCTGTTCTTCTCTCACACCGTGTTTGATTTTCGCTCTGTTTTGTTTGAATATTTGCGTCTTTTGGACACACAAAATGTCCATACAGACGCACATGTCAGTAACTACTAACTAGTAAAAATGACTTGGGAACGAGAAGTGCACTTTAAAAACCACCAGACGAGTCGGTCTGTAATTTGTCTCGTAGTTGTAACTTGCGAACGTATACAATAACAATACACGACCCGTATCACGGTAACCGGGTTCATCTGGTGAGCATAACCCCTAAAAATATATAAATTCATCCGTGATAAACAGTCGAGATCATTCCATGTACTTAGTCTTTGCAGGAAAGTAGGCCTATATGCTAGGGAAGAAAGAGGAACATCAAACACGGCAACATGTTTTGAAGAGTAGGTATTTCCGGTTACAACTCAGAATTGTAGGGAGTATGGGCGGCGTAAAAATAAAACAAATACTGTGATACCGTATCATCTGACGAAGAACCTTAGGTGAAATGTTAAGGATTAAAACGGTCAGGGGAAGTTGTGTTTTGCTAACCTCTGACTGACCAGAGATAGAAGCTTGTTTCCTGTAACGCGATAACGAGACTCTATAAGAGAATGTCTAAGGAGACACAGATTAACCTCAACGGGCCCCAATACTAATGTAATGTACAAATCTGAACCCCCGACACTAATGAAACATCGGTTACAAAAAAACAAAAGGTTGAAAATAAATGTTTTCAGCACGTGGAAAGACACTTTCTTTCTCTAAAAATGAAACGAGATTATCGCAGAACTTCGCATTTTTTGAATATTAATTGTTAAACTTGCACTTGTGAACTTACTTTGTTTTTTCCCGGGAAACAACAAAGTAAGTTCACAAGTGAAAGTTTAACAATTAATATTCATTAAGTGTTGTGAATGAAGAAGATGAACCACCAAAACAACTTAGCATTTTTGTTCCACGGATGAAATAATTCTGAAAGATTTTGTTTAGACACCACGGCTGAATAATGAATGATCTAGCAATGAATAAGGGGGAATTTTCTAGCATATGCTCCTATAAACAAGGGTATGCGTGAAGGATGTGACAGCGAAAACAACACAAAGCCCTTGGTTAACCCGTACAGACGATGATTATGGAATGTTTTTTTTCTAATATTGCCGTATTCTTTCTCCTAAATTCTGTACCAACTCTGATTAAGTAAACAGAGCTTATACGAACTACTGTTTTGTGGATTAATTGTTTTCCAACACTTCCAGGAACAATCACGATAACATGCTAAATGAAAACAAAAAATAATAAAAAGATAAAATAAATAATTTACTATTATGGACTATTTGTTACTTGTGTATGCACATAAAAGAAACTTCCATTGTCTGAGAAACACTACATACATAAAATTGCTAATTAAAAATTTTGTTTTACTGATTTAAAAAAAATAAATTAATTAAGTCAATCATATTGCCACTGAAAGAATTACGGTTCATACTCTATGTAGTCGAATATCATTATTTTGCTTATCTTTGTCTTCAAGCAACGTAGACTTTTATACACATATGCTATCAATTTTAAATAAATTCTTAATATTAATCGTTTCCTTATGTTTCGCTGAGTAACAAGGCATCGTTCAAAGAATTTATATAATTAAATATAAAAATTAAGTAAAAATAAAAACGAAAGGTTGCTATAAATTCGAATTATAGCGAAAACCCGACACGGATCGATGATGACCGATGTTTACGCACATAATGAAGTGCTGCAACCCGCTTAACCTATTTGTGTGGCGTGCTGCGTGTACAGTAGGGGTTAATGCAATATATATGAAGCTAACATGGCGTCGTTGTCTAATTAACCGCGGTGTCGATGGTGTACGGTGCCTTAGTGTGCACCAACAGCGTCCAGAAACTGAGCACCGCACGGTTAACTGTGTTTTCCGCGTCTTGAACGAGACTTTTTGTGCGTCAACATAACGTGCGGGCACACACACACACACAAAGTAATCAATACCGCTTGCTGGAACACAACCGTGTTACAGGTGTCACTTGACAACTACTTACAAACCTATACTGCCTACTACCACTAGTTGTGTACCGACAGTGCGTCTCTAAACATAAGATTGTGTTCTCTTTTTAACCTTAACTGTGATCAAACTGAATTAAAATTTCGTTATTTCAAGATTTCTTATCTGTCCAATCAATTTCACAGAAATCTCTGTTCACAATAAGATTAGAAATGATCCGTGTCATTAGTTAAATTTAAAGTACTCCAGAATGTCGTTTTACAGGAAGGCTATGTGGTTTTATAAAAGCTGGCAAGATTACACTCAAGCTGGTTTCACTGAATCTGCAAAAACTTTCAATTCTACTGACTTAGATGTAGACTTAAAAGGGAAATCCTTTATGATAACAGGTAATATTCACATTTCGGTTTGTACTAGTACACATTTTTCAGTACTGCATTGATGTCTTTATCGATAATGTAGTTTTATTAAACATTCGTGCATGTGAAGCATGCTTATTGTAACACCTGACGAACCCTACTTAAGGCAATAAAAATTAAATAATTATTGTTTACAGTCTTTAACACACATTTAACCATGGATAATGTTACCTTCGTACCTTGTTAAATGTAAATGTCTTACAAAATGTATTCGTTAATGACAGTCAAACATAATTATTCTTTTAATTTTAATGTTCCTTACAAATACGATTTCAGATAGGTCTCTGTAACATTAGCATTGCTCACATACACATATTCCTTTTTAGAATTTATGATAACAGTAAGTTGTAATTAAAATAATTTTCAACAAGAAAGATTTAATAAATGTTTATTGAAAACAAAATAAATTGTGTGTGTGTGTGTGTGTGTGTGTGTGTGTGTGTGTGTGTGTGTGTGCGTGAAATATTTTAAAATTCACATATAAGCTATAAATGTATAAACAATAAAAAATGAATCACGCTACTCTTGTTATCTTATGAATATTAAGCAATAAATTGCATATGTTTTACAAAAATATTTTTTATATTTAATTATTTTTTTGCAATGTTTTGACCGTTTTCTTTCATACTGACATCTTCATATGTGCAAAGTATAATAATAAATGTATAAAAGGATGTGTTGTATAGAAGGACATACTTTTTATCTGGAAAAATCAGTTAATTGGGTTTTGTATGCATTATGTTCAGACTGTGAAAATAAGTAGATTAAAATAGCTGTTTGATTGTTTATCAAATTTTTATTGTTAAAAGTTTCATGATACTTTTATAATCAGCATTAACCCCTCTCACTGTCTGTCAGTCTGTCTGCCTGTCTACTGTCTACCCCTCCACCCTCTCTCTCTCTCTCTCTCTCTCTCTCTCTCTCTCTCTCTCTCTCTCTCTCTCTCTCTCTCTCTCTCTCTCTCTCTCTCTCTCTCTCTATTTGCCTTTCTTTCTTTGCTTTAAATAGTATTTTTGCTTAAACAATATTTTGTTTAAGATTTTATCGACACTTGTTGATAACAAAATTTTATCATGAACATGAATTTATAAATGTGTATTACATGAGTCAGTTTTCCCAGTAGTGTACAGGATAACTGATATAAAAATTAAAAATAACAATTTTTATTAATAATTATTTTTTAATTAGTTGTACTCTTTAAATTTAATATGTGACTTTAAGACCACAAAACTGTCAAAATGTTTTAAAAAATATGAAGCATTCTATGAAAAATAAAATTTCGACGAAACCGAAACATCGAAGCATGATAATGTTTTTAGGCTTTTGAAACGTATAATGTGCATATAACAAATATTTACTATATAACAAACATCATGTTAAAAACGACAAAGACCGAAGATTTCTAGACTGTGGGGAATCGAAAGTGAGGAAGCGTTACATTTTTTGATGACGTTATATTTTTGTGGAATGACCCCCAGCCTAAAAACATTATCATGTTAAAAGAACATATCAAACCTACATCCAAATGTAAATTGCCATGGGGTTAACACCTCACTATTATTTCGGTACACTATAATATCATTCATAACATTTTCTCTCAAATAAATACCATTTAGTTTGTTATTATAAAAAATAAATGAATATTTAAATATAATATTTCTGTTCCTAATAATTCTACAAAATTATTATTATTTAAAATATACATATTTGTATTGCATGATTATTATGATACAATGACCAAAGTGATTTGCTATAAATACTTATAAAATTCCCTATCAAGTAGTTTTTCAGAAGAACCCTGATAAACATTAAAGCAATGAACATACCAATTTAAGTAGAATAATCTTGCACAGTTTTCAGAAAATAAAAAAAAAATAATAAATTTAATTAAAATTAGATCACTTGTGTTAGTTAATAATAAAAACTTACATATAAATTGATTTCAACCTGTTCTGAATGGTACATGTATAGCATGTCTAGCAACTACTGATCTTCTAACCACTCTGTATAAATACACAAGGAGGGAGAGTTTTAGACATAATCTCTAAATTGATCTTTCCAAATTCATGGGACCTCATACCAAATCCAAATAGTTCATCAAGATGCTATACTTTACTTAAGTATACAATTTGGAAAGTAAAATAATACTTTATTTTTTAATAAATATTTAGTTATACTGGTAAAAGTATATTTTAACTTGCCTGTTAATATTATTGTTGGATGTTCTGTAGTGTATGTATTAAAACTGTAATAATTGTGTTATTAATTTTTATGTCTACTTCAACATACAATAAATGTTTTTTACAAAATATTTATGTCTTCTATACAGGGGTGACCATCCCCCCCAAAGGCTATGGCGCATGCCCCCTCCAAATTCAGTTATCCCCTAGTCTTTTATTTATTTGCCCCCTTTTATCATCAAAAATGCTGTAAAAACATGCCCCCCCTAAAAGTTTGATGGCGCAGCTTGCGCCATGCACCCCCCTTCTGGGCACCACTGCTTCTATAGACATAAATCATAAAGAGTATTTTATATCAACCAAATGAGAGTGACAGTGTTTTTCAGTTGAAAACACATTTTTTATTTCTTTTAAACCGAACGTTTTGTCCATACTACATGAGGCATGCTCAGTGGTTTGAATAAGACATATACTGAGACGGTCTCAGTCAAGCCACTGAGGATATCTCAACATAGTATGGGTAAATGCTTGGTTTTAAAAGAAATAAAAAGATGTGTGTCTGAAAAACAGTGTTATTTTTAACGAAAACCATGAAAGTTTACAAGCAAGATTGAGATTGACTGGTCATACTTGACAATGGCATAGCCAAGGAAGGTTACTGGGAGGTTATGACCACCTATGTATTAAATCAGCAGGCAGGTTCTTACATTGCTAGTGACTTGATGGCTATATAATTCATAGCGGCTATATCAGACAAATTAACTAGTACTACCAATGCCTCTATCATTGGTTTAAAATACCCATGGAAAAATCTTGGTAAATCCCCCCCCCCCCCCCCCGACTATACTTGATATTGCCTCTCCATACCAACCTTGATTATTAAGTTTATTATTTTTCATGAAACAATTGTGTGTTGAAGTTTAAAGATAATGTAAGAAAAATTATGTCTTAGTAATTTATTATATAATTACAGATGATGCTGTCTAAATCCTACCTTTTGGACAAGCTGTATATGGCTCAAAATAGTGTGTAGCTGTATCAATCAAGCTTAATAATAATTTTTATTAGTAGTCTGGTAATATGTATTGGTAGCAAGTTGTGTCTAAACTACATGTGAAGTTAGACATGTGTGTTGTAAACTAGTTGTAAACACGAGTAGAATTCCAAAGTAGAACTTTGTGCAAAATAATACTTACAGGTGCAACAAGTGATATTGGTAAAGTACTAACAGAAGAGATAGCAAAGAGAGGAGGTACAGTGCACATGGTGTGCAGGAATATGCCTGTTGCTGAAGTCATTCGATATAGCCTAATTGATAAAACTAACAACCAAGTGAGTGGTAAGATAAATGCATTGCCTATGTGCTTATGAACCTAAACCATTTTGTAAATTCAAACTGTAAATTGCATTATTTGTGTAACTGCCTTTAGTTCTCCCACTTTTGCTACAAAACTAGTCCTTTGTAATTATTTTTATATGATTCCTGCCTCAATTCTTCCTTATGAAATTATAGTAACGGAATTATACGTATATTCTGAAATTCGCATACCTAATCAGAGTGGTTACATTTTAAAAGTTGTTCTTTAATATATGTGTTGCCTTCTGTAAACGATTTTTACAAATTTGGTGCTGTAAAATAAAATATATTAAATAATTCTTGTAACTTGCATGATATTCTACCAATTACTTGTTTTTCTTCCAAACATTAAATTAAAATTTATATTTATTTTTGAATAAGGAAAATAAAAGTTTGATCTGAAAGTTTCCTTATTATATTATCTTTTTTTTAATGTGTGTGTGTGTGTGTGCGTGTGCGTGCGTGTTCGCCATGTTTACATTCTTCATGTGAGCATTCATTTAGTTATTTGTTGTGTTAACAATCTAAACATTATAATATACAGTAATCTGTGTATATGCATACAAATTTATATTTTTGTAGTTTTTTATACCACTATAGAATACTGAAAACACTAAAGAACACTTGTTTGTTTCTAGTAGCATTTACATATAAGCAATCACTAATGCCAATACATATGCAAGTGTGTGCGTGTGTGTGCGTGTTAATAAACATGTTAATGCCCATATCTTCATATTTTTCATGTCCTAATTGTAATTTATTAAATGTTTTACTGAAAATCTGTAATTACAGTGCTATTAAAACAATCTGCATCTTCTGACAGCTAAGAAGCACGTGGTGCTCGGCACAGCTGCGGGAGCGCTGATTGGTCAGTGTGGGACTGTTGACTGAGGAGAAAGGGAGAGGGAAAGCGCGCCTGCCGGTGATTGGCTCACCTCGGAGCCTTGTCCGAGTTACCATAGCAACTACTTCTTGTAAACACGCAAGGAGAACTGTCAGAAGACGCAGATTGTTTTAATAGCACTGTAGTACCATATACTAATTTCTTACACCTACACTTTGACTCTCTACTGTGAATGTACAATTAAACACTATGTTTAGGAATTCAATATTAAATATTTCAGACTAGTATACGGTTACCTTATTCTTATTCTGTAATATAAAAACTGCAAGGAATATAACTGAAATATATTGGTAGTGTAACATTTAACTTGCTTTTTTATTACTTTAAGTTTTAGAGAGGTGGAGTTTTACTAAGTTATCTTCCAGTAATTAATAATGGATACATTTGCAACTCATAATTATTAGTATCTATGAATAAATAATAATCAGTAATTGTTAATAGTATTATACAATTTCAGGAGGACAGTCCTGCTTTGGACTGTGTCCATGCCCCCAGCATTTCCTGAAGGACAAATAACTGTCACACATTGAAGGAAATTCATAATTCATAAATTCATAAATTAGATTATGAATTAATTAAATAGCTAGATATAATGACTGTATAAAAGTTATAAGCATGTTTACAATTAATTACAAAGCGTCATTGCAACAGTAATCTACTATGAGCAGCCCCTACAGAAAATACAGTGTTTCTATAAAAAAATAATAGTTGCCTTAAACTGAACATTCCATGGTATGGTTGTTACAAATATTTTAAAAACAGATAATTTGAATACGAATACAAATTATAAAATGCTGAAATAACTCTTCCAATAATTTAATATTTTCAATTTTTTTAAGTTTTTGTATATTTAAAAAAATTGTAATAAGATTTTTCATTTAATGTTATGTTAAGCGTTATGTTAACATTAACATTAAATTTTATTTGACATTTTCAGTACCCTACTACAAATATTAGTAGTAACAATTAACAGTCTGTTTGATATAACACATTTTATTAACATTTCTTCTTTTCAAAAAAATGTCTCCTATCTTCTAAGTACTTACAAAAATGTGTTGAGCAGAAATAAAATGTAAATATCTGAAATTAAGTGCATGTTGTGTATATTCAGTCATAACTGCTCCTGCTGCTGTTGTTCCTTCCCCTCCTCCTCCTCCAAACCTTGTATTTTCTCCTGCTAACACCAAATATTGTCCCACTGAGGTAGAAAATTTCTGGTCACATGAATCAATATGATTAATTATCAAATACTTTGTTGTTCCTATTATTTAGCAAACTGTAAATTGCCTTAGCTTTAGAATTTTTAGAAGTTTTAACTTTATTTGAAATAAGGAATTGCTGTTCATTATTAAAGCAGTTACATAGCCATAGTTTACATTTCTTGCTGCCTTTTATTATTTTGATCATCCTTTTTACATTTTTTCTCTTTTTTTGTGTTCCAATCATGTACAATTCTTCCTTATGTGAAATTAATATCAATCGAGTAAGTTAGACAACTGTAAACACAAAAATAATCATGGACCACTGACACTGTACCAAAAGTACCACTGACATGCCTTTTTATTTCTTATAAACCCTTATAGCATGCTGCAGAGTTGTGTACAATTCTCGACCAATTTTTTAATTACATCTTACAAATTTAAAATACTGTTATTCTGAACTATATAGGGTTTAGAATTGAAGGGGTTTATAATTTTTCTTAAATTACAGCATTATTATCATATAATATTTACCATTTGTTCTGTTGACAGCTTTTGTATTGCTATTAATTTTGTAATTAGCGTTTTTTTTTACAATATTAGGAAATCTACTTACATGTTGTTGATCTGGCCCACCCTCGTAGTGTCTACACATTTACGCAAGAATTCAAGAATCAGTATGAGTCTCTCGACTGTCTGGTGAGTTACACTCACTTAAATCGACTGGATGAAATAGATTAGTTGTATAAATATGGTATCGTAACAGGGTAGTACAAATATAAATCATCGTGAACTGAAGATTCACAGTTGTATTACTTTAGATAAATTATCATGAACTGTTTCAGATTCACAATGCAGGATGCATGATACACACTTTCATCATTGATTCAGATGGCTTGGAAAGAAACTTTGCCACCAATGTGTTGTCACCACACATAATTACAAGACAATTCATACCACTGTTGCACAAGTCAGTATTCAGCATAATAAAATTATTAATTTTTTCTGTACTCAATAACAGTTTTCAATTTTTACAATTACTAAGTGTGTGTAAGTATTAGTAAAAAGCTGATCAGTTCTTTAATTTCTGTTGAAGTGATGTTTTTATAAATAATTTGTCTAACACAAATATTACAAGGCCCACAATTCATATTTTGTCATTATTATTTTTAATAATATGATAAATTAATTATGTTCTATAATACAAAATTATTTTATACACAAAGAACTTTACTCATGGCTTTAAAACTTTAGGTCAGCAAGCTTACTGGTACTGTATATTTCACGTTAGAATCATATTATTTAGTCTACTACTCATGAGCAGTTCTCAGTGTAAGTAAACATTACAGTAATATAAATAAGGCCTACTTAGTTTCATTTAATTACAGTTTTTAATATTACTTGCATCAAGAAATAAATGAGTTACCAGTATAATTTTTAATACTATATTAGAATATACAGAATTAGAATATTAGTATAGAATATAGTATATTAAAATTAGACTATTTAATTTGCCTACACAAGAGGCAAATTAAAGTCAAAGCAGCAAAAAACAATATATTAAAAATATTGCATTATCATGTGCTAATTTGTAAGTATAATAATTTTATTAATTATTTTATCTCATAATAATTAACAGTACAGCAAGACCTCCAATGAACTCTCAAAATTTACAGTTATGACCTGTCAAAGTTTATAAGTCCTTTAGCCGATACATATATATTTTTTATTTGTAATATAACTTTAAATTCTATAATAATAAATACAAAATCTCATTTTGATATTTAGTAACATCTATGTTTTACAAAACTTATCAGCATGAACCACACTACTATCATATCACTGGGAGGCAGTTATTGGTTTATTAATCACTTCACTACAAAAGGCACTCTGCTTGACAGCTGGTTTAAAATTTCGTATTATTTGAAAGTTAATTCTCTCCTGCATGGCATGCAAATATTTGTATGTTTCGAGATATATAGAAACTTCGACAAAAGATAAAGCTTAATATATTATTGAAACTTTCTCTTGTGAAAACTTACTTGTGTTTTTCGTCGTGAACAAACAAGACAACTAAAAGATAAAGCTTTAAACAAATTATTGTGAATCATAAATCTGAAACTAGTTTCCTCAGATAAGTTATCATTTACAAAGAAAAAGAATGTTATGAGTTTGTTAAGACCAATTGCCATACACTAAAGAAACAGATATGTTAATAAAAGCAAATAATGTATCAAAAGTCAAACATCATTCAACAAAATTAAAATTACTGTAACTTTATTTCTTAATCATATAACAGTTAACATTCAATTCTGAATTAAATTAAAGTGACCAGTGAATTAAATTAAATTAAGGTTCGTATACACATATGACTTATAAAAAACACATTGACACAGTACAAATTATCACTATTAACACAGTCTATCTGTTCAGGAGTGAAAAAGGGCGTGTTATCTTTATATCATCTGGCAGTATGATTGTTCACAGACTGGACCCTACAGATATCCAGTGTCAGAACCTTAGTAAATTTGATGGAATGCATGTGTATGCACATAACAAAAGGCAACAGGTATGATAATAACTTTAACTCTGTGTGTGTGTGTGTGTGTGTGTGTGTGTGTGTGTGTGTGTGTGTGTGTGTGTGTGTGTGTGTGTGTGTGTGTGTGTGTGTGTGTGTGTGTGTGTGTGTGTGTGTGTGTGTGTGTGTGTGTGTGTGTGTGTGTGTGTGTGTGTGTGTGTGTGTGTGTGTGTGTGTGTGTGTGTGTGTGTGTGTGTGTGTGTGTGTGTGTGTGTGTGTGTGTGTGTGTGTGATTTTTAGTGAGTTTATATGTTTCCAGAGTAAATGAAATTTCATTATTTTATTAATAAGCTAGCTGTACTTATTTCTTTTGCTCTGTAAATATATGTATTCAACAGTTTTTGAAGAGTTTCAGTGGTCATTGTCTGTTTAAGATTGATTTTCTCTTCATGGTGATCAACTTTCTTAAAATTCATAAAACGTTATAATAAAAACAAAAAAATTTTTAATTTAATTTTAATAACTGTAACTGTTGTTCACTAAGTTTTAGTAGCTTAATTCACTTAAGGCTGAAAAACAGCAGGTGATGCTATACAGAGTAGGATTTTTGTAGATTTAATTTCCATCAAAAAATGTACTTTCCATAAACAGTATACTAGTAGAAAGTCAAAGAACAGAAAGGCAACTAGTTTGTAAGGATGCACAATTGATTAACATAGTGAAATGATATTAAAATGATTAATTCATGTTACAACTATGACAGACACAAAGGAATGGAAAAAAGACAAGAGAATTATCTTTATTTTCTTATTTACGGGAAAACATTGCTAAAATTTGCATATAATGTTTCAAGAACAATTACTGATCTGTTTCAAGATATTTATTTTGTTTTTAAAGAACATGTTGAATTTCAAAAAGCTTATTCTTATATTCACAATATATCCCCACTTAATACAACAATACTGGGTTACCAAGCTTCGCTCAGTGGTAATATTGTAAGTTTTTTTGTTTTTTTTTATAAATGCAAAAAGACTATTATAGACATTTTTAAGTTATAAGATAAAAATTTGTATGTAAAATATAAGCTAAAAATTTTTTAATTATTTATATAATGTCAAAGACATTTTTATAATGAACAATGAAATGCACTAAGAAAGTTGTGAACTTAACTATGGAACAATTAATGCATGCAACTATGGAAGTATGTAAACTTGGGGTTTAAGTAATTTTGTAGGATACTTAATTGGTGCTTCAAAATAAATACTTGTTATGAGTATCAAATATTTAATGTATTCATCAAATAACTAAGGATAAAAAGAAATATTACAAAAACAAAATATAATATATGGAAAGAAAAAACATAATATTTTAAATATATAAAACAAGGAACATCTCGTTTTCTTAAAGTATTTACTTGTAATATTGAAGTCTTCCATGTGATCTGGGTATCGGTCAATATCAGATTCATTATCAACATCCAGCAACATTAGAATTAAGATCTTTGCTATTCAGAACTTCTTTACATACATCATTAAAAGTGTTGCATGGATTTTACAGTGGCAAGAGAACCTTTAAACAGTTTTTTTTCTCTTAACTCTGAGAAAAGCTACATATACCATTCCATGCATAAAGACGGATGTTCGCAAGTGGACACTAACATACTCAAATGTTTGCCTTTGTGCAAACTCATAGTTAAAGCTGGTCAAACAGGAAATCAAAGGCGTTGCATTGTAGATCCCAATATGTTGCAAAGTTCAGTTACAATCAATCTTGTCCCACTGCAAAATCCTTCTCTTGCATCTAAGTTTTGCAGCAGGAAAATGATTGTTTTTTTTAACTTTAATTCCTGTGGTGGCAAATCGACAATATCAACAGAGTTAAGAAAAACTGAAGTAAACTAAAGTGCTCCTTCTGACTGACATTCAATTGAATCGTAGCTATGATAAATCTTGTAAGTTCCATGTTGCTTCTCGATGATACTAGCATTAATTTTGTTCATGTCTTTTTTAATGAGGCTAGTATAGCTCTGACTTTCAATCCTTCATAGTTGCTATTAACTATACAAATTTTGAAAACTTTGTCCATTGCCACAGGAAAGGATATCCTCTTGTAATTCAATTTTATTTATATTATTTACAGATAGCAGTGGTTTGCCAAACAGTGGCACCACTCAGTGGCTTGTGTGAATGGGTTCGTTTCATAGATGCACCACTGTCCATTTGTCCATTGTAAACAACGTCGATTATGGCTGCATCAAATGACGTGTGAATGGATGGTAGTTGGACAGTTGTATACATTAATGGGTCATCTGAAAGTTGACAATGAGAAGTTTCTTAACTATTTTAGAATGTGAAAAAACCCGATCAATCGACTTTTTAATTTACCAGAATTTCATATCCAGAAAAAACAAACATGAGACAAAGTATACCTGCTGAAGTGAGGGCTGCAATCACTTCGATGTGAGTTATAATATTAATTCACAACACACACACACACACACACACACAGTGCAACTCCAACTTGCATAAGCACGAGTTATAAGGAAACCAATAGAAAAAATTGAATTAATACATATAATTATTAAAAATACTCATGGACTCAAAGTTAAATGCCATGTTGAAGTGAGTTTTCTTGTGTAGTTTCCTTTACATATGTTACGGCTTAAATTACTGATAATGTGTCAAACAAGACAGAAAATGGCATGTCAGTTAATAAGTTAAAGTTCCATTCAACTACATCACTTTCGACATATGCAAAAGTTTCCAGAACTTACCCTTATGACTGTGTGTGTGCGTGCGCGCGCGCGTGCGTGCGCATAAAAAGTTATGAAATTATGTTGTTGCCACATAAACAAAAACTTCCATATATACGTTAAAAAATTATAAATATAATGATAAATAATAATAAAAAATATACAAATTATAATAATAAAATAATATATAATAGAACATTTTTAATACATATTGCAACAATACAGATATTTGCATATTTGCCCAGGGCGGTATGTTTTATATTGTAATTAGTGTAAATAGAATAAGGAACAGTTTTATACAGTTTTGTGCGTGAAACTGCAGGAATTGACAAAATCTGACCTGTTGAGAGGACACCTGCTTCGCCAGCGTAAGTTATAGCGTTCGTGTGTTTGTGTGTGTGAGCCAGTTCCAACAGTCATTGAACGAAAAGATGGGGTGATGCGTTACAGCCATAATCAGGTTTTAACAGGATTATAATAAACTAATTAATAAATTTTAAACCTGTAAACAAAGACTTACGCCAATTATAAAAACACCATTGCATTGAGGAATTTTTAACGAATGCAGTGATATAAAAATATTGCTGAAATTTGCAATATTAAAGAAGCTAAGTAATTAGTGTTAATTACGGGTATAATTAAAGAGTAATTAACATGTGTGTTATATGTGCGTGAACAGAAAAAAAAATACGCAAACAATGATGTCGCGCATGCTACAAGTGTGTTTATGAAATCGCTAAAATGAACAAAAAAGTGATTCGTAATTAAAAGGACACTTTGCATGAAAGTTACAATTTCTAACATGTCAAGAGCAATCCTGGACATGTCAGATTGAGTCCAGTATAAATACGACCAACAATTTTGGGGCATTCTCAGACTCAAGAAATCTACAGACGACGTTACGCTGCTCATTTGCCGATCGGCATGGATACACACACACACACACACAACCACACTCACCAAGATGTAAGGAGGAATTCTGGAGCATCAACAACAACAACACTTAGAGACAACAACCACAGCAGCAGAATAACCATCATCATCATCATCATACTCTCAAGATTCTGGACACACACACACACACACACACACACACACAAGTGCGCGTGCAACGGTAACGGCAGCAGTATGCAGGTGATGATTAAATATTTATAATTTTGTTGTGAAAAGAACTTTCAGAAAGACAATTTTACATGAACAGTAAGATTTAAACAAATTTTAATGTAAATAATAATTAAAGTCAATAATTTAATTTTATAAGAAAATTTGAAAGTTACTAAATCTTTTGTTATATGTTAAAAATTTGGCTGTGTCAATAGAGTTAAATAATAGTTTGAAAGTTAATTTAATTAGTTTATTTTGTCTATAGCAACTAGTAATTTTATCCTTAAGTTTAATATTATTTTTGTTTCTTTTTAAATGAGTTGCTATTAGCATTTGAAGATTGAATCAAAGTCAGACACACAAAAAATGAAAGAATTTAGATGACTTATTTAACATGTCTGTTTAGTGAATAAAAGTATATGATTGTTTAGTTTTTAGACGTTATGAACACCCTAATATGTGTGAAACTTATAAAAGTGGATATTTGATCTATCTAATGTTTGAATTTTTGAATATTTAAATATTTTTCTATCAGTTAATAAATCTTAGAATGATTATTTTGAAACGGTTTTAAATAATTATTTCATGTCAATGGATTTCTCATGCACAAAACCCTTAAGAGACAATGTCTCATGAAAATCATTAAAACAGTTTTGGAAAATTATATAAACCTTTGCTCATTTAATAGTACAGGATATGTTGAAATACGTAATTTCACTGGAAAAAGCTGTGGACCTGATTTTGAAATGTACCTCTCTGTAGTAGCTTTTGAGAACACATTTCAAAAGTATTATCAGAATGAAAAGAATTACTATGTGAGACAAAACAATTCCTCTCTCTATTTGATGGAAGTGTTTGAAGAATTTTGTGTAACTTAGCCATACTATCATAATTAATCGCCATAGTTCATTATTTTCAGGTGTTAAAAGCAATGAAAGCATACAACTTTTTTATATCAAGTAAATAAAAAACATACAGAGATATAAAGTTAGATGAATATACAAATAGAAGGTTAATTCTAGTAACAAATTTTGGTAGATTTTAGAATATATGCTTCTGAATTTTCTACACTTATGGATAACCTTGTAATCATTCAAAACAATGGGACAATCTGCATAATTCAGTTTTGTATGTTTACCAGCAGGATAATACCTTTGCTAAACAGTGTAACATTACATTTGGAACAACTAATATCGTACCTGATTTAATGAAGACTTTGGTCAAGAAGCAAACAAGAAGAACATTATCTTCCAAGATGATAGTGAAGAGGAATGACTAACCATTTTAGACTGACTAGTAAGACGACAACTGACCGTACCCAAATTAATGATTTAGGCTAAGTGATGCAAAATACCTTCAACCCCAATTATGACATGAACTTTCAGTAATGACCAAATAGAGAATTATAAAGACAGACGGCTTATGAACCAGTACTATAAAGAAACAAGTGGTTTCATTTAATGTATCATAATATCCAGATAATCAAAATACAAATTGAGGGATAATAGGCCCAAATATGTAACATTATGTAAAAGAAATATTGGTAAATAATTAAGTTAATTGATGTAATGAAAATATAAATACACCTTATTATAGATACATAAACCATACAAATAATTGTAACATATAGTGTTCATAAGATTGTCCAGTAAACAACAAATAATGACATGTTCACTATAACATTTATAACAAGAGTGAAGCATAACATAGACAGTGTCAGAGTAATTAATAAACTAACTGACAAAAGACTAATTAATTAGTACAGAATTTGTTTTATAAATGTGCATGTTATTATGTTTAAGCACATTGTTTTATTATCATAGTATTTGTGTTGTTTTTTGTATGTAGTAGGTGGAACAGTTATTTTAAAGGAATATCAATTAAATGATATTAATTTCATGTTTTATGTTAACAAATATAACCATAGAACTGGTGCTAAACCGTAATAAATTGATTTGGCAAAGCAGAATAGACTATAAAAGATGTTATGGCTAAGTGTCAAACAATTATACAGTTTAGGTAAAGAACAGTTAATTTGTTCAGGGATTCAGTAAAATCATAGCCATGTGTGCATGAATTTAAACTATTAGAATAGTATATTTTTTGTTTTGATAAAATAATGTCATGTGTTAAACAGTTTTTTATAATTGTTAAAGGATAATTTAACTGAAAAAGATTTTAAACATGGTGATGAAAATAACATCAGTACATAGGCCAGGTGAAACCAACTTTAGTAAATTTTGAATAATAATGTTAGAGATTTTGTAAAACAAAGGTGAAAGGATAAATATATTTATAGGTAATAGTGTATGCAACGAATATAGAAACAAAATAATACATATCAAGTTAATTAAGAAAATTTCAAATAACAAAATTGTAACATCTGTAGTTCTTAAGTAAAAGTAGGCATGTTTAGTGTCTAAATATAACAAATGTAAAGATCAAAATAATGCTGATAATGGTTTTAAATTCCCATTCAGTACAGAAAAGTTATGTTAATTTAAAGATTTTGAACAAATTTCGACTTTGAAATAATGAAAGTATATGACAATGTATATCCGAATTAGCCAACCAGATTCCAAGTTTACCCTTAGTAACCAGAAATTTCGGATACATAAAATGAGACTTCTTTGACAACGAGCTTAGCGGATAGACGCGTTTGTAAAACGTCCGACATATTATATAATAAACAGTGTAAAAAACGATACAAACATATTAATACTGTTAGAAGTAAACAACACGAACCTTTTACACTAAGAGAAGAACAACAATTATATGAGGGAGAAGACCCAAGAACCAGGAAGAAGATCTGAAGTGGACGAGGACCCAGTATTCGACAAGAACCATAAAAGAAGAGGATTTGGTGATTTTTGACAACTTATTATATTGTGCATTAACACCCACATTTGTATACACGACTTTTTAAATACTAATCAACTAAAATTACAGACACAATATAACACCAACACTAAGAACACTCACTAATAACACGATTTGAGATTGACACCTTTTCAAACACCACAAGAACCTTTGATTTACATAATAATTATTAAAGACTGAATTGGACATAACCTATTTGAACTGATAACCACTATACAACTGCCTGTGTGCACGTTACACTATAACATTGTAATATCCTTTAATTGTAAAACTTGTATTTTGATTTATAGAATAATATTTTGTTTAATTGTAATCCCCGAACCATATACGCCCTGAGATACATTATTATTAATAGAAACATTATCAAAAGCATTCATTTGGTCTGAAAGAAATACTGAACGTGGGCTACTACTGCCAACTGGTAAAAAGAAGACTTATAATTTGCGCCACAATTGTGATTATCCTGTTCAAATTTAAGAACAATTAAACAGTGTTTTCTTCTGAATAAAGGATTCCTATAAGGATATATGTTTGATGATAATTTGTGTCGTTATTATTGCTGTTCTATTTAGGAAATAAATTCACAGATCGCAGCGGACACGACGGTTGGCAACGTTGAGTGACGTCACGGAAACGCGCGGTATAGTGGGAGCAAGCGGCAATTTACAAAACCATTCGCCGTCCTACATAACACATTCATAATTACAAATTGACGACTCCAGTGCGAGTTAGTCGTTACATTATTTATCTGTGTTACAAATTAACACTTCCAACGGGCGGTGTATGTAATTCAAGTGCACACAACATAAAATACAAGTAACCTATCCCTGATAACATTGTACGTAACGAAATATTCTTATCGTTACAAATTGACGAACCTGAAGTGAGGCTACATTTCAATAAGAAGTAACCCTATATTTTATAAGTAACGAAAAGAAAAGTGTTACAACAGTACAAGTTGAAAGTTCTTATATGTATATAAGAGAAATAGATTTAGGGTAATTTACTGCAGGAACAAAGACTGCAGTGGATTCTGCTGCAGGGAAGAAGTTTAATTAGTTTTTATTACTTAACATCTCCCTATGAAGATTTTAATGATACATTATGAACCTGAAAATGTTCTTGATATATGTGAAATATATGCTGAATGTTGGGAATAACAGCAACAAAAAAGTCACAAACAGAATTATCACTGTTGCACACCCTATCGGGTTATTCCGATCTGATGATGAGCTGAGAAGCTTGAAAGCGCTAATCGGAATAATTTTTCTATAGTGGTGTAAACTGTTATAATTCTGTTTGTGATTATAACAACTAACACATCTTTCTTAATTAAAAAAGTCACAGATAAAGTTAACTGATTGCTTCAATCTGTGTTATTGTTAAGAGTTGAAATTTGGGAGGATCCACAAAGACTACAAGAAGTCATTTACTCCTATTATAAGAGATGAATTTCATTCCAAGTAAGTAAATGGTAAAGACTGCACTTATTTCGATAGATGTTACATTGAGCACCACGAAGATGTTACATGTTCATGGTGTGTTGTATTTTTAGTTTTTACTAAGGAAAATAACAATAGAAAGCAGTACTCTGAATGTGTTCAAAGATCAGCTTTTAAAAGCTGTTTTGATGTGCCAGAACAAACCAAGAGAAAGAGTAAGTCTAAAATAACCCAAGAATTATGTATACCTCCTCCTCCTATGGTGCTACAGCCCAAGTCGGGCCCTGGCCTCCACCAATCTCCGCCTCCAATCCACTCTATCCACTGCAACCCTCCTCCAGTTTCTTATCCCCATGTCTCTCGCGTCCTCTGCAACGCCATCTTCCCACCTCTTCCTCGGTCTACCTCTAGGTCTCGTTCCCTCCCATGTACCCAGCAAAGCCCTCTTGGGGTTCCTACCATCCTCCATTCTCATAACATGTCTGGCCCAACGCAATCTTTGTATTCTTTTGAGACTGGTATCTCTTTATATATTTGATACAGTTCGTTGTTGTATCTCAGTCTCCATGAGCCATTTTCTTGTATTGGGCCTATAATGCGTCTGAGGATTTTCCTTTGAAAGGTGTCTACTATGTTGACTGTTTTCTGTGTGATTGTACATGCCTCACATCCGTAGCATAGCACCGGTTTGATGACAGTCCTATATATTTTAATTTTTGTTTCCCTGTGCACATCCCCAGACCTAAATGATGGCAGCAATGCGAAGTATGCCTTGTTAGCCATGGTGGTTTATCTTTGGATCTCCGGCTCCTCTGATCCAGTCTTTGCTAGATTCACTCCGAGATACGTGAAATTGTCCACCACTTCAATTGTGTCCTCCTCTATCTCAATGTTGTTATGAACCTGGTCCCTTCTTGTTTGGATAAGCATTTTTGTTTTATCCATATTTATGGCTAGCCCAACTTCCTTGGCTTTGTTTTTAAGCTCTATAAATATTTCTTTAGCTGCCATGATCCCTCTTGACATGATGTTAATGTCATCTGTATATGCGGCTATCTGTACAGTTTTATTTGTTAACAGATTGGAGCTATTTATTGATAAACCTCTAATTACATATTCCAATGCAATATTAAATAGTGTTGGGGCTAACCCATCTCCTTGCTTTAGACCTCGTGTAATATTTATGGGTTCAGTTAGTTGGCTATCCACCTTTACTTGGGCTTCAGTCTGCTGCATGGTCACTTGCGTTAATCTTACCAGCTTGCCTGGTATTCCAAATTCATGCATTATGGTGTAGAGTTTGTCTCTATTAATAGAGTCATACGCTTGCCTGAAGTCCACAAAGATTTGGTACACATCAATATCACGTTCCCATGCGCATCTTAATATCTGTTTTACCGAGAAGAGTTGGTCGATTGTAGACCTTCCAGGTCGGAATCCATCTTGGTATTCCCGTATTATATTTTCTGTGAGGGGTCTCAGCCTTTGGTTCAAGATGTACATAAAAACCTTGTAGGAGGTGCACAGCAACAAAATGCCTCTGTAATTTCTACATTGAAGTTTGTCGCCTTTTTTATAAATAGGGCATATAATGCACTTATTCCATTCCATGGGGATTCGTTCCGTTTGCCATATGAATTATGTATACGCAGTTGATTTAATTGTTATAACTGATTAAATTTTGTATGAGAAAATTTTGTCTGTTTTAATAAAAGTAGTGGCATGTATTTACCATGTATTATTAGCATTAAATTTCAGTATATATTGTTTGAACTGTTTAAAAAAAATGTTACTTTATTAAAAATTACTTGTGTAATTTTTCTGTTTCAAATTTTGTAAGAATAATTTACATGAGAATCCAATTATTGTTACAAAAGGTAGTTATGACAGAAGTATACTCAAGAGAGTACCCCAAGATATTTTGTGCAGCAATGCATCCTGGATGGACAGATACAGAAGGGTTGCAAAAGTCGTTACCAGAATTCTTTGCTCGTATGAAAGGCAGACTGAGAACTCCCGAACAGGGCGCTGATACAGCACTATGGCTTGCTGTATCCAGGAAACCTCTGCTCAACACTAGTGGCCTATTTTACCAAGGTATGTATCAGGCACTAACAGACTATTAGTTCTAGTACTAGTTGTTAAATAATTAAGTTGTCAATCTGGAACAGGTCTCATTTTTCCATTAAAATCATCTTTCTAGACCTTATTTTAATAATATTTTGGAAACTAAGGGAAGAACCATAAATTAATAGGAGTCTCTTGCCCTCAGACTCTCACTAAATTAGGACCTATAGCTAGTCATGATTACTATACATTTATGGTCTACATTGAAGCATACCAAAAATTGAACCATGTGGACTTCTTTGTAAAATCAAAAGACATTATACAGCTTATAATTACTTCCTTTTCCCCTTATTCTTCTACATTTTATCCTTTTTTTCAGGGGTCCTGCAAATAATGTCAAACACCTTGTCTCTTATGAACTTACTTGGAGTGTGCTGATATTCTACAAACGCTTGTCTTTCACTCCAATATACTTCACAATTACCATCAATATTGTTCTGCATGTTGCTCTTATGTAACTTCCACAATACTGATACAGTGTGCTCTCTTTGGTCAACTGCTGAAATTCTCATTGTGCACAAGTAGGGTAATGTGGCCAGCATTACACATGAACCATATTTGGATGATGATGATGATGATGACGATGACAACGGTGGTGGTGGTGGTGGTGGTGGTGATGGTCGTTGTTGTTGTTGTTGTTGTTGTTGTTGTTGTTGTTGTTGTTGTTGTTGTTTTAAAATTATAAGAAAGAACCATAAACATTCACAAACCTTTCTTCTGGGAAAACATTTTGTTTACTCACATTCAACAGTCCAAGCACCTTTCTTTCACTGTACAGTTTCATTAATGAAGACAAATATTTTTGTAGTTCTCCAACCGATTAAGTTGTATGTAATAGAGGAATACTATATTTCACATTAGAAAGTGTTCGTTTAGCAAATTTTATTAGTAAACAGTACTTCATTTCAGAATATGGATTTAATCAGTTTGTCAGAAGATGGGTTATTTCCTGTCTCTTTTAATATCATTATTACTATTTCATCATAATAACTATTACTAAACTTTTCTAAAACAATATCAAAAGCTACAACAAATGTTGGCAACTCAACACAATGGACTTGCATATGAACCAACATTTCATTCCTTCACAAAAACAAAATCATTTGACTTAAAAAATATTTTGAGGTAGCTTTTTATGTTAGCCAAGAGAACACAAACCTTTTACACTAGTAAGTTCCCTGACCTGCAGAATTTGTTCACTATTTTGAACAAAATACATTTATTATTAGGTAAACTTTAATATTAGATAATTTTTTAAATTTCAGAAACATTATAAAAACTACAATATCATTCGGCTATTTTTCAGTAACATAGCAATTGTAAAGCAGACAATCATACAATGAATACTAAAATTTTCAAATGACTGCTTTAGTTTTTCAGTTAAATTTATAACGATAATGGCTAAACGACAAACAATTTAGTTATATCTTTATGTATGTTTACTCCTAAGTTTATGAACGTTTCCATAGGTATCTATAGACCTATATCTAATGCTTTTCAAAAATATACATAAATAATAACAATACATCAGTTTTGTTTTAAACATTATTTACAAACCTTTTGAAGACAATCCAAAGTTTGCAAGGAGTGCTGAGAGATATTAATTTGGTCCAATTATTAAAGATACTGAAGGTGTGTTAACAAAAAAGAAATTTAGAATAAAATTTCTTATAACTTGATTGTTCACAAACCTTTTTACAATATTCTTAAAATTTGAAGTTCACCTTTTTGCCTGTGGTGCCTCTAAAATTAAACATTTTTTATAGTAAACGTTAAATTCAGATTTGAAGTGAATACCCTTTAGTCTGGGGCTCTCAGTTGAACTTTACAAACTTTTTCAAATTTTTGATCCCTTTTATGGGCCTTGGTGTCCTAAATTTTGGAATGTTCAGGCCTGTTTACTATATTCAGATTGTGGTTAAAATTCTCTTTAATTTTACACCCCACAATTTTGCAATTTATTATCATTTTCACACAATTTTTGAGCCCTGATATCATAAATTTTGAAATTTTCAAAAATGGACATTATTCAGATTGTGATTAAAATTACCTTTAATTTGATACACCACATGAGATTTTACAACTTTTTCTCAATTTTGATCCCCTCACAGTTTTGCCTCCTCCCAACATATTTTTGGGGGCGATGAATCTCAAAAACGATAGGGTTTGTAGGGTAAAAGTATGAACATGTATGCCAAGTTTTATGAAAAGTTGTTGGTACATTCAAAAGCCATCGTGAGACACATTCCAAATAGACAGACAGACAGGAAAATGACAAATGGTCGAGTTAAAACTGAGAAATTGCTTCGCTCATTCACTTAAAAGTGGTTACAATTTCTATTATAATTTTAATGTATTTGTTAACTATTTAAATATTATATTAACACTTTACTTGTTCAACCTATTATATTGAATTATATTCATCCATGTTTTATATTAATTCTATGATCTAACTTGGCACTGGCCAGTATTAAATGCCAGTGTATTATATGAAATTACCATGCATAATAGTTAAAATGCTTAAAAATAATGTTATAAATTTTATATGAATGCATTATATTATAGTTTATATTGCCTGATGAAAACTAAAAGATAAAATGAAACTAAATGTATGTATGTTACAGACAGGACAGTTGTACCAACACATTTGCCATTTTCATTTACCAAACCTTCATTACAGGAAGAGGATTCTTTCATTAAGCAGCTGGACCATCTAATGGAAAAACTCATTCAGTGACTAAACAGTGCTGATGTAAAAATAAAACTGAATGATTTTAATAACAATCCATTTATATACACAATGAATTATGTAACCTTAATTGTATCTGCACATTCAATTACACTTGTATCCACATGACTGTGACGGTATTCTAAAGAATTTGCAAGTTGTCTGTTTTAATATTCCGCAAATTAACTCTTGTGAATCAAAACCTTTTGTTTTGTAAAATTAGTTTTTATATTAAAAGCAATGCAAAGATATTGTTACAAAAGTATAAAACTTGATTTATTGGTTTTAGATAAAATACACAGGAATTGTTTAAATCAACAATATTAATTTCAGAATGTGCAGAAATGTGTTACAATTTAATAGAATATGTAAATATAACTATAATTGTATACATGTAAATAAAAAAAATATGTATATTATAACCCACCACGTGTGTACGTGTTGAAAAGCCACACGTTGATTGCGTCAATTTATAAGTTGTCGAGAGCGTACCCCGATTTGATTATATTTTATTTCAACTTGGTTATTAAATAATTTTATTTTTTATTTTATTTTATTTTATTTAATCTTGTTCTTATTGGTTCAATTAATTTTTATTGTTTAATTAATTAATTATTGTAATCTCGTTCAATTGAATTTTATTCACTTCGGAATCCTCTTGATGTTCCGTAGACCTAAATTGTCTTTGTACAGTAATAGTGTTGTTTTGACTGGATTATAAAGTAATTATAACTCTCACGTACCTTTGGTGTAGCACTGGTAGCTTATGTCTGTTTGTACTGGTTGTTCAGATGGTCTCAGTAGGTTATAAAACTGTTAAGTTGTCAAAACAGTATATCAGCACTGTTTATAAGTTAGTGAGCTAAATTTATGTTATTTGGGCACCATATGGAATCTCTGATTCTTATTCCATAAAATAATTTATTCAATGAATAAATAAAAATTTTAATTAATGTAGTTAAATTATTTCTTTGATTGGAAGATTAACTGAATTTAATTAATTAATTTTCTTCTGTTTGTTTATATATTTGAACGGTTGGCGCTCACACGTCCAAGCCGCCAACTTAACTGTTTGAGTGCCTTGAAATTGCAACTCTTTTAAATAAGAAAAATAATTCAAAATTGCTTCAATAATTTTTTACAACGTTTGTTAATTTATATTTTTCTGTTTTATTGCTCACTGAGTGCTTATATTATCTCCATACATTCAATTCAACAATGGTTTATCGGTTACAATATACCTGGCTTAATTCTCTCCTAACCCAAAAGGTTGGCAATGATGACTCTAATTATCTGTTTGTTTATTTATAAATTTTTTATACCTCAAGGGTGAATCCTTTGGAACTACAGAATAAAATAACTATGCCTCGAGTTACGATGCTTTACAAAAGTTTGGTTTAGTAGGTTAGACACCTTTAAAAATTCAATCTTATTAACAAAAACCTAAATGTTCTTATTGTTCGTCTGATCTCTACAAGTTTTGAAGTTAACTATGGTTAGCCTAAATCATTAATTCTTATACTGGAATTGTATAATTCCTCTTGAAAAAAGTATGGACAATGTTTAATTCTTATAGTATTAGTGTTTTGCGTTCAGTACATAAGTGTATTATTTCTGTTATATCTTATACTAGTGACCTAATATTTGCACACTATAATTATATTAGGCACTGTACTCCCTGATTGATAATCTCTTTGGATTATTATTTTCACTTTACGATCGAAATTCACTGGTCGTACACTTCACTTTTCTGCGAATGAACAATTAAAACTTCTTGTGGTTAAATATTTGGTTAGGTAATTCTTCTAATCTCGTTCTTTTTGTTTCGCACTACTAGTTAAAGGAACACTGCTTGTCGTGATGCACTTTACTAAGTACAGTAGACTCTCGGCTATCCAACTCCTGCCTATTCGACCTCCGGCCTATCCGACCCGCCCAACCCGCTACTCAAAAAAAAAAAAGTAATTTTGAGTACGGCACATATGCAGTATTTCCAATCCGATTACTAGCACCTTCAAACGTCATGTGAGCAATCCCGCCACGCGGGTGAAGGCGCTTACGCGTGAATCAACAGTTACCAATACAGTACGCCAATTGATTCATGTTGTGACAGGAAAGTTTTGTGTTCCTACTTGAGTGTGTAACAGGTGCATCAGTCAGTCTGTATCCAGAAGTCAGTCCGTGCGGTTCAGTCGTTCATGGATTGTTAATTTGTTATAAAGTGTGTATACAGTATTGTTGGTGGCTTTTATTTTTAAGTGAAATATGGGTGACAAACGAAAGAAAGTGGTAGTAACTTTGGAAGAAAAACTGCAAGCAATAAAAAGAATGGATTCTGGTGAGTCGGTAAACAAAATTGCACTGGAGTTAGGAGTTGGAAAAACTACTGTGGGTGATTGGCGAAGAAATCGCGCAGAGATTGAAAAATGGTGTTCTAAGCAAGCAAGTGGCAGTGGCGTGAAAGTTAGAAAAATTATGCAAAAAGGAAAACATGTGGATGTTGAAGAGGCTTTATATCTGTGGTATGAAAATGTGAGGGGGAAAGGATTGACGGTTTCAGGCCCCTTGCTCCAAGAAAAAGCGATTCAGTTTAAAAAACAGATCGAAGGAGACGATGGTGAGTTTACTGCCAGTGACGGGTGGCTTGATCGCTGGAAGAAACATTTTGGTGTTTGTTAGATGACGATTTGTGGTGAAGCATTGTCTGCTAATAAGGACGCTGTCCCTGACTTTAAAAAACACTTTTTTGACCTGCTTGATAAGGAAGGTATTTCCGGAGAACAAGTGTACAACTGTGATGAGACGGGTTTGAATTACCGTATGTTGCCGTCTAAAACACTAACGTCTAAACAGGAAAAGGCCACACCAGGGTCCAAGAAGAGCAAGGACCGCGTTACAGTTTTAGCTTGTAGTAACGCAACTGGAAACCACAAGTTGAGACTGACCTTGATTGGAAAATCTCGCAAGCCTAGGGCTTTTAAAAATCTTAAAGATTTAAATTCTTTGCCCCTGCATTATACCCATCAAAAAAAGGCGTGGATGAATGGAGAAATTTTCAAAAATTGGTTTGAACAGGAATTTGTGCCACAAGTTGAAAAACATTTAGCTGAAAACAATTTAACAAGGAAAGCAATCCTAGTTTTGGATCACGCTCCTTCACATCCAGCAAATGACCAATTAAAAGACGGAGACATAAAAGCTTTGTTCTTGCCTGCAAATGTTACATCTATATGTCAGCCAATGGATCAGGGAGTGCTCCAAGCTTTGAAAAAGAAATATCGACGTAGGCTACTAAGCTATATCATCGCGACAATTGATAATACAGAAGTTGCGATGGCACTACAGTCAGTAGACATGCTTGACGTCATCAGATGGGTGTCCGGGGCATGGGATGAAATTCCATCTTTAACACTTGTGCGATCGTGGAAAATTTTGCTGGATCACAGGGCCAGCGATAAGTGGGAAGAGGTAGAACATCAATGTGATGTGGAAATGCAACTGATAACACTGCGCTTGTATCGCTATTAGAAAAAGTTCCCGGATGTGAGGAAGCTTCATTGGAAGACATCACAGAATGGTTGGCAAAGGACGAAATCGAAGAAATTGTAGACGAAGATATTGTAGCAATGGTATTAAATGAACAGCCGATTAAAGAGGAACAAGGTGATGAACCCTATGATCGTATAACCCACTCTGAAGGCCTGAAGGCGATCGAGACGGCAGTGGAATACATTGGCCAGCAAGAAGAAGCAACACCAGCAGACATCATATTGTTACGACGGTCTACTCGATCGTCGTAGGTACAGTGGAAACAAAATAAGTACAAGACACCAATTAAGTCACTAATCACACCTTTAATTGTTACAGTAAAACAGTTCGTAATTAACAACACAGTCTACAGTAAATCAAATGAAAATTGTACACACGCAATAAAATGTCCACAAATATTAAAACTCAATTTTATTACAATTATACCGTCTGATTATAAAACGCAACACTTCAATAATAACTACTTGAACATACACAGTAATAACTCGAACCGCTCTGGAAATATATAGCACCAATACTCTCGAACCGCACTATCAAATATCTCGCATTGAACTGAAAAACTAAGGCCGCTACCCGATGTATTTATAGTCACGCTCACACACCAGAAGCTTCCAAACTGCGTCTTATCTCTCGTGAACTACGTAATTACTATGCCCTTGACACAGTCCGAGCGCCCGAGCGAAGCCCGGCACAGTCGAGAAAATTCTCGCAAAATGCGTCTAGTAGCACGTACACCACACGCTTACATCGAGATCCTTCTGGCATATTCGATAAACGCGTACATTGTTCTGTGCTGTCGTAGCAATATGTTTACGTAAGTGGAAGGATATAGCGGCGAGGAAATTAATGCGAGGAAAGAAGCAGGTCTCAATTACAGACTTTTTCAAACCTTAGACAATGTAAGTTTCACTTGTTCTTTCATTATACAGTACGTAGTTTTAGGTTATTATAATTTGATTTATATTAACAACTAATTTGGTTGAAAGCTTTCGTATAAATTAAAACTCATAGTAAAACTCATTCAACTTATTGTTAACTACACATTTTGTTTCGTCCTTCAAATAAAGGTTTTGTGAAAGATACTGTAGTTGCGAATTCTTATTTCATTTCTTTCTAATTCATTTATTACTGTACGTCATTTATAAGGACAAACTGATATGACGTACACATCCAAATAGCAACAAGTACATTCAACGCAATAGGGTGGCGGTCATTGACCTTACAGGGGCTGGTATGCCTACGGCTCCGGTGTATCCGACTTTTTTGCTATCCGACCCGGCCGACCGCCACATTAGGTCGGATAGTTGAGAGTCTACTGTATGTTACTTCTTCGCTGCTGTGGTTTAATAATATTTGTTTAAAATTTTGGTATGGAGTCCTTGTAGTATCTGCTGGAATGGAATTCAAAAAATGTGTGTTTGTTCATTCGTACTGCTGTATATATAGTCCTCTAAAAACTCTGCTAGGCGGCGACAATTAATTTCTCAAGTAATTTTCTGATTGGTTAAAAATGACGTCATGATGCGGTCATTTTAAAAATAACTCTTACATAATTGTTTTAAGTGTGGGTCAACTTTGTTGATGGTATTACTTGTACCCTTCCAAAATTCACAAAATTTATCATATTTATGCTTGTTTCTCACTTATTCTTTCTCACTTATTCTAATTACAAATTTTGGTCCATTACTAGCATCGTATTGCTCATTCCTTGCTGGTTATTTTGAGATGAATAGCGGCCAGTTTGGATATATTTTTCATTAATAAACTACCTCCTAATGATAGCCTATCTTAAATATTGTTTTATTGCAAATCTCTTCTGCTACAATTTGCAGATTCTATTTTTGCATTTTTTAACGTTTATTAAACAATCATTTTTTACTACCTTGAACACAATTAGATTATTGAAATTAACATATTATTATCTAAATTTGCTGTATCCAGCTGAACATTAACAATTCTTATAACATAATTGATTATTATTATTTAATGGCTTCATTCTTTCATTATTAATTACTGTATTCAAAATTATTCTTACTTCCTACACTTATTATACTTGACATTGTTTGGTGATATTACACCTTTTACATAATTGTTATATCTCTGTTTCTCTTTATTATATTTTATTATTCTTTTCATAATCTGATTTGTCATCATTTGTTTGTCTATTATTTCATGTTTCTTTTCATAATTACTCTACTTCTTTCAGTATGGACTCTACATAGGTTGTTGTGAGTCATTAATTGTTTTGTCTTTATGTACGCATTTATTACAGACATTTTACTATTTGTTTTGATTTTCTTATAACTCATGTGCTAGTTATTGCACAATATTACTGTTACTTGGCATATTGGCCCTAGTCATTATTTTGAGCTTTTATTACATTACTAGCAGGTACCCGCAGCTTCGCACGCGAATATTTGTATATGATTGTTGTGGTAACTGTCGAGTTGGTAAATTGCTAATGGTACATCTATATTAATAATATTCTTATATTGTAAGTTATGAATATCCAAAAAGTGCGAAGCAATAGATCCATCATTCATGTTTCCTCGATACGTAAAATCAAAATTTGATAATTTGGTAGTTATTTACAAACATGCAGTAACACAATTAGATGAATTGTTTATTCGTATAGAATAATACAAATAGTGTATACATAAGTATATTAATATCAGTTAGTCCATTTGAATATTTACATTTTAGTAGGGATATGGAATTCTACATCTCAGAATCACCTATAGGACTTCACGATATACCACATTTTGAGTCCAGACTTGGGAGCCAATCAGTCCTTGATTCACGGAATCTGCCACAAAAACTTTCACATCTTCAAAGCGCCTGACTCGAGAAAAGGCGACATAAATTTGACTATGTCCAAAAGCTGGAGCTGGAAGATAAAGTCCGATTTTGTCAAAGGTCTGACCTTGGGACTTGTTGATTGTCATGACGAACGACAGCCTAATAGGAAATTGTCGCCTTCTCAGCCGGAATGGAAGCTCAGCTTGGCTTGGAGATAGATTAATCCGAGGAATGAACACACGTTCGCCAGCATGATCACCAGTAAGGATTTCGGCATCAAGAATATGTTCACCCATATTTCGGATAATCAGGCGTGTTCCATTGCACAATCCTTTCATTGTGTTTAAGTTACGCTGCAGCATGACGATCGATCCTATCTTCAGTCTCAGTATGTGCGGAGGCATTCCTGAAGGAGTCTGCGAGTTAATGAACTCCATTGGATAATTATTTTGTTCCTCTGGATCATCACACTCGATATTGTTGATGCTGCTGTAAATTTTGGCTTCTCCGCGGATTTTGTCGACAATCTTATCGTTCATCTCAAGTGAATCTTCATTTCTCGGTGTCAGGATCGCAACATTTTTGAATGACTCACAGGATGAGGGGTCAAGATCGTTTCCAAAAATTAGCTCTACCAGGTCTTTCTTAGCGACGCAAGGGTCAGGAATCTGGAACCTATCGTCACCAAAAACTTCTGCATGTGGCAGACGGGCTTCTCCAAGTTTCAGAAGCCATTCAGCAAACACTTTCTCGTTGCGATCCGCTCTCATATTTTGGGTGAGCTTGAATTCTTTGAATGAGTAGAAGAGGTTGCATCGCTTGAGAGATTCTCCGATGATTGCTGCTCGACCTCTTCTTGGAACAACAGGTAAACATTGCCTGAAGTCTCCGCCCAACAAAATGATTTTACCTCCAAATGGAATTTTACTTTTCATCATATCCCGAAGAAGCAGATCGAGAACTTCAAGAGCGCGTCTTTGTGCCATCGCTACTTCGTCCCAGATAATCAAGCTGCCAGCCTCCAACTTGCGATATGCTTTTTGGCCTTGGGTCAGGAGTGATGTTGATGTTTCATTAAGTGGTACCGGTAACTTAAACCTTGAGTGAGCCGTCCTTCCACCTCTCAGCAATGTCGCTGCGATTCCTATTGAGGCTACTGGAATTACAATCTTTCTGTCTCCTCTAAAAATATGCATCAAAGTGTTGTAGACATAAGTTTTACCAGTTCCACCAGGACCGTCAATAGAAAAGAGTTTGTTGTCTCCTCTTCCTTCACAGGCTTGCAGAATGCTGTCAACAACGTGTCTTTGCTCTCGATTGCATTTGGCATAGCATTCTTCGCCAAGTCTCTTCTCTTCCTCCTGGTCGTAACTTTCATCTTGATCGACGCGGAAGACTGGATCAGGAAGTCCAAAATCAGAATTCTTCATTCCGTGAAGTCTCAGGATATCATTGATTTCTGCAAAGCATCTATCCTTGGAAACATCAGCCGAGTGATCCCTTCTCAAATCCTCGCTTAAACTTTCCAGATAACGATCAAATAATTCAACAGGTGTAGGATTTTGAGGATTGCAGAACACCAGAATGATGGCAAAAAGATCCCTCAGAGATTTTGCCGACTGATATCTTGAAGCTTCCTCAAGACATCTCGACCATTCCTCATCGTTTTCAAGCAATCCCCTGGCTCTTGCTGTCTCCTCGAATGTTCCACATGTAATGCCATTCACAGTTCTCAGGTTCTCAAACGATGTTGGCCCTCGAACGTTTAGAGGGAGAAGTCGCAGGAAATATCACTCACTATCCAAAGGGCTGACGCTGTACATCCGAGAAATTGTATCCAAACGACGCACTCGTTTTTGCCATTTTCCATTAACGAATCGATATGATTCTCCAACTTCTGTGTAGAGGAGCTCTCTTGCATCAGGGTCTGACTGACACAGCTTGCAGTATGCAGTCAGAGTTGTATCTTTTGAGGAAGCATTCTCTAATACCTGATGTTCTTGACCTTCCAGAAACGTAACATTCTGTTGATGAGGTAAATCAACTGCCAATCTCTCAATGTGGTGGCTTTGAGAGTGCAATTTAAATCCAAGAAGTCGCCAAGCCGCTTCCGGAGCCATCGCCATTCTACCATCAATGTATCGAGTAATTTCATCATGCTCATTGTTTTCGGAGGTGATTTCCATCTTTGCGCAATCACGACCTTTGTATACATACTTGTAAAGATACTTCGTCGCCTTCACAGTGGCACAAATCTCCACGTTGATGTGAGCATTGAACTCTTTGAGGAGAAACTTGTTGTACGGAACTACCCATCGATTGTCAATCCTGACTCCATTCTTCATGAAAGAATTACCATCTCTTCGTCTGTAAAGAGGGTAGCCGTCGACATTCTCTTGAGTCTCAGGGTTGAATTTCTTTGGGAACTCCTTCCTGCATTTGCCATGTTCCATACAAACACAGTCACGGTTAAGTTCTCCACACGGTCCATGAATCATGTGCTGGGTCATGATGCTGTAAAGATTTGGTTCGGCAGTCTCGTCAGGTATCTCAGCACAGACTACTTCATCAAGCATTTCTCTTCCTCTGATTTTGTCATCACTTTTCAGCATCATCAAGATGTGGGCATGGGGAAGACCCCGTTTTTGCTACTCGACAACGTAAATGAGGGCAAGACATCTCCCAAAATGACCATCTTTGAGCATGCCTAAAAGAACTTCGAGTTTGAGGTGAAACACTCTCGCCACCAAGTCTGGTCGGTCTTGAGGAGTTTGTCCAGGCTTCAGTTCGTTTGTTATCTGAGGCCAGTTTGGATTACAGGTGAACATGATGAAAAGATCAGGTTTTCCGTACCGGTTCACGATTGCCATGGCGTCCTGGTAATTTTGTTGCATATACCTTGGACCGCCGTGGAATGTCGAAGGCAATATGCAGACTCTTCCAATCGGACTCTGGTGATCAGCTGCATCTTGAGCAAGGGCATCCATAAGTCCTTGATACTTCTCAGTTCTAAGTTTGCTTTGATTCTGATGAATATAGAAGAGGTTGTTCAACTCATATCTCATGTAGGAAAGAACCAAATACTGCTGAAAGAGCTTGCAGCCATGATGAAGAGGAGTGGTTGTCTCTCTCCATTAGCCTGTATTTGTAGAACTGCTGCATTGTTAGCCTGTTGTGAGATGCAGTTTGTCTTCGTCCCGTGTGAGTCATGTTTGGATCCCATCCAAGTTCACCTCAGGGAAAGAGCAGAGGAAAGGCCATCGGATCAATGTGGGGGCTCATGTTGGAGTATTTGAGGAGTCCATGCTGGTTATGGAAAACAGTAAAGTCAATATTCTGAGGAGGGTTTCCGCTTTCTCCCGTAAAGACGATCGCAACCTCGTTTGCACTCGGTCAGTTGTATCTCCTCTTGTCCTTCTCCGGGTCTTTGAAAAACATGAGCTTGACTATTTCAGGCTCTCCAACTTGGGCAACAACATCCTTAATCATCTTGTAAGCCTGTGCATACACATTGGATCGCCGCAACACAGTGTCCAACTTGCTCATGACAGTCCCCAAGCATTTGTCATTCTCAGATCTTCCTATTCTCTCCTCGAGTGCTTGTTGAGAGTCGACGTAATAGAGACAGGCATATGCAGGTCTGTCGGTTGACATCAAGTGAGAGGTCATGAACCGTACGTCTCCCGAGACTTTGTACGGTATTGGTCCTCTTCTTCCGGCAAAACTGTGGTCTACCTTGGCATCAATGGATGCAAAAGCCAATGCGCTGTTGTAGTTGCGAATGTACTCGCGGAAGTTTTTGGCCTCTGAGGACTGGCTGACAAAGAGTTCTTCTAATTCCTTGGGCACAGATCTGACAATCTGCGAATCCGGCAATTCGACTTTTCTGTTGCCACAGCACATGGAAAAATATCCGCCTGTGACTCTCTCGCCAGGAAACATTTTTGCCAAGCAGTCATGACATCGGTCAGACATTGATCCTACTGTGAGAGATGGTTTGCTGTCATCGTAATTGGTGGCATATGCAGTCTTCAGGTTTCTTCTTCTTCTGTTGACCTCTGGATGTATGAGTTGATACTTGGCCACAGCTTGTCGGTGTACTTCAGGATGTGATTCCTGATATTTTGCTACCGCTTTCTTTTCTGATGCACAGTAGGGTTATTTTTAGAAGATTTTTTTTCTGAATTTTTTGGGTTTTATTTGTGTATCGAGCCCTTCGTTTTTTGTATGACTTTTGTGTTAGACTTGGAGCAATCTGTTCTAAGCTTTGGTATGACGAAGATGAAGACAGGGACTGACTCTCAGGCGACGGAGTTACTGGTATTTCTACTCTTCGCGTTGTTATTTTTTTAGCAGTAATAACTTTTGGAATACCTGTGTCCAAAACTTGCGAAACCGAATTTTCTTGTGAAGCATATGCATCAAAATGCCCACTTTAAAGACTTGCTGTAAATCTAAGCCACTTAACAGGTCGACCCTCAGTTCCTGTTTTCACATGAAATGTACCACTTCGATAGACTTCGAAAACAAACGGAAAGATTCGCCCAGCAGCTTCCAACTCACATAAACTACCAAACGATGATGTTTTTATCATATCGTTGTTATAGTCGGACGATGTGGCATAGTTATCTCCATTTTCGTCACATGACATAATAGAAAATTCTATCCAGTTATCTACAACATACCTAACGATCTGCCCACGCACATCATTATGCATTTCCTGGGTTTTATTAATAAGAAAAGATAAGGCCCGAAATAAGCAGGCTCCATCTCCTACAATAGGAACAACAGTCTGTGAGACATTCTGCCCCTCAATCATCAAAATTTCCACAACCATTTTAAATAAATACAATGAAAGTAAGTGCAATTAGCACGAAAAATAACTATCCCTATTTATAAAACAAAACCTAACTCAAAATTACTCAAATGCTAAACCAAAACAAATGAATAAACCTGAAAACTTACATATAACTAAGCTATGAAATTGTTCATTGTCATGAACCTAACATTGACAAAAATATATTGACAGAAATATTTTTTCTTAAATTAGAAGAAAAACCATGAAATGTGAATTTCCTCTAATTAAAGGCATAATATTTCTCAAAAGTCAAAATATTATATTTCTCATAATACGGTATTTTATTTCTTAAACGGCGGTTCGATTCCCCTCAATCATCAAAATTTCCACAACCATTTTAAATAAATACAATGAAAGTAAGTGCAATTAGCACGAAAAAATAACTATCCCTATTTACAAAACAAACCCTAACTCAAAATTACTCAAATACTAAACCAAAACAAATGAATAAACCTGAAAACTTACATATAACTAAGCTATGAAATTGTTCATTGTCATGAACCTAACATTGACAAAAATATATTGACAGAAAAAAGCACGTCTAATTTTTGGAATAAGAATATTTATTTAAAGTTAATACTTCAATATTTTATTACATTACATGTGTTTCAACATAAATATCTCTGAATCTATTTCTTCCCTGTCAGTTTCTATGCGTGTTTCGTACTTTTATTTTCAGGTCAATCCATGACATTTCCCTTTTGATAAATCAACCCTTAAATCAGTCAAAACGTATTTTTTTATTAGGTACTTACTTTTGAAGTTCTTCAGAAGCCTAAATACCAACTTCTACGTTTCTAACTTCAAAAATGACGCACTTCCCATACAAACTTTCGTCCCTTATTTTTACCCCCTTAGGGGATGAATTTCCAAAAACGCTGATACAACTAACTTCTATTTATTAACAGAAGCCTAAACACCAATTTCCATATTTCTAACTTCAAAAATGACGAACTTCCATACAAAATTTCATCCCCTATTTAACCCCCTTAGGGGATGAATTTTCAAAAATCCTTTCTTAGTGCTCACCTACATTATATAAGGAACTCCTGTGCAAAATTTCATGCTTCTAGACCCACCGGTTTAGGCTGTGCGTTGTCGGTCAGCCAGTGTTAGAGTTTTGTTAAGTAGATTTATTATTCATGAAGTTACTTTGACTCATCTTATGTCATTCTCTTATTCTACACAATTCATAATATGGTTTTGTTCACCTTAACTGATAATACCTCTTTTTACATTATTAACCATCTTATAACATTTTTAAATACATCAAGTTCTTTACATTGTTGATTACATTTGCTATCTTTTATTATTAGAACATAAACAATTTGTTCTTTCATTAAATTTTCTTTCATCATTATTCATTATGCCTTAGCATACCTTTTCTTCAAGGATGATCTAACTTTGTTATTATACTGTTAATCTTATTTTATTTGTTCATTTATAATAATTTTCTATAGTTTATTATTATCAACACTATGTTTCATTTTACTTCTTATGCAAATTATTACTTTTCAATTACTCAGGTAATGTGCTGTTTTCACTACTCTAATACATTTTGTAAATATCAGTTATTTCACCTTTTATTTTATTTATGGTGTTTGACTTTGTTTAATGGTCTTATGCTCACTTAACTAATCTATTTGGGAACTAGTCTTTGTCAATGCCTCTGTCTATTTATCTGGTTATGTTGTATTGTCATTAAATGCTGATTGTAGATTTACTACTGGTTGTCATCACTTCTGGTTACTTAGTAAGTTGATTTTTATGGGACAGTTTGTACTGTTACAATATATATATATATATATATATATATATATATATATTACATTTAATATTTATACTAAATTTACCTCAAGATGTTTCTTCTATTTGGAACATGTTTCGAGAGTTCCTGTTCTCTCATCTTCAGCCTTCGCCATCTTGTTTCTGGTGAAGTATTTGTGTGTTGGCTGCTGGATGTTAGAGCAGACCAAAGACTTACTTTTGAGACCAAAGACCAACAAACAACCTTAATAACATCCAGCAGCCAACACACAAATACTTCACCAGAAACAAGATGGCGAAGGCTGAAGATGAGAGAACAGGAACTCTCGAAACATGTTCCAAATAGAAAAAACATCTTGAGGTAAATTTAGTATAAATATTAAATGTATTATATACATCAAGAAATGGACTGTAGCAGAAAGTGATTGAAATATATATATATATATATATATATATATATATATATAGTAACGCCTGTATATTGACGTCCTCGTCTTCGTTTAAGCCCCGCGATGGAAGCCAAATCTGTAACGACTTGTTGGATTCGTCTCTGTAAAATGTGAACCAGTTTTATATGTGTATAAGGTGTTAGTGCGCTCATCTCGCACCGGGGTCGTTACATCAATTTTGCGCTAACGATGTCCGTAGCGTTGCGGTAATTACCAGTATAACACGGCAGTAACCTTACCTGTTTAAAGATAAAGACCTGTTAATCCCGAGTGGCACCAAATTGTTTATTAAAACAATTAAAATTACTTAATAAAGTGTTTTCAGCTGACGGTCAGGGCGTTCAAATAATTCCCGCTCGTGCCGCCTTCTGAATCGTATAAACAGCTGTGCCAATGGCAACTTGAGCGCTGCTCATCAAACCTAGCCTTCGTAAATAAACACAAGTAATATAATGCACTCCCTATGAAATAATAACAACGGTTACTCCCTGTAATAGTTATTTTTAATGGGTGATAATTAGAATGTTCAATTTGACAATTAGATTATAACAAATTTGCACCGACTTTTTACATGAAACACTTCTTCTCAAGGCTGACGAAATCGATTCTGTAACGAAGTATCCGTATCAGCATGGCAGCTGGACGTTTAGATATTACTATGTTTTTCGTTATAAAATCGTTGGATTCTTTTGATTATGAGATAAAGAATTCCGATGATTACAATAAAAATATTTATTATTACACATAATAATGTGTGTGTTTACAATCTGTTCTGTAGTGTCGTTAAATGTGGTTCAAAAGTTCGTATTTCAACAAGAGGTTAGATTTTATGTTAACAAATTTTCAGTGTGTTTATTTTTCTTAAATAATCTTTGAAAGAGAAATATTCGGTTTATAGTGAGATCAATTTACCTTAAGTAAAATTTAGAGTGATTAGGTTTTTGGAAATAAGGTAATTCAATGGTACTTAACACATCAGCATGACTTGGTGTTTTCATTCATTGGATCTGAATAGGATTGGGCTGCAATAAGTTCTTTTTTCATTGATCGATGGACTTAAGTAGGTCTGGCATCCTTTTCGTATAATATGTGGTCATAATTTTCTGTTAATTCTCAGTTTTATGGTCCTGGATCTTGAATGGGCTGCTCTAATGGTTCGTCAACTTCTTATACAGTCATGGTTATGAACTTCGTTTACTGTTTTACATTATTTTATTAAAAAATTGGTCTTCCAAACTTTGGCTTCTGTCCTGTTAGACTGACACTTTACGAGTAACGGTATTCAACGGTAATTTCGTCTTCAACGGTGGTTTCTATGTAACCAAAGAATTCTGATTGGTTGAGATTGATATAAATCCATTGTTATCAAAATTTGAATTCTTTTCAAAATCCTCGTATATCTTCTGACTGTTGTTATTCCTCTATCTTCCTTCCTAATTATTTAATATTGTCACTATAGTATGTATTTCCTTTCATAGATTATTTTGGTACCCCACAAGTTTGGGTTATTTCAGGTTTTATATTTTTACAATTATGTTAATACTTGTTAATTACATTTCTTTTCGTATTTAAATGCTTATTATAATATTTTGTCTTAAAAATGATTTACAATTTATCCTTGGTGAGTCCTTCACCTCGGATTTGCTAATTTTTTAGTTAACTCATTACAATTTGTAGTTGTTTGTTTTTGACAGTTAGGCATTTTCATAGGCCTAAGTAGCCATTATGGTATTTGACTTATTTCATATAAATTACATTTCATTTCAGCCTAATGGGCTTTATTTTGTTATTATAATTGGTTGTATAATTTATTGTTGTGTTTTGGGTCTGTTTATGTGTTATTATTATGTCAGTATTATTTTGTACATAATTGTTTACTATTTGGTTTCCTCGTTTCCTAGTCATACATTTCTTGACGTTTTTATTTATTTCCTTTGCCAATAATAACAATGTGGCTATTATTTACTACTTTTTGATCTTATTACATATAATAGTTAGGCCTATGGTCTGTATAACTCTACCAGCCATATCCAATTCATAAACTTGCTTGAATAATTATTTAACTATTATTTGCTAATCTTTGTTTACAATTCGTCTTATCTTATATTATTTTTTAGTGTGATAAACAACATTACTTTTATGAACTTATAACGATCCCTTATAACATGGGTGTTTATGAATTTGTTTTTAACTCCTTAATCTTTTAACAATCTTTACTTTCCCTCCATGTTAACACTATCTGGTTTTCCCTTCAGGGCATTCTCCCTTTTAATCATAATTGTATTTACTTAAATTTAATAATAACATTCTTTCTTAATAAGTTACTGTCTTATCAGTTTGTAATACACTTTTAAATACAGGCCATATATCACTACTATTTTGTTACTACTTTGCATACTACTTGGCCTACGAGCATGTATAAAGTAAGAGTTTATCAAATTAAATTATTCCATGACAAAATTAATATTTATCGCATATCAAATTTTAATAATAAGATATCACACTTACTTTCGTGTACCGACTCTTTAGAATTATCCCAGGGCGCCAGTAATAAATAAACACAATTTAGTTATTATTAATTAAATTTTTTAATAACAGTTGTATTCAAATATTACAAATTTATCATTCAGTACTTTATTCATTTACTATCAAATTTATTAGTGTTTATTTCTTAGCAATGGATTCTTAGACTGATTGAGTCACCAAAACAAGATTGACATATATTTGATATTAATAATCAATATAAAATGATTGTTCATTGTTGTTATTTACGTGTCTGTTGAATTACTCTGCAATGCGATGTGGTTTCCAGGCAGGTGATCAGAAGTTATCCGTTGGATAATTATCCTTGTCAGGTCGCACTAATTACACTGGTTTCACAAGTATTACACCATTCACTCAACTTGCTTAGTGATAATTACACAGGTGCTGTATACTAATACACTTGTAGAAAAACACAGTATTTCATTAACAAAGCTAAGTGCGTCTAACACCAGATTAATAACTGCTATTGATCGACCGTCCCGTATAATGACGTTTCACACATTTAAATCACTAAGTAACTCGACTTTTAAACGGTTGGTGTTGTATTAATTAAAACTTAGATATATTACTCGGTTTTAAGTTGATCTTCTTTAGTTGCGCTCGAGTCCTTCTTATGACATTCATTAAGTGTTTACGATGCTAACTTCCGCACAGATTACTATCGCGTTACCGTAACTGACTTACGTGGCGATTGAAATATACTTATTAAACTTACTGAAAAATTATTATAACAACTAATACGATTCTTAGTGTTGTGATTTTCCCGTAGACTAAAATAAATATTACGAGTCTAATATCTGTAATCTCTCCGTTGACTGCCTTAACTTCTTACACTCCGTATTTTTATACTTCACTACAAACTACCCTCACTCAATATTGACAAACTACACGCCTATTGGTCTGACTTACCGCTAAATTCAAAACTACCCAATCTGTTTAACGAAACAACCCGCGTAAAAAATGACGCTATCCGTTATTCGTCCACAAAATGCGCGTGAACACGTGGTAGGAAAACTTCGCGTCACTATCCATCTCACTTCATATGCTCTCTTTCTAAAATATAGCTCCTTTTGTTAGATGCACTTAACTTTTACAACCTTAGTAAATGTTTCTTACACCCTAGCAAACAATACAGTTTTATGACGGTCCGTCCCGCCCGTGACAATTTGTAATTTTTTAGCCGACTTACAGGCGTCAACGCAAGGTCGTCTATTGAATTTCTGCCACTCCTTACTACATATTTTAATGTTTTCTTACTTCTAAAGAAACCCACCGCTTTCTATAAATTTATATTTCTCCCTGGGTATCATATGACTTTGTCCCCGTAAAATTGTTGAGAATGCAATTTTCCGTGATAAGTTTATACTGTTATTCTTAATTACTAATATTTTTCACTTATAATTATTTAGTGTTTCATTTGTATTTATTAATTGTTAATGATTTTATCATTCACTATTTCTCACTGTCATTCAATCATCACCTTCACTATTAAATTATCTATAGTTTATTATAGTTTTATTAGTGTACTTTCTTTATCATTACACTTTGGGGGTTTTTACACTTTCACTTTGCACTTCACAAATGTTTTTGTTTTTTAAGTGTTTCTGAATGGGTAATCCCTCTAATTATTATCTCACTACCGTACTATCTCTTTCATTACAATATCTCATTAATAATATTAACAATTATATTTCTTTATGTCTCTATCATTACATCTAATTCTACATTGTGGTTAGTTTGCTTTTTATATTTATCTTTAACATTGTTTAATTAAGTTTCTTTCAGTTCCATTAGTATCGTCCATTAACACATTCGAGACGAGCTGCGGGCACTGCCCGCAGTACCGTAGAGTCCCATAAAGACGAAGTGCGGGCGTAGCTCGCAGTCACGTATCTAACTGCGAAATAAACGTAATACGGCTCCCGCTCACTGTTAGTCACAATGAAACGATAGCAGTATTAGTAGTTAACATTTTCAAATGTAGATGGCAGCAGCAATCAGAGTCTGAACACAACAGTACTTTTTTTTGTATGTTGTACACAACACACTGTACGTAACCAAGTCACATGGTCGGCGTGAGAAAAATGGCTTCCGCGAAAAACGGGGTAAGTTTAAAAATTAAAATTTTATTTATTTTTACAAGCTACTGACATAAAATTTGCACCAAATTAATGAGAATGCTTGGTTCTATAATATAATATAGCTTTATATATTTAAATATTATATGGTTTAGAAGTATAAGCTTTTGAAAAAATGCAAAAAAGCCCAGTCTGTACGGTAAATGAATGCATTTTTCATATAGTCCTGAATGTGTTAATGGATAATAACATTTACTTTTTTTTTCTCATAGGTTAATTATTGGTCTGGTTTCCAATATTACATTTGAGTGCATTATTTCTCTCGCTCGTATTCTTTATTACTTGTTTTTGTATCATCATTAGTTTTCATTTTTATTCATTTCCCTTCTTCTTCATTTTCATTGTATTTGATTAATACTTTGTTTTTCCACCTTCTCCTTTGGGTTCATTTTAACATGTTACATTGAGTCATTTATTTCCCTGAACTTGTTTCAGTTTTGTTTGGTTTGGGTTTTTTCCCTTCTTCATTTGTTCTGGTGAATCACTTTCTTCTTTGGTATTATTCTTGTTTGTTTTTTGTGGTTCCCTTCTTCTTTTGTTCCTTTTGTTGGGTCAATCACTTGGGTTGGGTCATGTCGTCGTTTGTCGAGTCATTGTCTTTATATTTTATTTATATTAAGCATTTTATTTAATATGAAGTATTATTTTATATTTAGTATTATCTTTTTTATCCCTGGTACTGGATTAGCTTATTTGTGTTGTAACAATATATATAAAATATTAAAAATTCAACTTTTGTTTGTAATAGATAGTAAACAGTGAATGTCATCATCAAAGCTTCACATCCTTGAAGGATTACAGCAGGTCTTCTAATTCCTCAAACTCTGTGGTAGATAAGTCACTTCATTCCCACTGATTACAAATTTTACTCATTCTAGCCATTTTGGCCTCTTCCACCAGCCTCCTCTACACACTTGTATCCCTCTTCTCTTCCCTCCACCCCATCTGACCCTCTTGAAGTCCTCTATGACGTGATTTCCCACCTCATCTTGGTCTTCCTTCCTCTAAATCTTTCCCTGTAGTCTCCATTCCATAATCAGTTTTCAATTTGTTTGGTCTTCTTGCCTATACTTGTCCATACCACCTCATTTGCTATGCTCTAATTATCCTCACAATCTCTTCTCCCCCAATTTCTTCTTCACCTTCTCATTTGATAATCCTCTGTATAGTATACAGTCACCACATATACATGATAAAGTATAAATCAGATGTATTTGCCAGTGTATATAATATATATTTGATAGTCTACTATCTTCTTTAGTTCATATACTCTTCTCATCACTCGTGTCTCAGGTATCCTCAATCTTCCTTGTTCTCCTTTGGTAATACACATTGATACCATTCCATATGTTACCTCTGCTTTAATCACTGTTTTTACACCTCATTTTACTGGCCCTAAAAATTCAATTACTTCTCATAATATGCTTGCTTCCATAGTATGCGTCGTACTCCGCTTGAATTCTCATGCATAATGTCTGATCCTCTACCATTTTGATTGTTTATCACTATCCTTTTAAGCTCCTCAGTCCTTAAATCTTTATTCCTGTTTCAAATATACTCCCCTAGTCCTCTCCTCTCTCTTTCTACTCCAATAAATAGTGTTTTATCCTGCTTTATCTCTAAATCCCTATCATGTGCCTATCTTCTTCCTTATCTACTGTTATCTTTTCATCTTCTCAAGTCTCTTTCGATACCTTATTACTACAGTGTCAATTACATGTGCCCAATAGTGCCAATTCTCTCCCCCACAAGTCCCTCCAAAATTTCTCACTATCCCCCCTCCCAAATTTCACCTTCAGACTATCCAAAAATGTAATTCATAATTACTATTGTAAATTGGCAAAATATTTTAAGTTTGTACACTTAAAATAACTACTGTATATTTTTAATCAAAATTAATAAACTATAATTAATACTGTATTAGAATTTAGTAAAGCTGTACAAAACAATTAAATGGAATTAAAAAATGTTAAACCTGTGACCACTTGTTTCAGTGTTCAGTGTTAAATTTATTTTTTGTATAATCTTTAAAAAGATTTAAAAACAAATTATTATAAAAACATTTTTATAATAAAAACATTTTGGTTTTCTTAATAGTTCATTAAAAAGCTTTTAATTGGTTTTAAGAGAAATAACAAAAAATAAATAAAAATAAATTTTTATTTTTAAATAAGATTATGTAAAACTGGCATAGCATTACTGGAAATGAATAAAATTGTGCTGATTGCTCTTTAACTTTGTTTTTAAGTGTGGAAAAACAAAACATCTATTTTATTTTATTATGAGCTAAAAATTATTTGTATGTTTAAAGGACTTAAAATGTTTTCCCTGTAACTAAAATTGGCAGATTTGTTAACAATTTCCTTGTTTTCAACTTGCTTGAGAATGTGATTTTCACACAAGAAGATAAGTAAACTGGAGAGTTATTTACCTCCCCCCCATGCTGCTTCACAGTTCTTAATCAGTCTTAAGTGGCATGTTGATCTTTTTGTCCTTTCCGCAGAGCACTTTGTTGCGGAAAGAGATAACAAGTCTCTTAAACATTTAACACAATTTTATTTGTTTTAAACTTTTGTTACATCTAAAATCACCCCTCTCCAAAAAATTCTTATGCCATAACTTGTACCACAATCCCCTCTGGGGTGCTTCTGCATGTACCACAATTGCGTCACCTTCTGTGCTATCATGTCTTGTAGTACACACTCTCTCATTATACCCTCCAAAACAATATTAAATTGTGTCTCTGATAACCCATCACCTTGTCTTACTCCCATTCTCATCAACACTTCTGTCTGTTCCTTCTGTGTGACCACTTTTACTCTTGATTCTTTTAGTGTCATTTCATTCAGTCCTATTAATTTCCTCAGCATTCCCAAATTTCATGTTCTCTACTTCTGTGTCACTATACAGCTTGATAGTCCTCCGCTGTTGTCCATCCATTTTGTTAATTGTCTCCTCCAGTACCTCCTCATACTCTACATTAATTTCTTACTCCTCACTCCTCTTCATTATTCTCTTTTTAAAAATGTTCTTTCCATTCCTTCTAGCTTATACTGGCTGTTGCTCTCTCTCTCTCCACTTCAGTTTCATTATCTGCTGCTTAAAGTTAACGTTAGTCTTATTCACTTTTTCTATTTCATTCATTATTTACTTTAGCCATTTTTCTTTCTATCCTTTACAAAAGAGTAAAAAGAGGTCTGAAAAAATAGAAGAAAAAAGAGGTCACTGAAAGAAGGAAAATAAACCTTGGAGTGACCTCTTTTCTCAGATTAAACTTGTTTAATTTTGCATCCCATTTTGGCTCTATTCTTGCTACACATTTATTATAACAAAACACATTTATTTTCCCCATCACACTTGATGTTGCTACATTTATTATATTTATTTCACATTTGCGGTCTCTTTTAATATCTCCCTCTCTTTTTCTATCTCTAACTTTCTCATTATTTCTTCTTCATGTTTCTCTCTTATATCAGCATTTTTAAATTCTCCTATTGTTCATATCTTAATGTCTTCCCTTTTTGATTCTCTTCCACCATCCTTATTTTTCTCTTGAACATATCTAAATTGTTATGTATTTATACTTGTTTCCCTGTTAGGTGTCCTATTTTGTATCATCTTTTCTCTGCTTTATGTAATTAGAATATGATCAAATTGATTCCCTTCTACTTTTCTTTTCCTGGTAACTTCCAGGTTGTTTTGTGCTCTTTTCAATGCCCATATTTGCTTCCCTGGCATACTCAACTTTATGGTCAGGTTGCACATTCTTATTCCCTTATCATTTGTCATTTCATGTTCCATCTGTCTTTCAGCTATTTTCTGTAAGTAAATTATCCTTTTTTATTTTTTCATTAAACTCTCTAATTAGCAACTAAGTAACATGGTTCAAAAACATCATAATTTTTCTGTCCCTTCATTAAATTTCCTTTCTTTTCATTCAACTTTTTTCTCCATCAGTACATACACATTCATTATCACAATATTCACAATCTCATTCTTTATTTGTATGCATAAATTCGCCCACTTATTTTATTAACACTTTCAGACCTATGCTCATACGTTTTATGTAATATAATCATCATTTTCTGTGTATAATGTACAGGCATAGCCAGTGGTGCCCAGAAGGGGGGTGCATGGTGCAAGTTGTGCCATCAAAATTTGGGGGGAATGTTTTTACAGCATTTTTTATGATAAAAGGGGGGGCAAATAAATAAAAGACTATTTGAAAAAAAAAACTTGTAATAAACCTGAGAGGATAACTGAATTTGGGGGGGGGCATGCGCCATAGCCTTTGGGGGGGGATGGTCACCCCTGGGCATAGCCCATAGGCCTGAAAGTGTTAAATCATATCACTCTCCTTTCCAAGTCCTGTTCACAATATTTGCTGGTCCACTTTGTTTCTATTTACCTTCTGCTGCCTATCACGTTTTGACTTCTTGTTATCGATTCTATCTATCCTTTCCACCTTACTTTCTATAATGCTAGCGCTTCTTTCTTAAGTCTTTCCACTTCTCTTCCAACTTTCTCTACCCTTCCCTCACTAGCAGTGTTTGGATGTTCCATGATACAGTTGTAAGTTCTTTTCTTCCTTTCTTTATATTTTTTCTACATTGTCTTAATTTCTCATTTTATTTTTATCCTTCATCCCCATTCATCTCTTTCTATTTCCTTTTTCAATAAATTGAAAATTCCTTTTGAAATTCTTCTTTTGTTCACAAATATTGTGTATTTAATGGATATCAACAGTGAATTATGACAAATTTTAGCCAATAAGTGTGTCTTAATCATTCGAATGTTTTATTTTCTTTAATTTTCATTAGTAGTTTTGTTGGGTCAATAATTTTCTATAAGAGAGCACAAAAACTGCTGTCTTGATTCAGCACAAAAGACAACAAACAATTACGAGCAATACTTTCTGAACACAAGTATGGGCAGTAACTTATATAAAGAAACCAATTATCTGCTAAAGAGAATGTGTAGATGGTTAGTGACAGTTTTCCCATCCCATCATATACTGTATACCTACTACTACCTGCCCAAAAATATCAGTTATCTGCAATTTTTTGTAATACATAATGGAAAAGGACAATATTTTGTACAATATAATATAATTGTAGTATTCTGATATAGTCACTAACAGAACACTCTTAAATACTGGAGCTTACAGTTGTAGATGTTCAACACCACTCATACTGTCATCAATGTTATATGAATTTATATCATACTGATAGATATTTAAAGGATATGCTTTGCTTAATGAATTCTTCAGTCATGGTTAGACCTTCTATAATACTTTCATCTGATACGTAATTTAAAGTTTGATATTTGTGTATTTCTTATAAGACCATATTGAGTTGATTTATTTCTAATTAATCTCAATTTTTTGTTGAAAGAATGTCAATTATTTCACTAGTCATTGATGTGCAATACATTACTTTAAAGATGAAAGTCTTTTCAATTATGTATTCCTCAGATCCTACTACAGTAAAACCCCTATATAGCACTCCTTAACAGATCATCAAATAAAGAGCTTTATATGGAGTTAGCATTATATGGGTGTCAAATTTATATAGGCGGAGGAAGAGAGAGAGAGAGAGAGAGAGAGAGAGACAATAGATGAGGTATATAAACGGCATTACATACTAGATGTTAAGTAAACAACATTGTCACATGCCAAATTGAAGGCTACTGATTCTGTAGTAAATAATCTCTTAGAATAGTGCAATTGTGAATAGCATTTAATTGTACAAATGGATGTGGTTTCAAGGATAAGAAAGAAAGACAAACTACACTACTACAATACATTCCTACTGAATTATACAACAAAAATTCATATAATTATCTTGTTGATTCATCCTCTTCGTTCATTTTATAAATATTATTATATATATAAACTTTCACAATATGAACTTACTTTCTTTATCACTTTCCCATACGTTTCGAGGTGATGTTCCTCTTCCTCAGTGGGAGTAATACTGAATGTCATTTTACAGTATAACGGTTATGGACTGGTGTGTGTGGTGGGGGTTGATGGTGGGAGGGAATTGGCGCTGAGGTTCAAATTGTGTGTTTGTAATCTGTAATGGTTACTGATGACTGGTTGTGTGTGGAGATGGAAGGGGGTTGGCGCGGGATTCTGAATTGTATGTGTTGTGTATTATTGTGTCGAATAGTGTGTTGGATTTAAATTGTAATTGTTAATTGAGTATGTTGTTTGGTTGTGTTTTGTTGTGTTTGTATATTTCGTATTGTTCTGCGGTGTTGAGTTTGCGACTTTTGGGTATGTAGTGTAAAATTTCAAGATTACAGATGTAAAACCGTTACAGATTACCAACGCCTTGACGCATTCCGCATTTATACCTCACTGAGGAAGGAGTAAACCACTCCGAAACGTACGTTTGAGGAAATAACAAAAAGTAAGTTTTTTCATAAGTGAAAGTACATTAAATATTAATTGTTAAAGTGATGTGAAAGAAGTGATGATCATTCAAAATAATATGTAATAAATAACTATATAAATTAATATAATAAATTTAATAAATTGTAATAACATTTACATACATATTCAAACAGAATCAAATAATGTTTTGCATGCAGCTCTGAATTGTAGAGGACTCAAGGCCTATTGATTTTGGTGAAGATCGATTAAGGGAAAGGGGTAGTTTACCTGCAACATTTTACGTTTTAACAAGAGTAAAGTGCTTAATTTTGATAAATAAAGTATCCTGAAAAGAAGGTCATAATAATCCACTGTAGAAAGCTAGATGAAATATTGTAACATCACAAAATGTTCCATAACCAAAATACACACCAGAAGGGTGAAATAGGACACTAGAGTTGTAAAGTGAATAATTATAATGAATGTAACAAAGAAGAGAAGGGACCAGCAAAGAAGAAAGAAGAGGAGGAATCCCAAGAAGCAGTGATGAATACACTGCATGACACTACAACTTAAACACAATGACTGACTATGACTAATGGACAAGCAAAGTTCACAAATAAGCTGTCAAGTGAGCCAGTTCAAGACATTGATGTGTAGAGTCATATAATATAAACAAAATAACCAATGACTTTAACAAGATAATAACAAATAACAGCATTTTGACTGAAAGTAATAGAACAATGATACAGAAATAACAAAGACTAATACTATATTAGCTGTAGCCACAAAACTATAAAAAATAGAATTACCAACAAAGATGTAACAGTACAGAATAAGGGTAATTATAAACGGAAGCCTTATGTGTAAATAAGCAACTTCCTATATAAATGAAATGTAAGTAGAGATAATAATAAGCAGGGAATAAACCTTGTACTAAGACTATATCCAGACCCGGTATAAACGAATTTATGTTAGTAAAATAATAGGGAAACAGGACCCCTAATTAACATAAACTTACAGAATAGTAAATATAACGAATGAGGTGTGAAATACCACCACTCGATTAATATTATATGCCGTAAAAATGAGTAGGCCATGTAAAAATGTAATTAGAGAATAAGGAATTTTCAGAAGAAGCTTTTAGTTTTAATAATGTATGTACTTTTATTCATGTAATAACGTTCAAAAGAGAACACAGATGTAAATAATCAAATATCAAAGATAGGAAAATAGTCGCATTTTGCATTATTAGCAGACGACACTAAGAAACCATGTTTCAGGACGATATTTCTATGTATTGTCAGTGAAAACTAGGTTCAAACCGGCATTAAGCCACATCAAAATAAAGATCAGAAACTAAGCTTTAATTTGATGATAATAGATTAAAGAATGGAATTGTAATAGTTTAATAGTTAGTGTAAGCATCATTGTTTAACAAGATTTAAGAAAGTGCCAGTGAATACTAACAACAATAATAGTGGAGTACAAAAGACGCGTCGGTGGTGTTTATTAAAAACATTACGTCACTATGACACAATTTTGTACCAATCACAAAAGAGTTTACTTAGCGAAAATTATTCCTAACGGCGATCGAGAGCGGAGTATATAATCAAAAGGACGCTAAGAAATTCGCATTCGCATCATTATCCACGAGCTAACCAGTTGCGTCTCTGCGTTGTTTTATATTTCAATAATCTACAACAGTACAATTGTAGTAAATACCTTAAATTTTATCAAATTAACCATTGGAAAGGCGAGTCATCGTCTCTGAGTGCATCAAAAGTTAATTGTGAATTTATATAAACAGTGCGTGTAATCGGAACGAGCAAATTTAACATAACCTGTAAAGGCTATAACCTAATGTCAGTAAGAAGAAGGTTATTTCTCGTTTCCAAGTGCGATTAAAGTGTAGTGTATTAGCGATCAATATAATCCGATCACTAAAGTGTTCATTTTTAATCAATACGATTAAAAATCAAGGTAGTACAGTGACCAAATTTATTGTCTATATACCATATATTGATTGTAGGAATTAACATACTTGTACTGACGCAAAAACAATCAAACTGTTCATAGAGAACACTGTATTAATTTATTTAGAGGGTTTAATATAACCCAACGTAAGAATATATGTATTAGAATTATTTATAACTAATATCAATTAGAATAAGCAAACGAAATTCTCATTAACCAATTATTTAATTGCAAGTCTTTAAAGAGGCCTAAAATGAATTATTACTTCATAGTAGTATTTATTAAAAAAAATTAATATCGTTCTATTCTGTATTTCAAAGAACTTACCCTTGAGGTACTTAGTCTATTAAGATAAAAATTTTGTTAATAAAAATAAGAGTTTTTTTATTGTGCTTAAACTGAGCTAGACCAGTCAGTAAACGGATAACTTGTGATCCGAATTATATTATTGTTAAATGTATTTTTCAATTCAATTCTAGAGGTTATAATAAACCAATAATGTTATACAGCAGTAACTTTTGTTTTTAATTATTTTATCAACCCTCAGTATTGCATACACTGAGGTACACTAAAACAGAAATTTTTCAGTATACCACTTGAATTATTTTCAATTCAATTGACATTTAAAAAATAGAAACAGCAAAAAGTAAACACACACAATTATAAGATTAGAAGTTTGTTTTTTATGGGACATTTCTCTAAGAAAACCCATATGGCGCCCACATAACATTCAAGGTGTTATAAAACCTTATTTATAAATATTAGACTGGTCAAAAAGGGAACTTGACAGTTTATTCAGTGGCGGTGAACGTCTGAACATCAAGTACGACAACCAGGTACGTGAAGTGTTCATTATATTAATATATTTTTGTCCAGACAACACTTGACTTACACATACACAGATGACATTTTCTATAGAAGAGGATTTCGACTTCAAGTTCGACGCGACCGTTACATTCATTAGCGGATCAACAAATTAATATTTTATTCACAATAAACCATATCATTACAATTAAATTATACTTTATCAATTATAAAAGTAATTACCGCATATATACAAGAGACCCCATTAAACAACAAATCGATAATTAAATTATAGAGGGAGGATCTAGTTAAGTTACAGATTGGCTTCCATCGCGGGGCTTAAATAAAGACGGACGACAAAGTTTAGTTACAGATTGGCGCCCAACGTGGGGCTTAAATAAAGACGGACAACACAGTTTTATTACAGAGTGGCGCCCAACGTGGGGCTTAAGTAAAGACGGACGACACCTTTTTATTACAATATCTATAAATGAAAAGGGTAGTTGAAGGGGGAGGGGGTAATTTTTTATAAATTAAAATATTAGTTGATGATGGAGAAAGTAAATTTTATAAGTTTTATATGTGTAATACGTTATTGACAACAAAGAAGTAGTTTCTATGGAAACATTTCATTTCACATTAACAATATTCTATATTTTTTCATTTTTTTTAATTTAAATCATGTGTGAGAGAAAATATATTGTTCGTGGCAGGCAAGTATATCTCAGTTATGTAATGTTTACGTTTCCATTTTATTATTATGATTACCACAGTAAAAAGGCAGGCAAGACACACACACACACACACACACACAATTCGCGTTATTTCTGGCCTCACTCATGTTTATTTTCCTCCATTTGCACGCTTTTTAAATGGAAAGTGCCGAAACCCACACCAACACAACGTGTGCAAGCCAAAAAAGTCTCCAGCGTGGATAGCGATTTGCTTGCTGTGGATCGCTGGGCAGTGTAACTGCACGTGTTTACAGAGGAACGTTTCATAGACAGACTTTTCGTCTTTAGGGAATGAACCCTCTGCAAGATGCTCAGGGTCCATGAGTGACTTCGGAGCGCTTCATAGGAGGGATGATTATCTGTGTAGTTCGGTTTCTTTATAAGAATAAAGTAAGCCTACCTAATTTTTATGAATAAAGTGACTGAAAATAACATTATATTAAACGACTACCCCATAATAACAAAAATATCTATAAATAGTGAAATTAGTTTGAGGGTGGGCGATATTTTTTTAGAAATTACCGAACCGAATTCAAGTAAATTATTTTAAACATAAATATTACAACATGGAAGTCATGTATGGTTCTCCATACCGATTTTTAATACTACCTACTGTCTGTACCTCTTCTGATAAACAGGGCACTATCCATTGACCCCTTGAGTAACAGTTCCTTGTTTCTTTCTTAACTTGACTTTGAAATCTTCATTAACATCAGTTTGGCTTAAAGTGTACTGTAAGCAGTGAAATTAACATTACATAATAGTATGTAATATTATTATATAATATTGTAAACACGCGCGCGCGCATGTGTGTCTTATGTAACTTGTTTCATTTACCAAGTTACATATGAAATATTTGTATAACAATGGTGTGTTTACATCATTGATTTACATTTATATAATTAATTTACAGTTACATTTTTATCACATTTACATTTAATTTATATTTTCTTTCTGTGTTTGACACTGATTGTATAATACAAAACACTGTGAAAAGTATTTGTACATTGTATTGAAACAGCTGAAAAGGTACAGATACAGCTGAAAAACCACCCTACTGTACTAATTGCAAATGTTCCTACTGTTACATACTTCTCATTAGAGGGCACTCATTACTACACACAGTGCCTGCCAATTATATACAGACCTCACTCCTACATCCAGTAACGATACCATCTTTCAACCATATTTCATATGTCCATCTATCATTATAATTTGATTTCTGCATTGACATAACTTTTTGCCATGATAATATTACATAAAATTTATTGTAACAGTAGAGTATTACTATGTTCAATCCACTGCAACTGTTTTTTTGTTTTAACAAAATATTGACTGCAATCTATATAGTGGTACTATATCTTAAATTAAGACAGTTATAAATAGAAAAATTATAAAACAATTTTTTGATCTTTACTTGCTAAACAGTACTTTTGATCAGGTAAGTTATATTAAATTAATTCATGTAACATGAATAATTTAGTGAATATGATGCTGGCTTGCTAAACAGCATGAACTGAGTTTATTTTTTAGTGCAAGCAAAAAACATATCTGGTGCTTAGAATGTCAGTCTTCCCACACAAATCTATGGCAAAATAGTAGTGAGTGCTATCACTGGCTCATAAAATCTAGCTGTTTCAAGCCAGCATTAAACTACAAGTACCACCTGTGTTAGGATTTGTGAACATATTCACCATAGAAAGATGCAAAGAGGCAGCTTATATTCTATTCGAGTACACTTGAACATATGTACTCCTGAAAATTATAAGATTTGTATAAACAATGTCTGTATAGCCAAACATATTGTATGAATGAGAAGAGCTGTAGAATTATATAACAAAATGATCACAATTTCCTTTTCTTCAAAACAATATAAAAGTTAAAGCATTCGATATTTATAATAATAATGGCTCCCATGTATACCACCATAGTACCTTAGGAGTAGGCAGGGTAGGCTGCCTAATGTAAGCCGTACGGCATACAAGGAAGGCAGTGTGGTCACCACTACGCTTCAGCCGCCCATTATTATCTCCAGGATGTTATCCCAGGTACTCTCATTTTCAACAGGCTGAGTCGACCTGGGGGCTGAAAAACGCACCTTGATTTTATAGTGTGGGCCCGGGAATTGAATCCGGGACCTCTAGATTAGTAGCCAGGTGCCATACCCATTGGTCTACTGAGCCGCCTCAATATATTTATTATTCTGTAAAATCTAGATTTTTATTATTTTGTAGATGTCTAGAACATCTAAATGACTAGTCAGATTTTATATTTAGTTTTTACACTTTATTTTGTTTTACAAATATGAGCTTCAATTATTTTAATTTCTTGGTGCATCTTTTCTCTAATAGAAATGGAATGTATGCACTCAGATAATTAGAAATTTTTGAAAAAACAGGTTAAATAAACTTAAAACTATTAGGCTAAAACACCATACATATTAGAAGAGCTTATACGTATAATATAGCCTTTATTTTCTTTTACCATTTTGTTCTTCCCTATCACACTCTTTACATTTGGTACTGGTTACAGCATAGCAGCATTTGAGTATTGACATACTTGTCAAGGTTCAAAATAGTCAAAGGAGGTCCAACAATACAAATAAAAAGAAGGTTCCTCATACTTTCAGTTATCAGGGATGACCTCTATGGAGTCACAGTTAGGCTGAGCTGTGAAACACGATGAAACAGCCACGTGTGTAATATACACTGTAGAAGCCTAATTTTTTTCAGGACTCTCATATGGAGACTGCAAGATATCATTAAATACCCAGAAGACTCCCCTTTCACCTAATCTGACTTTTTGAGATAAGTAGTAAACTACTTCTGTCTATCCAAACAGAATGTTTTTCTTATCTTCGTCAGGTCATTTCTTCTCATCCAATACTTGAGCGTATCTTGACAGATCCATATCTTCTCTTGAAAGAAGCCATTGCTGTATAGACTGCTTTAGGTTGCTGTACAGTTTGAAAATATTTGTTAGTCTCCTGCTTTGTCTGTCTCATGTAGTGAAACACTACAAAATTTTAGGTTTTGTACTGCCTGTTGAGCCCATTTATGAGAATGGATATCTTTCTTTATCTGAATGTTAACTCTACTTCTATTTTTATAGTTGTTTTGATTGTTCATCATCTTTTTTCACAGCACAAACTATATAGAAAATTGAAACTTACTTGTCTTTTCTTCTCGTACGCGTTTCGGCGTGGTGTTTGCCTTCGTCAGCTTTGAGACAGACTGCCATTAACTTGTAACGGTTTTTATTTTGAAAGGTATAGTGGGGGTTGTGTGTGGAGGAAGGGGATTGGCGCGGGAATCCAAATTATTGTTAGTTTTATGTATAATTGTGTCAAAAAGTGTGTGTGATTTATACTGTAATTGGTCGTTAAGTATGTTGTTTGGTTGTGTTGTGTGGTGTTTGTATATTTCATATTGTTCTGCTGTGTTAAGTTTTCGACCTTTAGGTAAGTAGTGTAATATCTCAAGATTAGTATCTATGTTGGTGTAGCTGTGGTTTTTGTGTGTATGTGTGTGGCAAACGCGAAATGTATATTGTTGTTGAATAAAGCTTTTAGGTGTTCAGAGTAACAAGAGGAAAAAGATCTTCCCGTCTGGCCTATATAGAAACTATTGCAATCATTACAATTTAATTTATAAACACCTGTTTTGTTGTATTTGTGTATGTCCGTGTTTGTATCACTGATGTGTTTTTTGATGGTATTGTTTGTTCTGTACGCTATTTTGTACTTGTGTTTTCTGAATGTATTATCAAATTATTGATAATACTGTTCAATGACTGCGTAAAATTTGTGGAAATTTATTTTAATTCATGGAGAGACCCACAATGAATTTTGTACAATATTAAATATTGTACATTAAATTTTATTGTATATATTCCAGAGAGAGAGAGAGAGAGAGAGAGAGAGAGAGAGAGAGAGAGAGAGAGAGAGAGAGAGAGAGAGAGAGAGAGAGTGTGTGTGTGTGTGTGTGTGTGTGTGTGTGTGTGTGTGTGTGTGTGTGTGTGTGTGTGTGTGTGTGTGTGTGTTCCCATAATAAAGAAAGCCAATTGTATGAACTGAAGGTAAAAAAAATTCCAAGTTTTAAGAGCAACTTATCCTGGACTAAATGCACAATAGTATATAGAACATTTCAAAATACAGAGCAGATCTGAAATACATCAATACAATCATGATTTTTTCCTGAGGACATGTGAAAATGTCTAATTGGTTGTACTTCTAAAAACAAGGAAAACCCCAAAAAAACAATGCTAGATTGATGTAATTATATGAATTGAATTAAAATCCATATCATTAACTGACCTGTAGTATATTTGTTTTTATTTTTAAGGAATTTTTCCAGAAAATATTAATTTTCAGTTTTGTTGTGTTTACCGGGAATCTCCAGTATTGTGTTTATCTCCTAACCTCAAACCATGAGATACTTCCAAACACATCAATAATCAGTGCCATATAATATCACAAAAAATTATAATGAACAAAATGACTTTGATTAAAAGTTGAAATTATACTGTATCACGACCAAGCGAACACTGCCATGCCCAATTAGAAAAACAGTGACATGGCAATGTCAGTAAATACCGGGTGGCCCATAAGTCAGTTGGCACTAGCAGTATGTAGACGCTCGATTGACTAGCATAGTAGTTACTTGACTTGACTAGAGCAGTAGTTCCCATAATTCAGTTGAGATTTGAGGTTATGAGGTTAGGTTGATGTTGATGTGTATGCTGTTGTTAGCGCTTGTTTGTTGTTTGTTGTTCGTGTTGTTTGGGAGACAATGAATAGAAAACTATCTACAGAGCAGCGTGTTTTTGTACTGCAGATGTGGTGGAAACAGGACCATAATTACAGTGATGTTGTTGAGTTATTTGTGGAACGTTTTCCAAACATCGCACCTCCATCTAGAGAAGGTATTCGTAAACTGAATAAGAGATTAGAACAGACTGGAATGGTAGCGGAACTTCCTCGATCAGGTTGGTCAAAAAACAGTTACAACAGAAGAGAATTTAAACTGCACAATGTTTTGTGCAGTCACCAAAGAAATCAACACGAAAAGCGTCCAATGAGTATGGAATAGCTCGAACAAGCCTGCAAAGGATGCAGAAAACGTTGAAGTTGAGACCATATAAGCCCACTTTACTCCAAGGCCTAAATGAAGATGATCCTGATAGGCGTACAGAATTCTACGAATGGTACGCAATATGACAAGAAGCCGATCCACAATTTTACAAAACCATTCTTTGGAGTGACGAGGCTACTTTTAAGCTGAATGGTACAGTGAATAGGCACAACTGTGTTTACTGGGTACTACGAATCCACATGTGGTGATAGAGACAGAGTTAAATGCTCCGGGGGTTACTGTTTGGGCAGGGATCTTTGCTGGTGGGATCATCGGACCCTACTTTTTTAATGGTACAGTGAATGCTGAAAGTTACCTTCAAATGCTTCACGAAGTGTTGATGGAACTAGAAAACGTCCACTTTTTGAACACCTGCAGCCAATTCGAGAAAAGTTAATATGGCAACAAGATGGGGCACCCCCTCACTATGGACTGATTGTGAGAGACTTTTTGAATACAACGTTCGATGAATGGATTGGCAGATGGGGTCATGTTGAATGGCCTCCACGTTCTCCTGATCTTACCCCGATGGACTTATCGGTCTGGGGTATACTAAAAAATGCAGTGTACTCCGTGAAGATTCGTGATGTGGAACAATTGAAGGAAGGCATTCAATCTGAATTTGAACACCTTACAGTCCCTGAATATTTCGGACATAATTTGTGCTTCAGTGCTTCGAAGATGTCAAATTTGCATAGAAAAGGATGGACGCCACTTTGAGCATTTCTTGTAAGTCATGAGAACTATGCTATTAACTATCTGTATGCGTTATCTGTATCTGTATCCCTGCTGCACCTCTACAACAAAAGTGCTATTTGCAATTTTGCCAACTGACTTATGGGCCACTCTGTATATTAAATAACTATAGTAAACCATAACTATAGTGATAGAATTATAACTATAGATATAACTAACTAAAAGTTATAACATAACTTACATTATAGTTATAATATAACTTAAGACAAAAGAAAACTTAAATCGTTATATTTTCCTTGTTATTCCTTTGTAAGTAACTAGTTGAGATTCCTGCAAGTTTCCTATGTAATATCTTCAAATAAATACACTGCAAGTAGGTTTATTTTCACCTTACGCACGTTTCACAGAAATTATTTTGTATCTTCAGAGATTTGTTTGAATTGTAATTGAATGTTTCGCTTACAATCTTTATGCTTACAATATTTGCTTTTGCTTACAATAAAAATTATTACACTTACAATATTTGCTTTACACTAAGATAAAAAAAAAAATTTCTAAAGTGGTAACTTACTATAAACTAGTATGTGTTATTTTATCAGTCTGTGAGACAAGACTTTGACATTGGAAAATGTTATTACAAAAACATAAGCCTTTTTGTAATTAAGACTTAATAAAATTTAAATTATATTAAACTGATAGTCACAAAAGCAAAACAGATTTATAGCTCACTAATACTGTTCCTGAGAAACATAACATCAAACTCTTCATTTGACACTTGGCTTTGAGACATACCAACAAATTGAAAAAACACTGACTTTTTCTCATTTTGAAATGTAACCAGCACAAACATTCCCAACTTGATGTCACTGGGAGACGGTTGTTGTTCCGAAGACTTGTGTGGTTGTGATAGATTTGATCCAGATGTCACAGGAGATCAGGTTATTGAAAACATTACATTATTTTGAAAACTTTAAACGAAAGTTTGGAATTCATCATTAATTTTCATATCTAACATTTATTTCATAGCAAACCTTTATTTGCGACTTCAAATGCAAAATGCAATAATAGACCTTTAATAATTTTGAGCAATTTCTTTTGTCTAAATAATGCTCCGTTTCAGGAATGTATGTTAATTTTCTTCGGAATGGACCATTTTTAAATATTGTTAAAGTTTCTAACTGCTGTTATCCTAAGAGTCATTTGACTAACACCCCTTGGACCTGGTTTGTAAATGCTCATTTAATCGACTGTTCTATCATAATTGTCGATGTTCCTTCTGACTGGCATAATAAATTACATACATATTTTATTTTGAATACACACATGATGAATCTGACAACATACATCAAAGCGACACCAGTTTTTTTTAGGCCATAGGCGCATTTGTTCATATGAACAATTTGAATTCGCGCGTTTAGTCGCCTACACTATGGCGGTTTCGTTTTACGGCTGTCGTAGGTAGGATGTCTTAAATAAAATACTGTAGTATATACATTTGTGTAAGCATTATCAACTAATTTTTGTTTTTGTATTGTAATTTAATTTGATTTGAGCTGGATGTGAAAGACGAATTTGATTCTGATCATTCTAAATACTGTATTTGCTTGAACGGTATTTGCTTTGTAATGATACGATTATATCGAATGATCGAATCGTACAGTATTTTATTTTACGTATCGAACAGTAACAGAGTTGGGATAAAACCAAAACCGTTGATTTTTTAATTATTATTTTTCATATTTTTGTATTAATTTTATTACTTTGAGTATAAAATATTTTAAAGTTTACCCGGTCGTCACAAACATTAGTTGCCATCTTCCACTAGCGACGCTACGTGCAACTCATTGGCTTCAGCCAGAAGGACATAATTTTTCGTATATTTTTAATTAGGGCCATTTTCATTTAAAATGTAATATCTTCCTTAAATATAAAAAATATTGTGAATTATTTTAGTTTAGCTAACTCTCTACTACTCAACTACTACTACTATTATAAACCGATAATGATATCATCTGTAACGAAGCAGAGGTCAGCAAAACTCAGAGAGCGCGGGAAATATTATTTTTTGGTTACTATCGTTTTCGTTTTACACGCTTTTGTCGGTATAGACGTTATTATCTTTGAAATAATGCCGAAAGAACACATTCAGTACTCCGACAAATATACGGACGATAAATATGAATACAGGTAGTTCGTAATCGGTTTAAAATTGATTTTGTGTACTAAGTTATTTGTAATGTAGGGAAACTTTATCCTAGGTTATAATATATTACCACACATTTAATAAAACGTAACATTTTTTATGTTTGAGTACCGTAGTGTTTTAGATGATTAATTACTTATACGTATGTAACTGATGAGTTTAAAAAATATTTTTAATTCAAAATCAAAAATATATTATAGATTGTTTGTTTGCTTGAATTTGAAATTAATATAAGAATATAATTTGAAATATTTTTTATTTAATTGTTATGTTTTTGAAGTATGTGGATGAACTTTACATTCCCTTTTAGCATTTGGAGAGAAAATATACTCAGACAATATACACACTAATTTATGAATCGAGGGTATACCGAATTGAGTTTTATACAGATTAAACCCTTTGTAGTTATGCTGGAGGTTAATATCCCCCACATATACATTTTTTATGTTAAATTTTGATTGTCTTTACACTTTAGTAAAAGGGATGCAAGAAACCAGATAATCTGCCTTAAAATGTAAACTCTAAATGAGGCCAAAAATAAAAATTGAAGAGAAACAGTTGTAATAGTGTGCATTACATTTTTTTAAATGAATGTGTCATGTTGAATACTGAACGTGTTTTAAGAGTTTAAAAACATGATTTCAGGCATGTGATTTTACCTCCAGAAATTGCTCGAAATGTGCCAAAGAATCATCTCATGACAGAAACAGAATGGCGGAATCTTGGTGTTCAACAGAGTCCAGGTTGGGTTCATTACATGATGCACACACCAGGTAATCAGTGTCATCACAAACCGTTGAATGATTAGTTAAATCAATCTGTTGTGATGGTATTAACAGCACATTTGTAAAAACGAAGTCCCTCTTTCTGTAGTAATTTTATAAGCTTACATAATTAATAAATAGCATTACAAATTTGTTTATATTAAAGATGGTACCATTTTGTCGCGCACAGGCCAATCCGGCCCTTGTTGGTTCTGTATGGCATGTGAATTAGTTATTTCAGCAGTTTTAAAATCTCACAGTATATCTTGACACATTACAATGATAATGCATGCATTCTTGTATTCATAAAAAATCACTGAAATACAGACATGCTAATTTGCTAATGCATATGTTTCTGTTCTCACTGCCTTGCTTTATTTCATTAATAAAGAATTTGAGAATTTGGAAAAAATTATCTTTGTAACTACCTACCTACAGGTTGATTTCAGTTTTACGTCACAGTTTAAAAGTATCCAATTCCTGATCCTTTTACAAAAATTTCTGCTGCCTGCTGTACTACATCACCAGATGGCTAGTATCTGTTTACTGCATTTTATACTTGAATTTATTTTTGTACTTTTGAATAGTTTAAATTCCATTGTTCATTGTTTTTAGCAAATTTTCACTGTTCAGAATGTTACATGCTGCTACACAATTATTATTCTAAATTCTTATTTTAGTTGGTATTGTGTAGGGCAGTAAGTATAGCAACACAATAAGTGTCACATATGTACAACGGTGGCTCCAGCATTTCAAGGGGAGGGGGGAAAATTGCCCAAAGATGGGCAAGACTGACATCTGGATAGGCCACACTGTAAGAATTGTTTGCATAGAAATGGACTTATAAATCAAATTAAAAGCTACACCATATGTTTTTGTAACAAGAACGGGTCTCATCCACACTAACTACTCACAGTATATTCTCTCATTTACTCCAGTATATTATTTCCAAGCACTTACTTTTTTTATTCTTGTACTCTTCTACCATTAAGTCTGGAAGTCAACAGTGAAAATGTTATAGTAGTACAAATGCATAACATTAAAACATTTCTGTTTACACTCATTCAAATTATCAGTTTTATTAAAACATGTGTTTTCTCCTATTATTATTACTACTGCTGACAAGAATATTATCTACAAACTACTTAGGTCAAGTTTTTAGTCAATTGCCTTTCAACTGCTATTATGTCAAGACATGCTGTTGAGCCGTTAATCATATTTTGTGTTCCTTAAGTAGGTTTCTGACTGTTTAAAGACAAAAATTTGGCCTCTCACAAGATGCAGATGATAAAGGAATAGTATTGACTGCACTTGTACATTTTGCTTCATGCCAATTTTAACTTAACAGTAGGTAAAAAAGAGCAAATAAATTTTGAGTTACTATCCTACTTTTCTTGAAATGCATATAATTAATTGTTAATTTCTTCAGTAAACCTACACATATAAACATTTCACTGATTAGATCCCCATAACTTACTCCAGTTATGGGGTTATATTTAAAAATATCTGAATTGTCACTGAAATGTGTCTTGATAAACTGTAAAACTGAAGTTCATAGAGGTTACTGAATATGAATAATTCATTCTTGTAAATAATATTAATAACCTGAAAATGAACTGGTAATCAATTAATTTTCTTTGTGCAGAACAGTCATTTGAGGATGCCACTATTTTGTAAGTTCAGCTCTTACATTTCGCACAGTTTTAAACTTTATATTTCACTTAAGTATCTGTTCCAAATCCTCCTATCTGTTCAAAATAGTCTTAGCTAAGTTAATAGCGTGGATAATACGGCAATTTTATACAGTAAAATAATCAGATGGTGACTTACACGTCTGATAATATACAATATTGAGTCCCACTGAACAGAGTGCAAGGTTAACTTGTTTGTTGGTAACTACCTAAAGAGTCATGTCATTGGTCGTGTGTGAGAGTTTTCCTCACACAGCACCTTCATTACACTTTGAAATGATAAATCAGGTTTTGATGTTATTTTATTTATTTGTCTTTAAACATACTTTTATTTTTGTAAATATCTATAAAAAAAAAGGTAATATGTACTTGAATACATACCAATACAGAACCAAATACTTGTACAATTACAGTAATGTAATTACTGTACTTGTTCTTGTACAAATTCTACAAACTGAATATAATTTTACTGCATAATAATCAATTCAGTTGTTATTGACAACAATTAGGACAAGTGTGTTGTTGAATGCTCAGGGCAAATTGATTTTTCACACGTACTACATATGTTTGTAGTGTTCTGAATTTTTCTGCTAGGACAGACTTTGCAAAATACAGTTGTAGTTGGGTCTTTTGTTTCTTTAATAATATATATAAAACTTTCACTAATGAACAATTACTAAAAATAAATAACACACCTGAAACACACATAAAAGAGATCATCCATCTAACTAAAATTATCACAGATCAAAATTATTTCGCACACAATAGCATGTATTACACACAAACAGATGGACTACCCATGGGCTCCCCTATATCAGGTATACTAGCCAAAATATTTATACACACCATAGAACAGAAACACATACTGAACAACAACAAATACACCGATAAAATAATATATTGGTACAGGTATGTTGACATTTTACTCCTTTACAACGGCAACAAAAGACAAATAGAAAATTTCCACAAATACATTAACACTATACACCATAAATTAAAATTCACACTTGAAATAGAATTAAATAACAGCATAAACTTCTTAGACCTTACAATCACCAAAACAAACAACACACACACATACAAAATATACAGAAAACCCACCACATCAGACATGGTCATACACAACACATCCAACCACCCAACTCAACACAAACATGCAGCTTTCAACTACATGCTCCATAGGCTCACTTCAATACCCCTAAACACACATGACTACCAAGATGAATTAAACACAATTAAATACATAGCAGTCAAAAATGGATACAACCCCGAATTAATAAATAAACTACACAAACGAATCCTCAACACAAAAAGTAAAACACATCTGACCAACAGCACACAACCCAGCAAATACATAACACTTACATACTACAATTCCAATACACACAAAATTGCAAACACATTTAGGAAACACAATTATAAAGTAGCCTACAGAACCAACAACACCATTAGAAAACACATAAATAATACTAACAAAGACATTGACACATACAGCAAAACAGGGGTTTATAAATTAAATTGTAATGATTGTCAACAATTCTACATCGGCCAGACAGGAAGATCTTTTTCTTCCAGATTTTCTGAACATTTAAAAGCCCTCACCACAAACTACATACATTCCACATTTGCCACACATTTACATAACGAAAACCACAGTTACACAAACATAGAACACAACATGGAAATATTACACTACTTACCTAAAAGTAGAAAACTAAACACAGCTGAACAATTTGAAATATACAGATATCACACACTACAACCAAACAACATATTAAATGAACAAATACATTATAAATCACATACACTATTCGATACACTGATCCACACACACAATTCGAACCTCAGCGCCAATCCCTTCCCACCATCAACCCCCACCACACACACCATTTTTCCGTAACGGTTATTCTGTAATCGACAGTCAGTATTACACCCACTGAAGAAGAGAAACAACATCTCGAAACGTTTGGGAAGTGACAACATTAAGTTCATTAGTGAAAGTTTTATATATATTATTAAATTAATAAAGTGAACGAAGAGGATGCAACAACAAGATACTTTTGTTTCTGTTTTTGCCACAGCTTTTACACATGGTAGATGTATTACAATATTTTCTCTTTTACTCACAGTAGGGATCAAACCAATTTGTTTTATGGTCTTTTCACAAATATGAAGATTCTTGTTATACACCTTCTTCCTTGTTTGATTCATGATCACAGGATTGTTCAGTATCAGTACAACAGTCACTCTTTTCCAATTCTACATGACTATCTATCTCGATATCTTTGTTCTTATATATCAATATCATCTTTTCTAATCAATTCTGGTTGAAGAAACAGTGGAAGTGGTACATTTCCTTCTTTTCATTCTATTAGAAGCGGAAACTCTAAAATTTTGTTCCCATAAAGATAAAACTGTTACTACTATTATAGCAAAGGTAAAAATGAAAATAGTTAGCAACGATTGATAGTAAAAAAACATTATATCCTCTGAAACACACACAAAAACAAAAAAATTATGTAGTTTTTTAAAACAAATTTGTTTAATAATTTGAGGGTACAATTCGTCACGAGATGAGAGAAATTCTCATGAAGCTGCACTGACAACGGTCGCAAAGTAAGCTAGAGAAAGAGCCATCCGCATCACTCACCGCACACTTCATGCAAAAAAATCATTGTGAGAGACACTCTTATTAGCAGCCCATGACAGGTTAATAAGTACAGTAAATAATAAATAATAAAAATAAATTCAGTTTATAAATAACTAGTAAGTACAGCAGACTTGCTGTAACAGTCAGTAAATCATATTTGTGTGGGAGTAATAGGTTTTTAAGAGAGCAGTCAGAAATTTATAGAACTTATAACTGTTTTCTTAAAGAATTATTTTGTTGTAGTTTACTTTGTTTAAAAAAGCATATTGTTTTGTATTAGTTAGCTAATATGAATTCTCTAATGTAATGCCAGATACACATTGGAAAAGTAACAAGCTTTATACAGAGAAATGTAATTTTTTCAATCGGCAAATAAAACCATTATCTTTAAATGCATCGCAATGATTACTATATTATTAAACCATACCACACTTTTGGACTATGAGTGTGTGTACTTTGTTTTTTTATACAGTTAAACCTGTCTTAAGTGACCATCCTTGGATCTCAGTATTTGGCCACTTAGAAAGCTGGCCGTTTAATAAAGGGTTGGCGGGGATTGTAACAATACAGTATATTAAGTACCAGTTTGAATTATCAGCTATGTCAATTTATTATGTATTTGCAGTTGTATTCCTATTTACAGTTTGTTTACAATTAAAATACTTATGTTACAATGTGTGGTAAAGAAATTATACTTTTACAAAATAGTCTTTTAATGTTGTTTGTTTGGCAATAGTATATTTTTTTAATTGCATGATTTTCAGCTAAAGAGTACAGTTTACTGCCCATTCTGCAGTATCCCCACATTTCTTATCGACAGCAGTGCAAGTATCTTTGATCTACCTAAGATATTGTAATACTTCTCTTAAACTGTCGGCAGTTCTTTAAATTCTTCTTCATTCTGTACATCATCATCATGCAATTCTGCAAAAGTGTATATCTTGGAACAGTACAGATTTTAATCAGTCATTACAAAAAGTTTTCATTGTAAATACAGAAATTTTTCTGGGTTACCTGTATAATATTCTTCCCAATTGCCCTCGAGATCATCAAAGCATTGTAGAATCTCATTTTTCATCATATGGCAGTCCAACAACTGTAGCAAGGGTCTGAAGTTCTTGCAAAATTTTATGTAGTGGTTGCACCTGCAGATCAGCATCACAAATAATGCCATGTTTTGTAAATGCCATGTTTTAATTTTTGTAAAATTAAAAATAATACAAGAACGAAGGAACTCTTTTTTTGATAAAAAGTTTAAATGTCTGAATTATTCCTTGACCAATGGCTGAAGATGGGATTCGTGTTTGGTGGCGTAAATAAGAGTCTGACTTAGGACAATGATGAAACCGGATGCTTGTTGCATTATTCAATAATAAAATTATGGGGTAAATATTGTTTTGTATTTTTTGTATTAATTTCTTGGAACCAATCTTAAAAAATACTGGACATCATTCCACACTTTTTAGCATGCCAACTAATCGTCGTCTCCAAATTCTTGGTGAAATGCCTCGGTTTTAACGATTTTCTAATAACTAACAACTGCTCTTTTTTTCCAGCAGCACTACAATATAACATAATTGCCATTTTTCCATCTTTACATACTTCATGTTGTAATTTTAATGATTATTAAGTCATATTCTGCCAGAATACTTGGTAACATGTCTTCAGTCATTGACTTCATTAACAGGTACAGTAAAATTGAAAGTTAAGGGCATATGCGCAGAAACCAATTTATGGATGGACGAGTCCACTTTGAAATTGTGAATGGCAGGAGGGTAACGGGGAATCAGCTGGTAAGCAAGTGAAGGTGTTGCCAACTTGCGTGGGATGTTTTAGTTACCTATACATTGTTAGTTACTGTGTGACGTACTATCTCAGTCTCGCATTTGTTATTATTATTTCAATTTATTATTAATTGTATCGTTATTTTACAGTCACTCATTTTTATTAGTTATTTAATTTTTTAGTTAATTTCTATTGGTAGTTTTTATTCTGTAATTATGTATTATCGTAATTATTTGTGTTATCATCCAGTAACAAGATTTGTTAAAATGGATACTTCTCCTTCAACTTGTAAAGACAAGAAAGTTATTCATAGTCAAGCACGGGAAGTAATAATAAACAGTTTTTTGTTGTCCAGGATTAAAAAGATTCTGGCAATTAAATTAATATGAAGAACGCGTTCCTTAATGATAAACTGTAGAGATAGTCGAGTGTAATTAAGGAGTGGAAGTGTACAGTTTGCAAATTCCATTGCGATAAGAACAGTGAGAAAGGCTGTAGTTTTTTACGTCTCAGCAGTACACAATGACAGAAGCAAACAACACTCAGATATGTTTATAAAACATTCTGATATGTAACAGCAACAAATTTCGATACGTGTGAACAGTACATATCATTCGCTTGATTTGTATAGTAAAACAATTACAATATTATTATTGTTATTATTATTTGATTTACATCAGAAACAATAAACGTATAATTCTTGTTTTAAAGCCAGCTGTGTGACTGTAGGTACACACACACACACACACACACACACACACACACACACACACACACACACACACACACACAGATATAGAGTTTCGTGGTGACACATTTACAAACAAACCTTAACAGTGGCGAGTTTTTGTTACTATTAGAATAGTGTTCATAGGTTGGCTGCACCATCGCTGATAACAACAGTTCTCTTCTCACGTTTCACAGCGACTCCCACCACATCGCCTTTCCCCTCTGACCGTAAGTGTTTCGCGCATTTCCATGCCCTTAACTTTCAATTTTGCAATACATCCACACTTTCACCCAACATTTTTTGAACAATATGTTGTGCCACTTTCTAAAACACTCCCCTCACCCGTTGCTTGCTACAAAATTTTCAACTGTAATTCCAGTAGCAGTTTCGAGTGCCTTCTCCCGTAACATACTTCCACTAACTGTAAGCTTTTTACATGAACCATTTCTAAAGAATTTTATTTACTTGTCCACACTTTGATTTGTATTTTCTTTTTATAATCTGATTCATATTGGATTCTCACTCTTTTAAAATTTGGTCTTTATTTTTGATTATGCTTATGATCTATGTTGTTCCACATTTAAAAACTACAGCAGTTTTCCTTGCTGAAACACCCTTATCACTTTCAGATATATCGCTTTCCTAAACTTCTAAGTTTGAACACATTCTTTCTTTGGTACTCATTTTTGACACACTGTAAATTATACTACAAATTACAAGACAACTTAAGTATACATAGTCACTTACACTAACTCAAAGGTATAACTATTTCAACAGTTCGGAACATTCACGTATAATTGATCTCTTACTACTGTTTCGAAGTTATGGAGACTGACATTTATCATGTAGACCTGAAGTAACATTTTGTCAGTTTAAAAATACACAGGTACATATGGCTAGGTTGTTTACCTTATAGTTGGGTAGTTGTATAGTCTTGTAGTTGAGTCAGGTGTAATCCATATGACAACATCAAATAGGTGACTGTTTAAGGAAGTGAATGAACCCATTATGGGCTAACCACTGACTGAGGGAAGAGCTGACCGTTTATTGGTTTATTGGAGGAGAAATTTACAACGGTCTTACAGACAATAAAATCCATTCCTCAGAAAAGTGGCTGTTCATAAAATAGACTGCTGAATAAAGGTGGCCATTAGCTCAGCTTTTACTGCCTTATGATTTTAAATGTTTAAAGTAGGAGTATTTTATATGCTGGCCTATATAAAGATTGTTTCAGTCATGTAAATTTTTTGTCATTAAATCTTGTTTAATTTTATAAATCCTATTATTTTTAGGTTATTTATTTTTTGTTTATTGTTATTATTCACATTATAATAAAAAGTTATATATTAAATAATAAAATAAAGAAGTGCTGTGTGTGTGTGTGTGTGTGTGTGCGTGTGTGTGTGTGTGTGCGCATGCGCGAAACAGGGTCTAAGATTTTTGTGTCAGGACTAAGAGCCACCAACTTAAACTCCCTGGTCCCTGTCACTTAAAAAATCCAGAAAATTCCTGTCTATTTTGCGCATTGCACAACAAATTTAGGAAACTGAAAAACTAATTTCACACATTTCCATAATTTATATTGTGTTGTTTGCACAAAGTGCTTTTTTGCAAACTATTTTATTCTGAACAATGAGTCCATTCAAGTAAACTTAATTACACTAAATTTGTCATTTCATTTTTTTTTATATATGTTATTTTTTAAACTACCATAGTTCTAAAAGATCTGCCTAAAATTTTGAATAATTAGCACTTCTTATCTAAACTTTCCATTTTTGCTCACACATTTTTGTAATAGGTTTTTTGAAATGATTAATAAATTTGAATAACTATAGTAAAACCCTGGTATAACACTCCGGGTTATTTATATTATAATCTATCAAGTATAATACGCACATTATTTTCAGTCCCTGCATGTCTCATATGCAAAACCCTTCACAAAATACTGTGTGAGCTGCAGTCGAATCATGTATAATATGTTTTTTCATTAGAATCTTCGATTGATTTTAATTAATGTTTGAAACTATTGTGGCTTGCTGGGTTGTCACCTACTGCAGGAGCATTAACTTATGCTATACAAATCTTACGTTTTGCAAAATGAAAGCAGAAGTCTTTGTGGTGAAAAATTAAACATGTAAAGTATAATATTTGTTGCTGCTAATTTTGATGGCTCTGAAAAACTGTTCCTGTTGTTGGAGAAAAATCGGTAACATGATACATCAGCTTCATGCTGTATACTAAGGCAGTAGTGTAACTACAAAGGGAGGTCAGGGGATCAATCCCCCCCCAGAGCTATTAAAAATTTCAGTGAAATTCCATAATCACTAAACGTAGGCCTATTTCTAATCCAGTTGCATAAGCTAAAACTTATGTTAAGACTCTAAGTAATTGTATAAATAATGATATGGGAAGAATTGTGAATCTCTTGTTTGTCCTAAGGAAAAATTAGGTAATCCACCCTTCAATGTAGTCTTATCCCCCCCCCTCTTCCATGCCACTGTACCAAGGGACAAGTGAGCCATTTATATCACAAATGTAGTTGTTTATCAAGAAGTAAATACATTCAGAAAAATAAATTAAACAAAGGCATTAATTAATAATATACGTTTTTTGCTTACAGTATTGTTTCTAAGTATGTTAGTAATGCTAATCTATATGTAGAAAATATGAATATATGGTAATACTGTATGTGTCTTCCATTGTATACATGGTCCTGCTACATACGCAGTTTTATGTGGTCCTGTGAAGAGAGCTTGACAGGGTTTTACTGAATGTTCACACTATTTTACATAACTATGTAGCCAAGTAACTGTACCTTACATTTTTGTTTTCTGCACACAATCATTTTGTTCAGCAGCCGTATTAAAAATAGTACCATAATATTAGCACTTCTGTTACCACACAAGAGTTATTGGGTATTGTCAATGTATATCGAATTTGTGTTAATTTAATGTATTGTTATGATGGTCTCACTGTTCGCCGTATGGTACAGTGAAAAACAAAATACAGACACCAGTGAAGTCACTAATCACCAGCTTTAATTAATCACAAATAACAGTTTGTAATCATCAAGTTTATACTTGTACAATAATTCAAATAAAATTTGTCCACACGCAATAATAATGTCAACTAATAGAGTCCTGCACAATTGTAACACAATAACACTTTGACACAATACATCGAACTTCACTTGAATAAATTGCCACTTAAATGCACTGAGTAATTGCCAACATAAAACTGACTTCCAAGTGGCAGGTGTTGGCTATTCCAATTTTTCTCTTCCAACTCCAGATATTTTTAAAACGTTTCTTCAGAGATCTGAGAATTATTTTTTCTTGAGTGTCTGATTTTTGACATACAAAAACAACTTCTTGTTCCAATGGCGCTACAGCCCATTATGTAATGGTACATATAACTCACCCAAAACCCAATGTAAAACAAACGGATTAAAAACTATCCAAAACAAAATAATCAACAAAATATGAACATGTAAACAGGAACATAGAATGAATTATGATTAAAATAAGGGAATAAAATAAATTATAATTAATAAGTAAATGTATTATAGAAGAAACAAAGACAACTAAAGACAAGACAACGTTGACCCAAATACTCAATAGATCAGACAGTGAGAAGAAAACTACAACACCTATAACAAGAAGAAATTTATTAAGGAGGATAAAGGAATCAGTGTGAATAGGGAAAACAAAATCAAATCAAATACAGGAAGGAACTAGTAATGATAAGAACAAAATAAACCATGAGAATAATATATTATTAATGATAAAGAAAATAAAAGTGATTTAAAAAACTTGATTTAAAACTCTAAGCTGTGACTTGACACTGACATGAAACTATTAATAAACTGATTTTAATGACTTGACGGTACAACCAGAACTCAAAAGTAAAATATTGATAGTAGAAATTAAGAGGGAGAGTGAATATAAGAGTTGTAAATGTATAAATTAGTAATGTATAAAAATGACAACTAGATAATGTCCAAAGGACTAGTAAAATTTGTAAAGTAGAAATAAAATTCTCAAAGACAACTATTACTCAACAATAAAGGTTGAGGTAGTAACAAAAAAGAAAAATGACTATAAACAATAAAAATCAGCTTTAAGTAAATGTAAAGAATCATGCAATAAGTAAAAAACATAATCTGAGATTCAACCATTGTTGGGAATCCAAGATAGGACATAACCTAAACTGGTCAACAAGTTTTAAACTCATGGTCAATAAGTTTCCAATAAAATAGTAAATAAACTAAAATGTATTGGAGTTTAAACAAACTAGAGAATGTAAGGAGCATTCCAGTTACAAAAAGTAATAATATAAAGCAATTTGTGTACAGTATAATTGTAAATTAATGTAATCAACAGTACAACATAGTATGGGTACCTGGAACAACAAAAACCACACATAAAACGATGACAAAAGAATAGGGACTCAGTCAATGATATTAACTAAGGCATAATAACGTTCATGTGAGGCAAATCAGTGTTTATTGCCATAAAATTAATAATAATAATGTAAATTATAGGTAAACCATAGCTGATACTAGATGCAGGAAGTTTAGATGAATGTAAACATATGTCAGAATATAAGAGCAGAGCTAAACACTGCCAAGCATTAACATTGCTATAACAACACTGACACAAAATAGACATAATCAAAAGTAAAGGTGAAAAAATCAAATAAGAAAAATGTAACACCCAAGTATACTGAATAATAGTAAGAGAAAATGTAATTAAAATAAAATAAAACAATAATAGCTAGTGCTGATATAATCAGAAGTGGTAATGATTAGTTCATTATAGATAGGCCACAACAAATATGCAAATATGGGTTACAAACCCCTAAGATTATAAAATAAGTAATACACACTTAGAATGACAATAGACCAAGAGTCTAGTCAAAAGTAAAGTAAGACTTAGGAATAATTAAATAATAATGTGAAAAAACTATTGTGCCGTATTGATAAGCTATCACAAAGAATAAAAGTGGAGTATAATAATGTAATAAATATAAGAATAGTTAATATAAGAAGGTGATAAAAACATAGAAAATATGGAAGTAGGCCTAAACAAAAAGTGACAATTTTAACGAATTACTGCCTAAAACTTTAATGAGAAGGGGTGATAGTTAATAACTGAATAAACAATAATTATTTATCCAAAAATGAACAATATAAATAAAATAAGGTAGAAAATCAGATATGTCATTAGTTCGTAAGAAATAGTAAGAAATTCATTTTGTTAGTCGTTGTCGGAAATATATGGTGAGGGTAACCAAAATATTCGTGATAAAAAGACAAAAATGGTAGTAGTCATGAAAAGAGTATCAGTGTAGTTATAAGTGAATTATTTAAATTATAAAAAAAATAATAATTAATTACAAGCCCGTGGGCATACGAGGGAAACCAAAAAATCAGAGCCTCAAACCCAGATACTGATGCCAACATAAGCGTCTATTTTGCCGAGTGTTACCGAGAGTTCATGAAAATTAGAACAATTAGCCAATCAGGGACCGTTATTAATTACTAGGTACAGAATCTCGACACATGTAAGATCATCAGTTCATCTCACGCCTTGACGCAGACTCCACGCTGGTCATCGTAACCAAAAAGTACTGAATTGATAGCCGACAGCTGACGAAAGCGTCTAACCTAGAAACGCCAATTTGAGGTTAGGTCGGATATAAGGATAGTGAAAGTTTTCTTTAGCTAGTGACCTAAAACGGAGTATGTCCGCATAGGTAGTGAGCGAGAATGAATTAATCAAAATTAATCTCATTCAAATAAAAAAGCAAATTTTGTGAAATAGTGATACTACCAGAACGACTTAGTACACAAGTATCAGTGACCATGGCAAATATTTTAAATAAGTAATCCAATAATTAAGGAACACTATCACCGTAATTAATTAATAAACGTAGATCAAATATAACCCAACCTATATGGAAAAAAGATTTTAATATTTAAAGCAAACAAGTAATATTAAAAATCTGATCATTAACAAGCTTTAACTTTCTAATTAAGTACATGAACTTGTCGAATAAGAGACATTGAATCGTCAATGAGGGAATTAAAAGACACCCTGGACATATAGTATCTTAAGTGTTATATTGTGTTTAAATGTAAGATTATAGCTAAATGTAATATAATCGTCAACCATATGAGTGGGTAATTTCCAAATACGTGGTAATTTGTTTATATCCAAATGTAAGAAGATAGAATGATGAAAGTATCACTAGATTCCCATTATAACTGTTATACGAAACTGTTAACATATTTAAGTAATTTTTAATCATTTAAAATCAAGTAAGTTAGGTTACAATGAAACCAACTTAACCTACAATTCCAATAAGGAAAATAAGGAACACTTGTTCAGTGTTTATGTTTTTTTGTTAAAGAATTATAATAATGTTCTCACTCTCCTAATACTATCATAGTAGTGCATTGTTTTGATTTGAGTGTATCTTGCAGTCTAAAAGAACCTGCGTTGTTTATTAATTAATATATCGAAATGTTAACGTCCAAAACGGTAGATAGTCCGATTCAGTCTGGAAACCCTGAGATCTAATTATTTGAAAGAGTCCATCAACAACATTAAAAATTTTAAAAGAAAGTAAACAATATTGTATAACAGTAATCATTAATAATGAGTTCGATGAATAAAAAACCAATTCATAACCTATCCAAGAGTTTGACTATTATTGTATTAGACTAAGACTTTACAGCTTAGGTGAATGACACATGGTTGGCAGCAATGGCGGTGGCAAGAAATTGATTTGAATTCTTCTCACTTTACTAGTAATACACCTCAACATTACTATTAACCAACCGTCACAAGTAAGTATTAAGATAAACCAATACTTATGTTTTTTCAGTGAAAGGGTACACCAATAGGTTCATCTCAGCGAAGAGCAGAATTATAATACACATTCAGCGAACCCAAGCAACACACCAACCAACTTACGTGTTCAACGAAACAACATACAACCGAACTCACGTCACCGAATTAATAATAATAATAATAAATATTTATAAAATTTAAAAGAGACGAACCTCGTCCTCTAACAATATGGAGCCCTGGCCTCCTCAACTGAACTCTTTCATGCATTGCGGTTCAATGCCTTCTCAAACGCAAACTACATTTAAAGACATTTTCTGAAGGAAGTTGAATATAATGTTTGTAACATCAGATAAATTATTGAACATAATGACATGATGGTAAATTTGATAGTGTTGAATTAAATTTTGGAAATTGTTTAAACACACAACAAACAATAAGATGAGTATTTTCTTTCAAATGACAGTTCATTTTATTTATTTCAATCTGATTGAGTTTTTTACGTGTTCTGAACAACCTTTATTGTTTTAAACGAACTCATTTCAGCTGGTATAATGCAAAGCTGGCATATTTCCACGTAAATTCTTAATACTAATCAAAAGGTAAAAGAAAATAGTTTCCGAAAAATATGACTTCCATATAACCACGAGCATTTAATATACTATGAGGTTTGAAAATTGTATTTTTTTTTATACTTTTGTAGTAGAACTGGCAGGGCTTATAGAAAAATGTGAGATTTGGTGCTGTTGAGATGTTAATAAAAACTCTTTTATTGACTTTTCCTGTACTGTGAGGAGTGTTCAACAAACCAAGTCATGTTTTTGTTTCATTCTGAAACTACCGGTCAATAGGCACACACAAAACCGTAAGTTAATTAAAACACATATTTCATTAAAAATTTTACAACTGCATTGCACTGACAAAACAAATAAAACTGCAGTAAATTGTACCTGTGGTACAATTTTACTGAACTAGCTACCCAGTGAAAGAATGTGTGAACTTGGATGTACGTTATCTTCGTTATAACGTTATGTACGTTAGTCTGCAGGGTTCCATAATATGGGTCCTTAACAAGCACTCGAAAATTCTAGAGGATACTTCAGCACAGCCTTGGCAGAAAGACATGCCGGCTGGGCTAGTTGAGAAGCTTGTAAAACGACACTATCGACTGTACCAGAATGTTCCATAATAAGTCAATTGTAGTATAATTTATTGCTGTACTGCTTTATATGAATTGCAGTTTTTTCACAAAGTAGTCTTACCGGTATACAAACAAGCAATTATTCCACAAATTTTGTGATGACTCCAAGTCAGCTTTAGTATTTTCATTAAACTTTAATATTCTACTATGCAGCAATTTACACTGAATACTTAGATTTATTTCATCTTAAAACATAACTTGCTGTAAACAAAGTGGAAACATACATGTACACACCACCATTGTTTCTCCTCACAGTTGCTAAAAACAAAAAATTTGTTTATACTTATAAAGAGTAGTTCTTCTGTTAAACACCACTAAACGGAGTCCTAAAACTAATTTATTTCAAAAAATAAGTAGGCCTACTACATAATCTTATGATTCACGTTACTTCAGCTTTCAAAAACTATCGTACTATAGGTTTAGCAGTAAGCACTGTTGCTTTGCTACGTCAGTTACATTTGTCTCTGTGCCCATTTGGAAAGTTATAAGCCTGCTTATCATCATCCATTATTTTAGGGAATTTAAGTGCACCACATTTTATAGCCACTCCAAATGTGCCAGAGTGGGTCAGGAAAATTTTGGGGGCTTGGCTTGAATTTTAACATCCTAGTTTAAAATCCTTAAGCAAGATTTTAAAACCCTTACTTAATTAATTAGCTTTTTAAATGGCCTTAGTTGCACATATCCTCAAAAAGGTAATGTTTTATAAAAATCCCTGTTAATTCTAAGCTGAGAGTAATCATCATCATCATCTCCTCCTCCATTTTCATTTCCATCCCCCTTCTGCTGTCAAATGTTGGAGTCCTTCAGTCACTTCCGATAATCCCTTCACTTCTGACATAATGAAGTATAACCAGAATTGTATTAATGACTTAACAATTTGAATCATTTAGAGTAAGTGCATACACATTAATACACACATCTTGTCTGAAAGCTACTTCATTTATAGGCCATGGTATTCAATATTGAACCAATTTTGAAAGCTACAAGGCCTGAAAGAGACATATTCAAGCGTACCTGTGCCAATCCCCCCCCCCACATTCACAAATGAATGTATGAGGAAACTCATGAATTCATAGTGTGGGAAAGGCAGAAACGACAATGTATAATGCTACAAAATAACTTTCACTGAATCAAAAGTTACTAAGCTAACTTTGCACAGTCATCGCAAAGTACTATAAGCAGCTCCTGTATCAGTGAGCAGATTCTGTTAATTGGCACATTGGTGTTTAACTGGTTTAACTGTTAGTGAAGTTGTGTATGTGTGTGTGTGTGCGCGCGCGCGTTCATGTGTCTGTGTGTGGGGTGTTTATAAATAATTATGTATACTAAAAATTCGTTTATCCGAATTTGATGGGACCGCTCCCGTTTTGGATAAACTAAAACTTCTATTTAAATAATAATACATATGTAAGTACAGTATCTTTATCTAATAATAATAATTTAAAAGTTGCTTACAGTGAGTATGACACAATAAATTATAAAACGGCACTGCACTGTAACTTGTAGTTTCTACAGTACTGGAACAGTCCTATTGCTTGTTCGTACAGTCATCAATTATGATTTTTTGCCTAAGCTTTGAAGCTCGTTTGCTGGCTGCCCGATCTCGAAGTCGTTTCGTTGTTAGAAGTTCTGCAGGGGAAGTTTCGTCTTGTCGCTCCAAATACGACAGCAGTTCTTCAAACATTGATGTTCCCTCTGTATGGTTGACTCCCGTTTTCTCTTCCACATCATCGTCAGAGCTTTTGTCCTCACCGGGCTGTTGTAAACATTGTGCAACATTTTAGTCATCGGGTAACAGCTGATATCCATGATTGTCTTTTTCCGAATTCATCCACTCAGATACGTCTTCTTCAATCTCGTTGGCATTGTCTGGATTTTCCACTGTCATATCTAGCCATAGGTTTTCCCAGGAGTTCCTTAAAGTTTTTGGTGTGACCTCTTCGCAAGCACCTGCAGACATGTAAATAACATTCTTGATGTTAATTTCCTTTAAAATTGTCATTATGTCTATTTTGTCACTTTTGTCATTTTCCTCCACAATTTTGCTTAACAGTGCCCTTCGATACCTGCGTTTGAAAGCATTGATTGAGCTCTGGTCCACTGGCTGGATATGAGACGTGACATTTGGAGGGAAAAACTTTACAAAAATATCTCCATTTCTTAACTCTTTCTCTCCTGGATGGGTGGGGGCATTGTCTAACAACAACACGGCTTTTTGAGGTAACCCATCTAACCTAACCTAATGCTATTAACAGGGTGTCCACATTCTGGAAAGTAAGGGAAAAAAAAGTTGGTCAGGGAAAGTCAGGGAAATAAACAAAAAAATCTGGAAAGTCAGGGAAATCTTCCCCGATGACAGACTTGAGGGTAATTTTTTACTCTAGTCTGCCGCAACCTATGAAAAATCTGAAAAGTCAGGGAAATCTTTCCCGATGATGGATTTGAGGGGAATTTTGAATGCTCTAGTCTCCCGTAACCCAGACTATTGTAGCATTTTTTCCAGGTATTTTTCACAAGAAGTGCACAACAATTATATATTTTTTGTTGTGCCCTTGTGTCCTTTTTTCAACCGATTTAGCTAATTCTTTTTCTATTTTCAGTTTTTTTAGGCTGCTGACTTAAACTCATTACAATTGCTAACAAGAAATGTTTGTTTAATAAACTTTGGCTGGACAGTAAAGTGTTTCCGGAATTTAGTGGTTGGTTGGACTTGGTGGTTAGTGATGCAAATTCGGCTTATTGTCAAGTGTGTCTCAAATCTTTTAAACTAAGCAATATGGGGAAACAAGCAATTGTTTCTCATGCTAAGGGACCAACTCATGTAAAAAACATGAGAGCAAAGGCTTCCCAGCCAGCAATTTCTTTTTTTACTACTCCATCTCCATTAAAAGATGTGCAGCCAACACCTTCAACTTCAGCTACAAAAGAATTATTAGTAGTGCCAGGAACAAGTCAAACAAGTTTAAAGAGTTTCAGTGTGAATGAAGATGATGTTACGTCAGCCGAAGCAATATGGGCTCTCCACGTCATCACTGGGAAAATGTCTCTAAACTCTTGTGATGAAACCTCTGCAGCCTTCAAAAATATGTTTCCAGACAGCAAAATAGCTCGGAGCTTTTATATGGGCAAGACTAAGGCTTCCTATGTAATAAATCATGGGTTAGCCCCATATTTTCAAGAAATGTTGCAAAATAACATGAAACAGTGCTCTGACTGTGTTGTTTGTTTTGATGAATCTCTGAACAAATTTGTTCAAAGAGGACAAATGGACTTGTGTGTAAGGTTTTGGGAAGTAAACCTTCAGAACGTTTCAACACGATATTGGAATAGTGTATTTTTAGGCAGGGCAACTGCAGATCACTTGTTAGATGGGTTTATTCAAGGGCTCTCCTTACCTTTAGGAAATATTTTGCAAATCTCAATGGACGGGCCGAATGTTAACCTCAGTTTTATGAAAAAACTCGAGAGCCATTTGCAAGTCTTAAATCCAGAGGAAAAGTCCCTTCGTGATATTGGCATATGCAGTTTGCATACAGTTAATGGAGCCCTGAAGACTGGGATCTCCAAAACTGGTTGGGAACTTTTTCACTTTTTTAGATCTCTCTACAGTCTTTTCAAAGATAGCCCAGCTCGGCGAGCAAAATACTCAGATATTACAACCAGCACCTCTTTCCCTTTTAAGTTCACAGCAGTAAGATGGCTGGAAAATGGTCGCTGTGTAGATCAAGCTCTCAAAATATTTGATCATGTCGATAAATTTGTAAAAGAATACAACGAAAAAGACAACAAAAACCTGCAATACCTTAGAGAAGCTATGAAAAATCTATTTTTTAAGGCAAAACTAAGTGCTTTCAGAAGCATATTGTCAGACGTTGAGGCGTTCCTGAGAAGGTTCCAAAGTCAGAAGCCCATGGTCCCTTATCTCTTTACTTCACTTGAACAACTTATGAAAAACCTAATGATGAGATTTGTAAAATATGAAAAAATAGCTGAAGCAAGTACTACTCAAAAATTAATGAACTTGGACTTGCAAGACAGTGCCAATCTGGTTTCAGTAGAAAAGGTGGACGTTGGTTATGCTGCAGAAAGCTTAATGAAACAAATTAAATGCTCAGAAAAAGAGAAACTTGTTTTTAAAAATGAGTTCAAAAATCTCCTTACCACCATGATAGAAAAACTCAGAGAGAAAAGTCCTTTGAAATCACATTTAGCACGAGGCCTCACTGCCTTAGACCCTAAAATGATAATGCTCAAACCCAGTTTGGCAATAAAAGGATTGATGTTGTTCTAGAAAACCTGCACAGCCATAGAAGAATATGTGATAAAAGTGCTGAAAAGGCCAAACGACAGTTTTCTTTGCTAACTGAAGAAGCTAACGATTTCATTTCCAAAACATCTCATGACATGGGATTGGACGAATTTTACTACGGCCTTTTAGGAGAAGATAAGAAATATGAAGATCTCTGGTCTGTAATGAAGCTGTGTTTCATTTTATCCCATGGTAATGCATCAGTTGAATCTGGCTTTTCTGTCAATAAGCATTTACTAGTTGAAAATCTTCTAGAAGAATCCCTTGTGTCCCAAAGAGTTATTTGTGATAGCATAAAGCATCTAGGTGGTTTGAGGAATGTGACTATCAACAGAAGTATGCTTACCTCGGTCAGATCTTCAAGAAGAAGATATCAATCATATTTGGAAAAGAAAAAAAAAATGCAGTCAGAAGAGGAAAAAAAGAAAATAGAGAAAAGGAAAATTGAATTACAGTTGAAAGAGTTGGAAGAAAAAAGAAAAAAGTTGAAACTTGAAAGAGAAATGGAGGATGTAGAAATTGGGGAAAAGAAAAAACTGCTGGAGAACATGAAGAGATCACACTAGTAAATTTTGAAGGAGTGCATATTTTTCTTTTTCATTCTCATCCTGTCGGACTGGTTCATTTTCAATTTTCAAAGCTATAGCTGATTATTATAATTATTTGTTACCATGTAAGTTGTTCTATTAATTAGTCCATTTTGTCTTGTTCATATATTATTTTATTAAGTTCTAGTGAAAATACTCTCATTCTTACGTTACCTAAGTGTTACCTTTAGGTAATAATGGAAATATTTATTTTTAAAATGCCATCAATGTATTTGTATTTTTCAATAAATAAATAATAAAAAATAAATAAAATAAAAGAGGAAGAAAAAAGAAAGTGGAGAGAGAATTAGGCCAGCTATGGGGAATGTGGAGGCTGGGTTTTCTTTTTTCTTCCTTGTAAAATATAATGCTCAAAGAATTAACGTACTATGCATTTTAGTGAGTCAGGGAAATTTCTGTAAGTAGGTCAGGGAAAATTAAAACAGAATTTCTGTGGACACCCTGTATTAAATGTAGATTATAGCGACAGGAAAATGCTTGTGTATTTTTAAAATTTAGTAAAAATTGTTTCGGATAAACGCGATTTGGATAAACGAGTTATTAGTGAATGTACAAAAAACACAATAACTTTACAAAATTGTATCTTTTCTCCACACACAAACTCAAGTTAAACCACTGTTAATAGACCAGCTTCAGTTTGAATTGCTTCCTGTCTTCTCAACTGATGTTTCAATATCTTGCAGAAGGTTTTTTCATTTCAGTCTATAGAACAGTCATACAATGCATATAGTGATGTGGCAATATTACATAATTTACAAGTACCTAAAAGCTCTAGGGGGGATTCTATTCGTCCCCCATAAATATGCCCCTGGACCTGATGATACATATAGAACTCTGCCAACAATGCTAATCTGTTTAAGGTTTCCAGCTACTGTATTTATTTTTCAGTTGTTTGAATTTTGAAAAATAATTTAATGACATTATCACAGACTTACGGTACACAGTGTTTCCAGACTTTTAATTATACTCAGAATTTTCCTCACTGTGCTAGTGACTGTTAGTAAATTATAATTGATCAAGAACCATCTTGAATAAAACCGTTCTGTATAAATTTAGGTCAAGGGTATGTCTTTTTTTGCATAATGTTTAAATATTCTTACCTCCCTGTAGTGGCGGCTCGTCAGGTGACGCAGGTGAAGCGCTGCTTCACCTAAAATAACTGGTTCAATGTGTTTCTTTTTACACAAAATTATTTTCAATTTTTAGTCAAGTTTATGTTTAAAATATTTTTTAAATTAAATTTCGTCTGTATAATAATTAAAAAAATAACATTTACAAGCGATGGAAATAGGTTACAGAAGCTGGACTTCGCTGTGATCACATACAAGCCTACTGATGGCGGAAAGCGCCGAGATCGAAGCAGCTTTCTGTACCTCGAAGGCTGCATCATAGAGGTGGGCCGATATACCTGTAATAGGTATTTTGGAACGATATTTTTGTGGAACGGATGTAACAGTGACTGAAAAGTTGAAATACCTGTTATTCGCGGCGACGCTGTTCCGAGTCGAGACACGCCGCCCTCGCTGTTCCGAGTCGAGGCACACCCCTACGCACCTACACAGACACACACACACAAAAAGTACGCAAGATCACGTAAACCAAGGCCAAATACTAGGCGTACAAAAATATCGCTGGAACGCAAGGAACAGCCAGTAACGCGTATTTAAAATACTAGGTATTTCAAATACTAGTGGTATCACCGATACACAAGGAACAACGCGTTCCAGAGTAACAGTTAGTATTTTAGTAACACCTAATATTTTAGGAACACCTAGTATTTCAGGAACAGGTAGTATCAAGCATATTTCGAGTAGGAACTAGTATGAGCCACTTTTTCGTCCTGTATACTTCATTCTGCGCAAAGAGACGGAGCTGTTTTTAATAAAGGAAATAATCCTGCTGTTACATTTATTCTCGTGTGATATGCAGATATATAATACAGATTATATGCTAATAATTATATATTATACTAGTCACCAACTTGTAACTAAAATCGGTTGGTAAAACTTTATGTTTTTACTCAAAAAAAACTGTATGTTTCGATCGTTAGTGAAATAGTTGAATTTAATTATATTGAGTTATAACCCATAGAGTGGCTGATGTTGATAAGCTATATTATACTTTTTATTAATGTGATTTTAACTTCACTACACATCTCACGTAAATGATGTAATTGTTGTAATGGACATTTATGCACTTTATCTAGTTCTGTTCCTTAAATATCTGTAATGCATTTAATTTACTTTTGTTGTTGCTTATTATTTATAAGTTTTTATTTATATATTTATTTTATTACAATTTGTTTTTATTTGTAAAATTTTGTTTATTCTCATTCACTCTTGTGGCGTACTGTTATGTTTTTATTATACGTTTCTGATGTTTTTTCACATTATTTTTCGTGGTATTACGTGTAGGCCTACTCTAAATTATTTAATTGCCCCGAGTTTCGCAACCGATTTGTCTAACCAATGTTAGTTTGTTTACTACTAGTGAAAACTTAAATTGGTATTCCCAAAGGGAGATAGGCCTATAAATTCTCTTGTTTCTTATTTTCATTTAAACAGTAATAGTTTAATAAAGTCACAGTGTAAAGTAACACTGTTAATACTTTTAGTTTCAATTTATTTCTTATAAAAAATTATATAGTATAGGTTATATAATATCTTCAAATAAATACAAAGCAAGTAGGTTTATTAATATATTAATAGGTTTATCTAGGTGAAAATAAACCTACTTGCAGTGTATTTATTTGAAGATATTACATAGGAGACCTGCAGGAAACTCAAAACGAGTTACTTACAAAGGATAATATAGGTTATGTGTATATATTATATAATAACAGGTATTTGTACCTGTTATTTTTTTGGAACGGTATTTTCATACTTAGTATTTTAAAATAACAGTTTAGCCCACCTCTACTGCATCAGTTAAATGTCACTTAAACGCTCAGTTTATGACGGTTGCCATGACAACGTATGGACTCAGCGTCCCCTCCCCACACACACACATGAAGCAGTGTCGCTGTCCTGTTTCAGTGCTTTACCTATCCAGCGCGTTTGTTTTGTTCGTTGTTCGTCATGTTTGATCGTGTGTGAAGTTTTTACAGAATGTTTCCTTCATATGATCCGTTATGTGTTTTATTAGAAACACCATTTTCAAGATGGAATAATGATGATAAGAAAAACTTTTTAAGCTGTGAAAAACCTATACCTATATTGAAAGTAAATAAAGTTGCAAATATAAAGGACACGGTGTACAATCGCAGCTTTAAACAAAATTGGTATTCAACGTTCGAGTGGTTGTGTGGCAGTTATTATTTAAATAATCTTTTTTGTATGCCCTGCTTAATTATTAGTGTTAAATCAAGTGTGTGGACTAAGAACGGCTTTGATGATTTCGGTAACGTTACTCCTTTCCAAACATGATTCTTCTGAGCACATGCCTTGTGCATTGAGTTTTTCAAAACTAACGAAAAATTTAAGTACTATCGAGGATGCTTTGAAGGAAAATTCTAGGTTATATATTAAACACATCAATGACAACGTTCGGCTTAACAGACGTTTCATGTATCTTCCTATTCGTGCAGTTCTTTACTTTGTACCTTAACTCTATTACTCTCCGATGACTGATGGTGTTTAATAATTGGTGTGGCTCTCGAGTCTTCCTGGTCTGAAACGCTTCCTTAGTTTCCCAGTTGATCGAGTCCCACATGTAGCAAGACCTGTCAAATAGTGTTATGCTACTGAAGAGATGTATGTGTAGTATCACCAAAACATTTTAATATAAAAATGTTGCTGGTTGAAGAAATAAAAAAAAAATTGTTTAAAAAAAAAATTTATAATTAAAAAAAATTTCTTTTAATTAATTAATTAATTAAAATCAATTAATTAATAGTGTTCTGTTAAGTTTTAAAACGTGTATCACTCCTCTAAGAAATTTTATTGAGGTTCTTGTATTTTCCAAATAAACTACAACCAGTCATAAGAATGTCTCCAGGACAATCAATATTTGTTTACTTTTCCGTTTTGGAGGTTATCTTCCTTTGTCTGTGGTAAAATTCTGGTAGTTTGCTACTAATATTATATTAATTATAATTTATTATATTAATGAAAGAAAGAACTAATTCGGAGTGAAAAGTATAAAAGTTTTATTAAATAATTGAAAATTAGACTCTTTTCGATTATAAAATCGACTCTCAGGGTATCGAAACAGTTACAATGTTTGATATATAAAATTCAGAAAAGGTTCTTTGAACAGCTAATTATGATCAAAGTCAGAGAAATCGGGCCAATATTTAAAAAGTATAACGTTACAACAAGTTAATTACTAATACTAAGTACATACATTGAAAAAATAAATTGGAATAATATAATTTGTTGTCACCAACACAGCTGACGGAAACAAGAAGGCGTTGCACACGACGAATGAAAATGGCTGCCGTCAAGTTGGTCAAAATGTCATTCGTATCTGCGATGTTCCGAATAAGATATTTTCTGGTAGTATTTACGTCCTGGTGTCTGCAAATCTCCTTTCTGATGTTGTGTAGTGTCTTGAGTGAAGTTTCCGGGTTGTATTTTGTATATCTGTGTATGTATAAGTTTGTTCACTTTTTATGATTCAGGCACTAATGTATGGTTATGTGGTATACTGTTTTCTTGTGTTTTATAGTGTTTTTCGGTGTAGTTATGTGCTGTCCAGTGTTATTTAGTCTTTATCAATTGATTTTGTCACTTTGTGGACGTTCCAGAATGATTTTATTCGCCACTCGCGATTTCACAAAAACGTATCGTTCCCTTACTCGCCATTACCGTTTTTAGTTAGGTTAGCTCGGTTATAATTCGCTCGACAAGTTCACCGTACAATTACCAATAATCAACTATCTTATTTCCTCCAGTTTCGACTAAACTCTTAGCCAATATAATATTATTCTTAACATTGTTCAAATATAATTTTGCATCCTGTGCATATTTCAAAATACATTATATAACTGCCTAAACTTTGGTTATTTATTAATTTTATTTGCTAGATGTAATTTAAATTAATCCTTCAGTTCATTCGGCGTATTTTAAGATTGAATAATGCCGTTTTATAATGTTTTCTGTCTAAAATTAGTAATTTTACTTTCATTTTGTATTTAGTAAAAAATTAAAAATTAACTTCCTGTCATTATGCAAATTCAGCAATTTTTCAGTTATATTTATTATTAATAATCTCATATTGTATTAAAAGGTTTATATTCCCTTATTTTCTTGTAATTATTTGAATTGGTTAAATTCTAAAATATTATTTTGGAATATATGACTCCCCTCTCCAAATTTCTGAGTTTTGTCATTTTCATTTTTATTTATAATTCTGAATATAATTTTATAAAATCTTTCTAAGTGGTATGTGTAACTATATGGCTTCATCTCAGGTTTATTTTATCTAAAGCCCTTTTGTTTAATTGCATTTAAATGAGTAATTTCTCTGTTTTGATGAAGTTTGGTTTTCATTCTTTGGCCTAGATTTGGGCTAGATTTTTTAACAAGTTTTTTCTTACAAAATATTTTTACAAACAATAAATGATGTGTGATACCCTCTCTGACTTTTAAATATGGTATTATAAACTAAACATTTTTTCAAATAACACAACAATAATTAGTATTGGTTACAATACAATGAACAGTTAAACAAATAAGGAATATTTTCAAATAAATGGTTGTCTTCAACATTCAGACATTTTTTTACAATTAATACTTATTTCTAACATATAAATATTATTCACAAAAAAGGTTTTTTACCAACTAACATCTTAATTACTTATTACTATTAACACCAGTAATAAATATATTTACAGGTATGATGTTAGTTGTTGAAAATTTAAATAAATGTCTTTATATCTAATATATTTTAAAAATCCTTATCCTATATTTACAAAAACCTTATATCTAATATTCCTATTTGCTAACTATTATTCTAAGTTGTATTATGCAGTTTTATAAACTGTCCTTTAAAATAATGTATTTGGGGAATTGTACCCTGTCATAGTATAATTAAATCTGTTTTTCTCATTATATAACACAAAATGTCACTTTAAACAGATTTATATCTTGTTATTATTCAAAGTAACATATTCACATAGTACACATTTCAAGTCACTGAAAGTTGCATGTTTCATTGTATTCAATGTTTGTGATTGCCAAGAATGAAACACAAGGTTTATTTTTTATAATACCCAAAACTAGCACTGGTTCACTTTACACTTTTATTTTATGTTATTTCTAAATGGTCGTGTAGTCTTATTAACATAATAAATTGGTTAGTGTTTTACAATGGAGATTTGTTCCTTGGGTACTATATTATTGTTTCATCTTGGTTCACTGGCAACTCTTACTTTACACACTTTTCTCTCTTAATTTTATGTACATGTTGTTATTGTCCATTACTATCTCGTTATACTTTTATTGGTATTTTACTATTTATTTTTGGGGATATGGGTGTCTTTTATAAGAGCATGACATCTTCTTCTTCTCTCTTCTGTCTTCTTTTCTTCTGTCTTCTGGGACTGGTATCTTCTCCATCTTCTTCTTGATGCCATCGGGTTTCTTGGGATTTCTTCATCTTCTTCGTAATTTTAGAAATACATCACCTGTATTGGTTGATCTTGGCTTATTCAGGGTTTCTTTTCCATTTATTTTTCCTCGTTGTGGGTTTGGTCATATTCTGTTGCTTTTTATATCCTCCTTACCTTCCTGGGTTATATGTTTTAAAAAACCTTGGGTTATTAGACTAGTTTTGGATGACTCATCACTAGTAACTCATTTTATTTGAACTTGTATTTTTTTTAAATAATAATGATTGCTTTCCACAGTTGCTATGAATTAATTTTTTATATTAAACTTAATGCTTTCTTCCAGATTTAAATGTTATAATTTTATTATTCTAATGATCAAATGCCATTCATTATTTTGCATATATCTGTCACGTTACAGATTGCTCTCCTCCAGAAGTAATTATTTCAGACAGTTTATGGATGAAATAATTTCTTATGATAATTTCATCATTTCTTATAATTCATTTTCTTCCCCATTTTATATCGACTTTTTATATTAGAGTTTAATTAATTTTATATATATAGTTACTTATTTTACTACTGATCCTTTTCTGATAGTTAGTGCCTTCTGAGATATTATTATTATTGTAATACATTTTCTTTCTTTATAAACTTCTTGTTGCATCCTTGGGATATTAATTCCCTAACATTCCCTATCACGTGGGCTGGTGGGGCAGATCAGAGGGGCACTGTACGCTACACAATCTCTGCTGGCCATACACCACTTCTACAAATTGAGTCCAGAGGCATATTCATCTCTGCTCAAAAAACATAATGCTGCTGGAATTATCTTCAGTCAGTCATCGAATAAATAAATAAAAAGTAGTCTCATTTTCGACTAATAAAAATATCTTTGGATTCTTCACTTCGTAGTTTCTCAGATTATCTCACATTTTCTATCTTAATAAATCTTCATAATTATTATTATACTCATTATATATATATTTTTTCTAAACTCTTAACTTGTCTGATATATTTATTTTAATTATGGTTGAAAACCTTTCTTAATAATTCTTGTTACTGGTCACAGTGTAACTCTCTTTCTTCTCCATCTGAATTCTCTTTATACTACCTTCTGGTTACTTATAGTGTTAGCATGGTCTTTACATATAGCATTTTCTTATTCATTATTTGAATGGTCTTAATATATTATATTCAATTTTTTAAATTTGTATTTTTATATTAGATATACAGGTTGTTATATTGATCATTTGGTTTAAACATTTTGGTTCTTTCCCTTCTCTTAGAAAGTTATTAATCCGCCTTCGCATTCATTAACATTAATTCATTTATATTATATTTCATGTGGTATTTCTTCTCTTTGCATTTCCTATAGGTCTTATTATTATTATTAGTTCAAAATCATCTTCTCCATATGTTTGGTATGAGTTGTTCTTCTTTGCTCTTAATTAACTGTTTTCATTATCGTTTCATAAGTAATTAGTCTCTTTGCTTCCAAATTTTTTCCTTCTCTTTCATATTACACTCTTTTTGTTTTTCTTCTCTACTCCTTCAAATGCTAATGTGAATATCTAGCATTTATTCTGGATTATTGTTAATTCTCTTTTCTGAATTAATCATTTTATTTTCTTCTAAATTCAATTATAAATGGCACATATTTATTTTTGGAACTTTGTTAGTTTTATGCAAAATTCAAACTCTTCTTTTTATTTAATGGCAAAATATTTCTCATAAATCATTGTAATAAGTTGATCTTATCTTGTTTCAAAGTTCTGACGTTCTATCAACATTCAAATTCTGTTTAATTCATTTATTCCCAGAATTGTTTCATTCAAAATTGTTTATAGTAAGGTGATCTTACAATTATTTCTGAATGTTTTGGTATTTCTCTAAATTCAAATTCTTCGTAATTATTTACCATAAAGTTTTCTCATAAAATTAGTTATAGTAAGTTGGTCTTACTTTATTTTTAAAATTTTTTGTATATTAATTTCAAAATTCCTTTCTTCTATTTTTCCATAGAGTTTCTTCTTAAATATTTGGTAGTAAGATGTGCTTACATTTGTTTTTAAATTTTGTTTGTTATAAAAATAAATTCTTCCTTTTAAATTGCCATAAAGTGTTTTCTCCAAATCATTTGTTTGTAAGTTGTACTTACTTATTTTTGAATTTTTATGTATTATTCAAAATTCTTTCTTTTTCTTCCATAAAGTTTTTCCAAAATTATTATGTTGTAAGTTGTGCTTACATAATTTTAAATTTTTATAGTTAAATAAAATTCTTACTTTCTATTCAGCCAAAAAGTTGTTTCTTATAAATCAGTGGTAGTAAGACGTGCTTACTTCATTTTAGGATTTTTTTATTATAAATTCTAAATTCAAAACTCCCAACTCATTCTTCATAATACTTTTTCATACATGCTTGGTTGTACACACCTTTGATTTTTCCTGAAACGATTTCCCTCAACTCATAGGTATTGTTATGCTCATCCTTTACCATAACATATGGTCCGGTATAAAGTAATAATCATTTTTTGGTTATGCCTTCTAAGGTGCTGGGCAGCTCTCGATTTTTCAGGAGGACTTTCTCACCCTCTTTATATGTTACAATACGCCCTATTGCCTTTTGGTATTTGGCTTGCCGTTTTTCTTGGTCTTCGGCTACCTTGTTGTAAAACCTCAACTGGTTGAATTTCCGATTATTGTTTGTTGGAAATTCAATGATTTGTTCAATTTCTCGGGGAGTTGGCTTCTCATACATGGCTGAGTATGGTGTAATTCCTATAGCTGGATGGTGGGCAAAATTTAGGAATGTCTCTGTCGCTGCTAGGTACTCTTGCCACTTTTTCTGTTGGTTGTGACAGTACGTGCGCAAGATCCTACCCACTTCTCTCAGTACTCTCTCAGCCGGATTGCTACTTGGGTGGTAGACTGACGTCTTATAAGTTTTGATCCCAAGTGCTAATAAAGTGTCTCGCCACCTCCTCCCCTTAAATTGTGTACCATGGTCGGTAATAATGGAAGATGGTCTACCGATCTCTGGCACATACAAATCGATGATCACCGCCAGAACCTTTGCTGTTGTTGCCCGATTAACCGGATATAGCTTTATATACTTGGTGTAGTGGTCCATGATGATTACCAGGTATTTATACCTATGTCGACCACCGCTACGGGGAAATGGCCTGCAGATATCCAAAAACACTTTTTCCAGTTTTGCGTTTGAAGTAATCGGTATCATGATACCCTCTGTCTTTTCATTGTTTATTTTAGCGCATTGGCAGATATTACAGGACTTTATGTACGTTCTTACCTTGCGGTTGATATTTTTTATCTTACAATTCTCTTCTAGAGCCTGTATCACTTTTAACGCTCCCATGTGACCATACCTGACATGGTAATCGATGATGACCTCCTTTTCGATTTGGTGTGGAATTATCACCTTCCATGTCTCTTCATCCAAAGCCGTTTTAATGGATAAGATCCCTTTGTTAAGATGGTAATATTTGGAAATGGTATCATCGTTGGCTTCCAAACGACTCACGATATTTTTCAGCTTAGGATCAGACTGCTGGTGGATTCGAATATTTATTAATAGAGCTTGTAGATCGGCTCTGGTCCTAAAAATGTTATAAATTTTAACCAAGCTCTCCTTCTCTCCCTCGAAAGTCTGATCTTCCAGATTTATACGTGACAACACATCCGCTGCCACGTTCTTTTTTCCTGGAATATATTCCCATTTCAGATCATATTCTTGTAGGGCGAGTACCCACCTAGCCAATCGCCCGTGACTCAATTTGCACCTACGAAGGAACGAGATGGATTTATGATCAGGTCGTACTGTGACTTGATATCCGAGAATGTACGTCCGGAACTTGCTGCATGCGAACACCACGCTCAGCAATTCCTTTTCTGTCACACTGTAGTTCTTTTCGCACTGATTCAGCGTGCGACTAGCGAAGCTTATTAACAGATGTTGTCCCTCCTCATCTTCCTGGTATAACGTTGTTCCTATGCTCAGGTCGCTAGCGTCACAGTTTAAAAAGAATGGTTTTTTAAAATCTGGGTGACGAAGTATAACACTCTCCAGAAACTTCTCTTTTATCAAGCGGAAAGTAAGATCTTGTTCTTCACCCCAAGTCCATTTGTTCTTAGCAGATAACTGTGGTTGAAACTTGGCGGTCAACTCGGAATATCGGCTCTGGAACTTCCTGTAATAGTTACAGAGTCCGAGGAAAGATTGTAATTGTTTCCTGTTTCTTGGTTGCGGGAACCTCTGAATTGCCTCCACTTTCTCTGCTGACGGGGTAATACCTCTGTCGTCTAGGTTGAAACCCAAGAATTGTACTTCGCGCGCTATGAACTTGGATTTCTCCAATTTCAGAGTTATGTTGTTCTGCGCTAGCTTGCTTAGTACATATTCCACTCTATAGCAGTGCTCCTCCCAGGTTTCGGATGTTATGAGTAAGTCGTCAACATAGACGGTGGTAAATTGGAGTGCTTCTTGTCCAAGAATCTGGTCCATGCATGCCACAAAGATGGCGACAGAATTGACAAGTCCGAAGGGCAGTCTCTTGAACTGATAATTGCGCCCTTCGAAAATGAACGCCACGTACTGACGGCTTTGTGGATGCAGCTCTACTTGCCAATAACCACAGACCGTGTCCCAGGTACTGATAAACTTCTTGCCATGAAAACGTTTTAAGATCTCTATTTCACCGGGTGAGGTTCTGTCATTCACAATCGTTTTGTTCAATTCGCGTGCATCTAAACAGAGCCGGACTTGTCCGTCTTTCTTTGGAACAGCAATAATTGGACTAGTGTAAGGTGATTGACTAATCTCAATTATGTCATTTTCTATCATCTTATTTATCTCTGTTCTCACGGCTTCTTTGAGCGACTGCGCGATTGGATATGACCTCCGGTTAAACTCTACGTTTTCTTTGAATCGAAGTTGGCACTGGTAGTTTTTTACCTTCCATGGTTCATCTGAAAACACTGCCTTGTACTTCTCATATATTCTAATTAGACGATCGGCTAGATGTATAGGTATTTTATTGTTATTGCTTCCGCACTGGAAGTCCCGTATTTCTTGGATTTTTTCTGACCATAAATCCTCTCCTCCATGGTTGTATATAATGGGTTTAGAAAGAGGGCTGTTTCTAATAATATTAATTTTACGAAGTTGTTGATGTATAGGGCTGGGAAGTATAGTTACGCCTCCTACCAAATTTGCGGTCCATGTTACTCCGTCTGGGAAAAGTGATACTTTATCTAAATTAAGATCGATAACTGCAGAATATCTTCTAAGAATATCGCAACCGACTAATATGTCAAATGGTAATCCGGTGGCGATCAAAAATTCCATGTCTAAAGCTATATCGCGGCTAACGACACTGACGGAAACTTGCTTCCTGATGGTTTTATTCTGGCGGCCAGTTGCACCTATTAACACAATGTTGTTTACTGGTAACATTGGCAAAGTTTTTCCACATGCACTTTGTATCCTCTCCAATTCATTGGAGTTTATTATTGAAATATTGGCACCTGTGTCTATCATTATTTTAGCGGGAACTCCTTCCACCTCCGCTGTTATATAGAGTATTTCATTATTAATGTTGTTGAGACTCTTCTCGTACTCTTCCAAAAGTTCCGTTCGAATGTCTTTTAGGTAGTGGTTACTTATGATAGTGATGTTTTTTCGATTGTTTGCTTGTTGCAATTCATCCTTGTCTAACCCAGGAAGTATAAGCAGTAACGGGTCATTGTCATTACTGCCTCCTCCCGTTTAAAGCATTTTGGTCATCGTTCGTATTTAGATTGACCGAGGCATCGTTCGGGAAACTCTGATTCGTTTCCTGACGCTCAGTACCCTGTTCGAGGTTTAGCGCCCTGTTCTGTTGTCGGCCAAGATCCTCCAGGCTTGTACTTCTTCTTCCCTGTTCGTGTCTTGGACCGTCCCGTTCCGCACTTCACCATCTTCGGTCGGCGCCGTGGAAGCTGTTCCTCCGTGGTTGATAATATCTCCTGGGTCCGCGATCTTCCGCTCTTATAAAATTAACCCTAGGGCGCGACACTCGGTTATTATTATTATTATTACCATAATTATTATTATAGTAATTTCGGTTGGGTGGGTAAGGTCTGTCACCATTATTGTTGGGGTATGGATTTCTCTGACTGTATGGGACACTATTAGGCTGATAATAATTATTCCTATTATTAGGATATGAGTTGTTATTCCTACTACTGTTATTATTGCTGTTAAAATTGTTATTACGCGGCGGGTTATTAGGGCCGTCGTAATTACCGGGCTGGTTTCGGTTACTGGGGTGGTTATTGCCGTTATTGGGGTATGGATTCAGCCTTGCCTCTGGTCTTTCATTTCTCCTCCTGCTCTGCCGATAATATTCCTCGTTTTCATATCCCTCTAACAACTCGGTCATCGCCTGGATCGTCTTGATCTGGCTACCTCTCCGGGCCCTGACGATGTCTTCATCATAGTGATATGATATTTTATTCACTAGACACTCTTCTGGTATAGCCGGTTCGAGGTGTTTTGCCATGCACACCTTCTCCAAGAAATATGCTGTCATGCTGTTGCCTAGTTGTGCCCTGTATCGTCCGTTACATATATTTCACGGATCAAGTTCTGGGTAGTCTCAGACCAGTACTTCGATTTAAACATTTTCCGGAACTGCTGGTAGTCGGGAATTTCACTCCGGTTGGCCATCCACCAATTATCCGTTATTTCTCGGAAAGACTCATCTAAGATTTCCCTGCTGTGGCTCCATTGCGTGATTTTATGCTTAGCGAAGTATTCCTCTATCCTAGCCAGGAACTCCATCGGCTTACGCTTATACTGTCGGAAGTTAAGCCACTCTCGGCTTTCGTTGATGGGCAATCCGGTGAAATGAGTCGGTCTACTTCTTATGGCTTCCATCTCTTCTCGGCTTTGTCACACCTGACCTGTGATATTGGTCATCGTCTCTTGCATATCATCACACCGTTCCGCGACTTGGTTGCGTACTCTCCCGAATTCTTCTTGAGTTTCCTTCCTCTGTTCTTCTACTTTCCTGCGGCTATGTTCTTCGATATTTGTAAACTTGATGTTCACTACTTCTTTAAACTCTTGTACCTCCTTTTCGGTCTGGTTGCACTTCCCGTCAATCTCTCGAATTTGTCGATTTACCATTATGTTTTCTTCTTCCATCTTCTTATTCATCGCTTTCTTGTTAACGTTGATTTCCTTATTCAGTTCTTCTCGCAACAATTCCATTCTTTCGTCCAGTTTGTCTAAATTCTCCTGATTGACCTCTCTTAATTCTTCTCTTAACATTTGGTTGTCCTCTCTTAATTCTTCTAATTTCTCCCCCATTTTCTTGTTATTCTCTTCCAATTTGTCTTCCATCTTCTTGCTATTCTCCCTCATTTCTCCATTCATGATTGATTGTTCTTCTCTATCTTCTTCCTGGTTTCATCTATTTTCCGATTGGTGTTTTCAACTTTATTAATCAATTCTTCTTTAGTCGTCTTGAATTCTTCCTTAAAAGATTGGTTGTCTTCCTTCAATTCTTCTAACTTCTTACTGTTCTCCTCCATGTTCTTGTTCATCCCACTCAATTCTTTTTTTGTGGATTGGTTATCCTTCTTCAATTCTTCTAATTTCTCTCCCATCTTACTGTTTGCTTCTATTTTTCCTCCTATCCGTTCCTCCAAAGACTGGTTATCACTCCCCATTTTCTTACTGTTTTCGTCCATTTGCTTCTTCAAATCTTCCTTGTCGGATTTCATTTCTTTCATCATCATCCTGAGCATTTCATGTAAGCTCTCATCCTCCGTCCGTTTTGGTTTTTCCAATCGTTCCTCCTGGACATTGACTTCCCCTGTCTGTGTGGGTATCTCCGGTTGTTCCTCTGGTTGTTCAGTTTGTTTGGACAACACCGGCAGTAATAACTCTTCCACCTCTACTGGCGTCGCCTCCTTATTGTCCATGTCAATCTCTATTTCTTTTTCGGCCTCCGCCGCCCGTTTCTTGGATGTTGCACGTCGTTGCATTTTTCCATCTTTCTCTGGCTTTATAGCTGCTGCCTAGCTCCAACTAGTGATTGGGCAGATTGTATTGGCCTTTCAATCGCTAATTAAAGCCCCTCAGTTGTGCGCCAATTTGTAACTTAACTCTATTACTCTCCGATGACTGATGGTGTTTAATAATTGGTGTGGCTCTCGAGTCTTCCTGGTCTGAAACGCTTCCTTAGTTTCCCAGTTGATCGAGTCCCACATGTAGCAAGACCTGTCAAATAGTGTTATGCTACTGAAGAGATGTATGTGTAGTATCACCAAAACGTTTTAATATAAAAATGTTGCTGGTTGAAGAAATAAAAAAAAAATTGTTTAAAAAAAAATTTATAATTAAAAAAAATTTCTTTTAATTAATTAATTAATTAAAATCAATTAATTAATAGTGTTCTGTTAAGTTTTAAAACGTGTATCACTCCTCTAAGAAATTTTATTGAGGTTCTTGTATTTTCCAAATAAACTACAACCAGTCATAAGAATGTCTCCAGGACAATCAATATTTGTTTACTTTTCCGTTTTGGAGGTTATCTTCCTTTGTCTGTGGTAAAATTCTGGTAGTTTGCTACTAATATTATATTAATTATAATTTATTATATTAATGAAAGAAAGAACTAATTCGGAGTGAAAAGTATAAAAGTTTTATTAAATAATTGAAAATTAGACTCTTTTCGATTATAAAATCGACTCTCAGGGTATCGAAACAGTTACAATGTTTGATATATAAAATTCAGAAAAGGTTCTTTGAACAGCTAATTATGATCAAAGTCAGAGAAATCGGGCCAATATTTAAAAAGTATAACGTTACAACAAGTTAATTACTAATACTAAGTACATACATTGAAAAAATAAATTGGAATAATATAATTTGTTGTCACCAACACAGCTGACGGAAACAAGAAGGCGTTGCACACGACGAATGAAAATGGCTGCCGTCAAGTTGGTCAAAATGTCATTCGTATCTGCGATGTTCCGAATAAGATATTTTCTGGTAGTATTTACGTCCTGGTGTCTGCAAATCTCCTTTCTGATGTTGTGTAGTGTCTTGAGTGAAGTTTCCGGGTTGTATTTTGTATATCTGTGTATGTATAAGTTTGTTCACTTTTTATGATTCAGGCACTAATGTATGGTTATGTGGTATACTGTTTTCTTGTGTTTTATAGTGTTTTTCGGTGTAGTTATGTGCTGTCCAGTGTTATTTAGTCTTTATCAATTGATTTTGTCACTTTGTGGACGTTCCAGAATGATTTTATTCGCCACTCGCGATTTCACAAAAACGTATCGTTCCCTTACTCGCCATTACCGTTTTTAGTTAGGTTAGCTCGGTTATAATTCGCTCGACAAGTTCACCGTACAATTACCAATAATCAACTATCTTATTTCCTCCAGTTTCGACTAAACTCTTAGCCAATATAATATTATTCTTAACATTGTTCAAATATAATTTTGCATCCTGTGCATATTTCAAAATACATTATATAACTGCCTAAACTTTGGTTATTTATTAATTTTATTTGCTAGATGTAATTTAAATTAATGCTTCAGTTCATTCGGCGTATTTTAAGATTGAATAATGCCGTTTTATAATGTTTTCTGTCTAAAATTAGTAATTTTACTTTCATTTTGTATTTAGTAAAAAATTAAAAATTAACTTCCTGTCATTATGCAAATTCAGCCATTTTTCAGTTATATTTATTATTAATAATCTCATATTGTATTAAAAGGTTTATATTCCCTTATTTTCTTGTAATTATTTGAATTGGTTAAATTCTAAAATATTATTTTGAAATATATGACTCCCCTCTCCAAATTTCTGAGTTTTGTCATTTTCATTTTTATTTATAATTCTGAATATAATTTTATAAAATCTTTCTAAGTGGTATGTGTAACTATATGGCTTCATCTCAGGTTTATTTTATCTAAAGCCCTTTTGTTTAATTGCATTTAAATGAGTAATTTCTCTGTTTTGATGAAGTTTGGTTTTCATTCTTTGGCCTAGATTTGGGCTAGATTTTTTAACAAGTTTTTTCTTACAAAATATTTTTACAAACAATAAATGATGTGTGATACCCTCTCTGACTTTTAAATATGGTATTATAAACTAAACATTTTTTCAAATAACACAACAATAATTAGTATTGGTTACAATACAATGAACAGTTAAACAAATAAGGAATATTTTCAAATAAATGGTTGTCTTCAACATTCAGACATTTTTTTACAATTAATACTTATTTCTAACATATAAATATTATTCACAAAAAAGGTTTTTTACCAACTAACATCTTAATTACTTATTACTATTAACACCAGTAATAAATATATTTACAGGTATGATGTTAGTTGTTGAAAATTTAAATATGTCTTTATATCTAATATATTTTAAAAATCCTTATCCTATATTTACAAAAACATTATATCTAATATTCCTATTTGCTAACTATTATACTAAGTTGTATTATGCAGTTTTATAAACTGTCCTTTAAAATAATGTATTTGGGGAATTGTACCCTGTCATAGTATAATTAAATCTGTTTTTTCTCATTATATAACACAAAATGTCACTTTAAACAGATTTATATCTTGTTATTATTCAAAGTAACATATTCACATAGTACACATTTCAAGTCACTGAAAGTTGCATGTTTCATTGTATTCAATGTTTGTGATTGCCAAGAATGAAACACAAGGTTTATTTTTTATAATACCCAAAACTAGCACTGGTTCACTTTACACTTTTATTTTATGTTATTTCTAAATGGTCGTGTAGTCTTATTAACATAATAAATTGGTTAGTGTTTTACAATGGAGATTTGTTCCTTGGGTACTATATTATTGTTTCATCTTGGTTCACTGGCAACTCTTACTTTACACACTTTTCTCTCTTAATTTTATGTACATGTTGTTATTGTCCATTACTATCTCGTTATACTTTTATTGGTATTTTACTATTTATTTTTGGGGATATGGGTGTCTTTTATAAGAGCATGACATCTTCCTCAGGATGCTGCCTTCTTCTTCTCTCTTCTGTCTTCTTTTCTTCTGTCTTCTTTTCTTCTGTCTTCTGGGACTGGTATCTTCTCCATCTTCTTGATGCCATCGGGTTTCTTGGGATTTCTTCATCTTCTTCGGGTTTCTTGGGATTTCTTCATCTTCTTCGTAATTTTAGAAATACATCACCTGTATTGGTTGATCTTGGCTTATTCAGGGTTTCTTTTCCATTTATTTTTCCTCGTTGTGGGTTTGGTCATATTCTGTTGCTTTTTATATCCTCCTTACCTTCCTGGGTTATATGTTTTAAAAAACCTTGGGTTATTAGACTAGTTTTGGATGACTCATCACTAGTAACTCATTTTATTTGAACTTGTATTTTTTTTAAATAATAATGATTGCTTTCCACAGTTGCTATGAATTAATTTTTTATATTAAACTTAATGCTTTCTTCCAGATTTAAATGTTATAATTTTATTATTCTAATGATCAAATGCCATTCATTATTTTGCATATATCTGTCACGTTACAACTTGGGTAAACAAGAATTAGCATTTCGTGGTCACCACGAAAAGTTATCATCTATTAATCGCGGAAATTTTAAAGAGCTGCTAGAAACCTTCGTATCGATAAGCCGTGTAGATATTCAAGAGCACTATAACAAAATCTCACCCGTCTTTGCCGGCAATTCTAAGACTATTCAGAATGAAATAATTGACTGCATTTCACAAGATATTGACGAGCACGTCGCAAAGGAAATAGAAGATAGTACATTCTTTTTAATTCAAGTGGTTGAATCCACAGACATTGTCCACAAATCTCAATGTAGCATCATAACTAGATACGTTATTCCCGGAGGAAAGCTGGTGGAAAGATTTTGGGGATTTTATGATGTTAGTTCCAGTCGGACTGCCGACACACTGTTTCACGTTGTGTCAATGTCCCTCGAAAAATTTGATTGATTAATTTGATTATAAATCAAAACTTATTGCCCAGTGTTTTGATGGTGCAAGCGTTATGTCAGGCGAATTAAATGGTCTTCAGGCAAAAATCAAATAATTAGTGCCACAAGCGGTTTTTGTTCACTGCATGGCGCATCGTTTGAATTTAGTGTTACAACAAAGCTGCAACAGCATTTCGAAATGTCGGATATTTTTTGCGACTGTTAATGGTTTACCCTCTTTTTTCCACAGTTCTGCTAAGCAAACTTACGCAGTAGACACAGTCGTTGGAAGACGAATCCCTACTTCCGTTATTACGCGATGGAAGTCTAATTCCAAAATTGTAAATACCATATATAACGAATGGGATTCATTAAAAGAAGTATTCACTAAAATTGTCAACGATTCAAATTATGATCAAACATCAATTAGGCAGAGTGATGGCTTCTTAAATAAATTTAATGATTTTGGATTTATGCTTTTGGTTGTCGTTTTTAACGATATTTTTGGAGCCACGGATGTTCTCTTCGATGTGCTACAAAAAAAGTCATTTGACATTAATTTCTGTATCTCGCAAGTTAAAAATACTCAAACACTCATAAATAGCAAAAGAACTGATGATCATTTATGAAAATTTTCGATTTAGCTACTTCAAAAACAACAGTTCCAACTGAATACCATGAGTGGCAGAAAAGAATTACACTCACACGAGATCAACTTTTTGAAAAATACAAAATTCTGTATTAGAAAATTTTAGATAACCTTTCAGTACAAATAGCCACACGTTTTAATGATATGGAAAAGCTTCAGTTTGTTACATTAATGGATACTTCAAAGTTTGTAACGTATTCTGAAAACTTTCCCACGGATGCATTAAGTAACTTAAAGGTGTGAATCTGTTTACCAATTTCCAAAGACTGAAAAGCGGTGACAGCTTATTTATGAGGATAAGCAATATAGACATATGGAACTACTAAATTTTATGGAACTTGTAGCTGACAACAGGAACATCTTTAAAGAAGCTTACAAACTGTTTTGTTTAATAGTAACTATTCCATCCACTAGCGTTTCCGTAGAACGAAGTTTTTCTTGTTTAAAAAGAATAAAATCATACCTGCGCAATACAATAACAGAGGACAGACTTACTAACTTATCAAAAATTTCCATAGAAAAGGAAGTGTTAAACGAATTAATTAATGTACAACCATTTTATGACGACATTATCGACAAGTTTGCATATTTGAAAGAGAGGAGAATTGACCTTAAGAAATAAAATTCAAGCCTGTAAGTAGGCTACTTACTATTTTTAACTACTTTATTTGTAAATTTTATTAACATACTTTTCTTTTGTCTCCATATGTTATTCATGATTCCAAAACAGGAAGAAAGAAACATATTCACATAATTGATTGGGGGGGGGGGGCTGCCACCAATTCTGCTTCACCAATCCTCGAAGCCACGAGCCGCCACTGCCTCCCTGTGTCATATATGTGTGTGTATGCAATAAAATATTTCTTTTTTTAAATCACAGGTATGTTATTAATAAGATTAATAAGGCTTTTTTCATTATTTACTGCATGCTTGTTACATTTTATAAGTATTGTAGAATTAATAAAATTTCTCTCATTTTTAGTATGTTTGTAGGTGTTTAAAATATTTAAATATTTGTTGACAGAACCTCATGTTCTACTCTTTCGAAGGCCAAGGACTGACATTGCACAGTCATCGCAAAGTACTATGAACAGAGCAGCTCCTTCTGTATCAGTTAGCAGATTCTGTTAATTGGCATATCGGTGTTTAACTGTCAGTATGTGCGCGTGTGTGCATGTGTATGTTTGTGGGGGGGGGGGGAGTGTTTATAAAGTAGCGGTGTATTATAAAGCTCCCTAATTTACCATAATTTACCATATTGTAAAAGCTATTTTATAATTCAAATTTTTTATTGTATGAGAATAATTATGTAGTATTTAAACTAATAAATATTTTGTTATTCTGAAGGAAATAAATTTGTTATTTGTAAACTTATGAACATTTAACAGGCAGTTATTAATGCATATTTTATATTTTAATTTTTAAGCAATAATATAAATTAATAGAACTAACATTGAAATAAAATGGTTGTAACTTTTGTTAATCAGATAGAACATAATTTTTATATGGGTTGCTATGACATTTAGTAGCAGACAATTTCTTAGTTTAAACAAAAGAATTAAAAACTAAGTATTGTTTATATGTAACATACCATAAGGTTCACGTCCACGTTAGAGGTAGTGTCTTAAATGATAGTCTAATTATGTTGTAACGTAATTGTGAAATGTACATTAACTACAGCTTCCAATGTGGGGACAGTATAGCATAGATTGTATATCCCTTATTCTTTAAAAGTGGCCTTGTTAATTTAAAAATTAAATTAATTGATTCTAAAAATGAAACATTATTCTTCAGTTTCATCAAATGTATTATATTATATAGTAGTGATAAGCCTTTTAAAAATGTACAGTCAGTTTTTTAACGTATAATAATACATATTTCTAAGAAAATGTGTTGTGTAGTAACATTAGATTTTAAGAACTTCATTGTCACTGCTGTAAGAGTTTCAGCGTCACTGTAATTTCACTCATTGGACCAATATAGTCAGGGGCGGATTTATGCACAGGCAGACTAGGCACTTGCCTGGGGCGGCAAATTTTGGGGAGCGGCAAAATTTGAGTTAAGAAATGATATTTTTAGATTCAAACAAATTTACAAGTATAAAAGCCAGTTGAATTAAGCACACACGAATATAAAAATTGTCTTCACTTAATTTGTAACTATAACGCAGTTATCGTTTTTCACCCAAAAGTAATACGGGCGAATGTTTATGTTTTCAACCGTTGAAATATTTGGCGTTGATCATCCGAGAGATTTTAGATGTTGGCAATCCAGATCAAAGTGAGAAATGTAGATCTGTCAATGTAATACCGAATTGTAGGTTGGTTCCAGAAACCGAGGCAAGCTAATATTTAAGGAATCGAGACATTCTAGTGATACCGACAATAACTGTGATAGCAGTGAAGGTGAAGATACTGTTCACACAGTTCAGCCAGAGAGGTCCGTTGTGGAGGAACCTTCATTTTTGAAGAACGAAGAGCCAGTTCACGTCAAAAATCATGATGAAATGTCATCAAATCAGGTAGGAAAGGTCTTAGATTCTGATCCTATTAATTGGCAAATGAACGAGAGCACACACGATTATGTAGCAAAGTTTGGATTTAAACAGAACACTAGTGCGGACTGTAAAACCAAAGAGGGAATATAATGATGCCCCCCACCCAACAGAGATTTGTGGAAGGGGGCAAATTTATACTGCCTATGGGCGGCAAAATGTTAAATCCGCCCCTGAATATAGTTCTAACTGTTTAACTAGTTCTAAGCTCCTTGGATGAAGAACTCACTCACTATTTTGAATCAAATATATTTATTATTAGTTACATTTCAATGCCAGATAACTTTCCATTTATCAGAAAAATTACAAAAACCCTGATTTCTTCAATATTTTTAAAGTAAAATAACAATTTTAAAGTAGACAGTAAGTGAATAAACAATAAAATTCCAAACTGCTGCATTGTATTTTAATTAAATTTACAACCATAATGCCTAAGTAACAAATAATTTAGTCCTAAATGTAAGTTTTCATAGACGTCTTACATGCGTACTTTTCACAAATACATGTAACTAACATAACAATATGTACAAGCTTTTATTTGTAAGCATAGCTACAAAACTTTTTTATATATATTAATTTTGTCAAATAAAGATGTGGAGTTTGCATTTTGAATAAATTGGTCATAATTGATCCTCACGTAGGGAAATGTGTTATCCACTTTTGGTCTATGGAACCCATAAAGTTAAAAAATCTCAGAGTAAACACTGCATTTGATTTGGGTTAAAATTCCTTTTACTGTGGTACCTAGCATGGATTTTCGTGATTCTGTTGAACTTTTTGTCAATTTTTTGGGATCTGATGTTCAAAAATTTAGAAATTTCTATGACACTGTATTCAGATTTTTGTTAAAACTATAATTTATGTCCCACATGATTTTTGTGTTTTTTTTTAAATTTGTACCTCTCAATTTCTCCTGTCCTCTTGTTTTTGGGGTGATCAGTCTCAACAACAAGAAGGATCTGTGGTATAAGAATATCAACATGCAAAAATCAATTTTTACAAAAATCAGTTGATACATTCAGAACGTATCATGAGCCTATGACAGGCAGATAAATACCAAATGGTTGAGTTAAAACTCAGAGCACACTTTGTTCTCAACAATAATACAACAATATACAGATGTGAAACACTCACATGACTGTCTCATCTGCTTTAGTAGTACTAAAATGTCTCATCTCATACTTTACTGGATTTTCTCATTCTCATTTACTGGACTGTAGTATGCATTTTAAAAAACTAAATGTAATTTTGATTTACTGCTCAATTAACATATCTCAAATCAATGTCTGATTATGACTTCTAGTGCTGTTTTTGTTCCCTGTGAAGTCTCACTTGTAATAATCAAGAAATTAAAGTTTCCCACTTAAAAGTGAGATTTTGTCAAACATTTTAGATTTACAGATTACAATCTTTATCAGTATAGTATATAATATGATAATGATTATATTTGTTTTTGTTAGACATCATATAGTAAATAAAAATTAATGTAAATAAATCTTTTAAGATACGGAACCTTTCTAATGATTGTTTCTGATAAAACTCAAGTCTAAAATTACACTTTTTATATAACCACTAATGTCCACTAAATCAAATACATTACAAAACGTTTGTCGTATTTGAACATATTTTAAGTGAAGCAATTTGTTATAATATCTAAATAACCGAACAGAGAAACTCTTAGTCATATAAAGAACAACAAATAACATGAAAAACATAGTATGATAATCTAAACAAAATACAACACTTGAAATGTTAAAAAGTGACAGTAAAGGTGATAAAAAAATGCTGTAGAATTCCTGAAATTGAGAAATAACAAAAAGATGGAAACCTTAATAATCTAAATGAGAAGGAAGAAACCATTTCCTATAACATTTATACACAAACATGCGTAAAGAAATTTTGCCTTCAGGAACTAGGCCTTTCTCAGACAATAGCACGTTCATATCAAGGGTATGTCTTATGTCTGTTCTGGCTCATTGGCTAAAATCCACGTGAAGCCTACAGTCTACTGCAATTTGTAGTACATGTAACAACAACGATGTAATTTTTGAAAATCTTTCCGTCTTATATGAAACTGATTAAAAAGAAAATGAAACATTGATCTGTTGGAAGTCGTTTGGCTGATCGAGAGTACAATAGCACCCAGACTACAGATCGTGTATCCATAAGGTATAGTGCTTAGCCTTTTATGGAAACTTGACTTGCCAAGGCTGCAATAAAACATGCACATGCGCCCATTCACAGTTTAACCAGGTAAACAATAGTATATGCCATTCACTGACATATTCTTTGTGATGTGGTTTTGCAAGACATATCGTGCCACTGACATGTACTATCGCGTACGTCATTGGCACTACCAGGACTCCGGTAGTATTATCAGGGTTCTGTAAAATATTTTACTAGCAGTGATTGTTAAATGTTGCTTTAACAGTGTTCAGTGGTTTTGAATAGATCTGTGACATAGACTATATGTACCAAGAATGTACATTAATATCCATGGCAATATAGTTTGTAAAAGCCTATCAGTAGTGAAGCTTGAAGTTCTCTTTCATGACACAGAGGTTAGGAAGCATTGGCCTATCCCGCTTTAAACAGAGTTTGTACATTATAACTAAGATCCCAATGGGTCTGGCAAAAAATAAAAAGAACAAGTCAAATTATAAAATGTGTTTTTGTGTTTTGACCGGCTACGGACCATGTTATGTCAACAGTTTTCTTCCTTGGGCTTTACCATTTGCCCAGTAGTACTGCTTCATTCGTTTCTGTCACAATTACTTTTTTTATTATGGTACATTTTTGCTTCATTGACAAGGAAAACAAACTCTCGCTTCCTGGAAGAAGCAAGAAACATATCAGAAAGAAAAACATGGTCAGGGATTGAACAGTTATGGAATAAAAACTGTAAAAAAACCAGGAAGGAAGCAGTCGCCAACTTTAGATTGGAAACTGGCCATGACTGTCTCTCAGCGCATCTCTACAAATTAAAATTTTCCACCACAGAAGAATGTGTATTGTGCAGGAGAGAATACTCAAAAATGAACAAAAATCATCTATTGGAGTGTGTGAAGCTGAACCGGGAAATGCAAGAACTCAGAAATGACAGTGGTCTTTATTGGGAAGCTCAGTACCAAATGAGTTAAATGTACCAAGAGAGAGCCATTGGAAAACAACAACATTTTTGCTTTCTTCAGTCCATGTATTGCCTGTTCTCAGCTTGGGCTTTTCCTGGAAACGCAGGTGTCATCCAAGTATCTTCTTTATAGGATCACGTTCCTGTATGTCACCACACGTGATACTCACTTCTTACAGATTACTTTCCACCTTGGTGAACCAGACCCAATTGGTTTTCCTACTCAGAAAGTAGGCAAGGATATATAAACTGTATTTATCATACCCTCATTTTACATTTCTGCTAAGCATTTTGCTAGTTGAGCAAATAACAAACTTTTCGTGTTCCACACCATATTAGGCCTACACTTTAAGGCTCCAAGAGAAAGCTGTCGTATTTCTACAAAGTCAGGATGATATCGGTAACAACGTGTGTGTGTGCCTTGATTCTGTTATGTTAAGATAAAATTGGAAAGTAGATTAAAGGCTGCTCAAAATTGTGTGTAACAGAAAAGGTCAGTTTACTACTGTTAATGGTTGAAACAAAAAAAAAACTGCTTTTTAATAAAATATAGTATAAAAAAGGAATGAAGGAAATCAATACTGATAAGTTTCATTAGTTCGATTCTGTATTATTCTGTTAGTAAAAAGCAGTATAAGTTTTTATACTACTATAATATTAAGTGGAATAACATCGTCTTTGGTTTCAATAAACTTTTATTTTACTAATCTTAAGACGTGCCCATCCTGTGATTGGTGTGAGGGTTCACTGGCTAGCGTAGTGTGCTAGGTATACGATGTCTAACCAGAAAGTGTCCGCCCATTTGATATAATGGGAACTAGTTGTGCAACTGCACTGACTCAGTAGCCAATCACATGGGACCTTTTGACGCATGCGAGCACATTCGTTACATACTGGGCTACTGTATTAAGTTGGCTGTGAGACTGTTGTATTCATAATTTTCATCCACATTGAGAAGAATGGTTTTTTGTTTTGAGGTCATAGCCATAAACACGACTCGTCTCCAGTTATAATCTTTTTGACAAAGTATGGGTTATTCTTAGCAGTGTCGAGCAAATCTTGTGCATGGAATTTTATTTTTGTTCATCTCGGTACACAACTTTTGCGCTAGATGTTTGTTCCAAGATCTTCTGGTAAAATCTAAACACAAGTCCACGGAATACCCAGGTCTTCTAATTCTCTCCCTGTCACCCATCGACATTCGTTTATTGGAGCCTGTACACATTTAACATTGGCTAAAGACGTTTCAAAACGTAGATCATTTTCAACAGATTTCCAGCCATTTTTATAAGTTGACTGTATATCACATATTGACTCCATGCCGTCCGTCCTTCTTAATCTTTCTGATAGTTTCTGCGGACGAGTGTTCAAGTTTTATGCAAAATTTAATACAAATTTGCTTATCTAGTCATTCACATTTTATAAATACGATACTCACAGATAACATGTGTTTACACAACAGATTCACACAGCTAACTGAATAGTACAATATGTTGAATGTTCACATGAAAAGGTCACGTCTGATTGGGTTCCAAATTACAATGCAGGGTCATAACCTGTTTCCATGATATTCAAAAATGTTTGGATACTTTTCAGTCAGCTCTCGTATTCCTTCCAATGGAACTTAAGTATTTGTATAATAATTATCTAAACACAGGAAAGAAAATTTATTATAAATAAACATTTTTGAGATTACCTAATGTGGTGACTAGAGATTTGGAAACATTTGATTTTCTTTCAGAGTACAGGGCTTTAAACACTGCTGCCTGTATCATTCATCATATCACACGTTATCGGATGACATGCAATAATGGATCAAGTGTCCATTTGTCAGTGACGTTGATTTTAATTTTTTTTTATTTTAATTTTTTTTTGCATGCTGTTTTGAAAAGATGTATTATTTGTTGGGTAGTCCCCCAATGACTGTTTGGAAACTCCACGCAAACTGATGATTCCCAAATTGGTCAGTAGATGATTCTGAGAAGCAGTCTACAAACAGTCACACATGTGTTTGGGGGGGGGGGGCAAAAGAGAGTTTTTAGGTCTCTGTTGTATTGCAAATAAACAACATAATCAATAAAAATAAAAACTTGTCACAACTACAAATCTTAGTGACCTTGACAGCAAAAGTAATGAGTTAAAATCTGTGGCCCTATACAAACTCAATGCATGTGTGGGTGTGTTGGAGACTGAGATATATTTAGAGTTTGTGTGGTAAAATAAAAATGTAAAATGTACATGTCTTTGTTTGTTAGCATGGCCTATGATCCACGTGACACAGAACACAAACTAATATGCACGATAATAACTATAGTTGCCTTCATGCACACACACACACACACACACACACACTTGCCAGTGCTAACACATGCATGGTCACAAAATTTTAAGGCTTATTGAAATGTTTGAGTGCGGAAATGCATTGACATTGCCCTCCATCACACTGTCCATAACATTTCTTCTGTTCTTGAATTTTATAAATGGTTTCGTGCTTTCATTTCAGATAGTAGCACATGTATTTGTAACAAAAACTTTGTAACACGTGCACACTCATACAGATACACAGTAATTAACGCTTACTTAATTAAAAATATTTACTGTCTTGTGTGTGAATCAGGTTTTTATAACCTTATATAAATGACAGAATCAGCTTCTTGTGTTATTAGAGTGTGCAAAGGACTTTGTGGTATGTGCAAAGTAGTTAAAACAGGACAGAGATGCTCAAAGATGGTATACGAACAACACGTACATACATAAGCAATGTTAGTTGTGTGTCATGTTGAAAATTGTGACATTCACTACATACGACTGAAACAAAATGAAATTCATTTAAATATTTTAAATTCTTCAATATGGTGTGTTAAGCAACACAAATAAATGCACGATCTGAAAGTTCAGGAGGACTGTTGGTAACTATGTGATGTTAAAAACAGGAAGTTACTGATTACCATGGCCACTGTTTTGTTACTTCAGTCATTTTTTATAGTTGCATATTATTATTATCAAACCTGAAATTTTTATAAGTGTGAAGACACTTTATTAATCTTAACAGCAAATTTGAAAACTTCAGTATTAATACGTTATTAAATGAAGATGAAGTGAAATTGAGGTTTTTATTTTAAATTAATACTTAGTTAACATGTATCTAAATCTTTTTCTCTAAACACAGACAGCCGTGGCAGTTGCCAAGAAAGATTAAGGCATTAGTGGATGTCGCCACTCACATGCCTAATATTTTAAATTCTGATGAACCGTCTCATGACTAACAATAATACAACACTTGTTCTTTACCATACCAGATAGTTCGCAATCACAGCTTATCATTACAAAATATACAGGAGGCATCATGTCACAAGCATGTCTGTCTGATAAGATACCGAAACAATTGATGACTTGTTTATGCCAAACGTGGAAAGAATGGACAAGGGAAGATGTCTTAGAAACCGGAAAAGGCAGTGATAAATCTTTTGTGCAGTCATATTATCCATATAAAACATATATGAATATAAAACAAACGTGTTTCAATTATTTTAATTTTTCATGCTTCTAATTAATTAACTTTATTAAAAAAATCAGCATTTCCAGTGTTTACTGTACCACTTGGTCAGAGATTCAGCTGATTTTGTCTCCTGGACTGTCAATGGAATGGATTCTAAAAGCACTGATAAGTATTTTTAAAACGTTATATATTTAGTGATTTACAAGATATAGTAATTATAAAATAGGAAGACTAATTTTTAAAAATCATACTTTCTCCATACCAAATTCAATTCAACACTCTTTAATCTTATGCAGTGTATGCTTATAACAAGTATTCAAAAAATTAAATATATCTCTACAGAAAAAGACAATTGAAACACATGGCTTCTGAAAGTAAAGGTATAGTTACTATACATATGAAAACTTGGACAGCCTGATCTTCTCTGATGTCATTAGATAAATTCAAGAAGACTACATGATACAAATTTACTTGCTTTCAACGTTAACAAACAAAGTTCTTCTGTAGAAGTGCCTTTGATCAAGTTTTTTGCTCTGCAGGCGTATTCACCACTGTGCTCCAACTGTACACTTGGAATGTTCAGCAATACATTGTGTGAATATGGTGTTATGACATATATCAGTTTCTTGTCTGTAAACAAATATTGTATTAATTCTTTGAAAATAATAAACAGTACATAAACGTTACATTTCAGTTTTATGTTAATGACAAAAATATCACATTCTCAACAGTTACATTTTAATGAGAAAACACAGATATTGTCTATTATATTATTTACAAATTCTTTGCTTAAAATACCATAAACCAAAAGAAAAGAAATGAATAATGACAAAACAGATATTAGGCCCACGAAAAATTCAGAAGGTTGGAAATTAAAAAGTAATGATGAAATATATCAGAGTATCTATGTCTATAAAACTCAAAGTCTGAGGATTTATGTGTACTGAATACAAATCCACACTGTTACACCCATTGCCACCAAATTTTGCACAGGTAACCTTTGACACAAGATGAAAAATACTGTGTAACTTGGAATTTGATATTTTGCCCCGTTCACACAATTTAAGCCCTTTTAATTATGCCTTTTCGTTGACGCGTATAAAGATGTCAACAACCCCATTGAGACCAGAATTAATTACCATAGTAACAAGTAAATAAACAAATGATATTTAGTGGCATCGGAACTGTACCTTTATCCGTTCCTATAGTTTTTAATATGCAATTGTATCGATATAGTTTGTAATTTTGTATACAGGTATGTCTATATATTTTGTAATTGTTTTAAACGATTATAAAATTTATGTTTATACGTATTTCTGATGATGCAATGAATACGTAATGAAGTATATTAAATACTACTACTAAAGATGTCAAAAATACCATGGAGACCAGAATTAATTACTATAGTAACAAGTAAATAAACAAAAGCTATTTAGCGGCATCGGAACTGTACATTTATCCATTCCTGCAGTACATTTTCGATGTTTTATCAAATATGCGATTGTATCGATATATTACGATGTGGAAAAGAAGTGTACTAATTGTAAATTGTCCTATTACTTAATGCAAAGCTAAAATAATACATATTGTTTTCATTTGTGAGGTTAGGTGACAATGGTTTTTAGTTTACTGCTGAAATAAATAAAAGCTATGGTTGAGGAAAACATAACGTTTATAATGTGTTACACAATGCTTCTAACACAGTAACACTTAAAATAAAGAATTTAGCGTTTTTGATTTAACAGGTACTTTATAAATATCTCCAAAGGCTGTTGGACCAACATAATAATTTAGTACAAGTGTTGAAAACAGCTTTGGAGAGAATTTGACTAATGAGTACAAAATTGTTATACGAGCTGACAGAACGCTAAATAGACATAGACAATAAAAATTATATTAAAATACTTATTGAAAGTCAAATATTCGCGTGCAAAGCCGCGGGTAACAGCTAGTAGAAAATATAACAGAAACAATGAGAAAAAGAAGACTATTACTTTTTGGACATTTATATAGAATGGACGACAAAGCAGATCTTCAAATATTTGTGGGGGAAGAAGTCAACATCAAGTTGGATTAAAGAAGTCCAAAAGGATTTAGAAAAAATAATATAAATGCAGAAGAAGCAATTGAAAGAGAAGTGTTTCAGTTAAAAGTGGAAGGAGTCCAGGTAGGAGAGAGAAAACGCAGGTTCAGAATGGACTGAAGACAGGAAGAAGAGACACAGTGGAAAGATGAAAGAATATTGGAGAAAAGAAAAGAATAAAGAATTGAAATTGGCATGTGTTCCTTAGATGGCCGATAAAAAAAAAAATACAAAACAGAGGTATAACTTATTGTGCTACCTTCTTATATTACAAATTACAGACAACAGAATAACTATAAAGGTATTTAATACCACAAATTATATGCAGTTATTTAATGAGGACCAGTTCATTCAGGTGCATTAGTACAAATGACATTATAAATGCTAAAAACACTTTTGAAACTTACAAAAAACTCAGTTTACCTGATGAGTTATGGATTAAGGATGGTTCTGTGTTCCCATGTCTATAATACCAGCCTATATCAGATGAATAATTGTAAACTGATGCCCCACAGTGTAATGTAATGTTGTCAGATGTAACCACCAGATCGGGCCCTGAAGCTGAAAACCCATTTTCTGCATCTGGAAAACAAATAAAAAATTGAGAATGAAACCATTCCATGTATGCATGTCTGTTTACCTTTATTCTTCAGTGCTACAGCCCAATGTGAGCCCTGGCTTCTAATACCAATCTTTACCAAAGTCTCCTATCCATTGCCATCTCAGTGTAACCCTTCACATCCATTCTTCTGAGATCTTCTAACACATCATCCAACCAACTTATCCTAGGTCGGCCCCTCTTTCTGCTTTTATAGATTTGTACCCTCAGGATTTTCTTTGGCGTACACTGATCACCCATCCACTGTAAGTGACCTAACCGTTGTATTCATAGAGCCTTTATGAATCTGACATTGTCCTCATGATTTAACAGCTCATCTATCTCCTCCAGTGGATTTTTTATTCAGCTCCTTCTGTAGCCGCTGTCTTGAACTGGCTATTATCGCAACATCGTCAGCATAAGCACATATTTGGCTTATCTTATTTAGTATTGTTCCTTGCTGATCTGACTTTAATGGCATAATGTAGCGCAGTAATAAAGAGGGTGGCCAGTACCCCATCACTTTTGCTTAACTCCCTTATTAAATGCAAATGATTCACTCAACAATTCTCACACTTAATTTTGGCTTTTGTGAATCTAATGGCTTCATTAACTTTATAAGTTTCAAAGGAATTCCCATATTGTGCATGGCCTCATAAAGTTTTACCCTTTGCACGCTATCAAGTGTCCACAAACAGCATATGAAGATCTGTATCATGCTCATAGCACTTGTCTATAATCTGGCTGATAACAAACAACTGCTCAAGTACCTCTTTCAGTCAGAAACCCCATTGGTATTCCCCTGGACTTTTTTCTGCTCATTGTATAAGCCTTTCATTAATTATATGGGTCAGTACTTTGTATGAAGTGCTGAGTAACGCTATGCCTCTATATTAATTGTTACAAACATCCTCCCTTCTGAGATGTGCACCCTTTGTGAATGCTACCTGGTCTTTATTGTGAAGCTAGATCAAGAGAATGGTGTGAGCCATTGGAAACAACAACAAATAATTGTTACAATTCAGTTTATTTCCCTTCTTATAAAATGGGCATATTATTTCAGTGTTCCACTCTTCAGGATAATGATTTCTTTTATCCAGATCAAATCTTTTATACGATTTAGATCGTGTAAATAGACCTTAACGGTTTCGCCTCCATGCTTCAATAATTCTGTGGGCAGATTATCCAGTCCTGCGGCTTTGTTGTTCTTAAGCTTTCCAACTACCACTTCTATTTCATTTAGTGTAGGGTAATCTACCATATAATCACCATCATCAGTTGTTTGGGCTCCCACTTCTTCTACATGTTCATCTTCATTCAACAGCTCCCTAAAATGTTCCATTCACCTCTCTGTTGTCTCCCACAATCCTCCCATCTTTACCAATACATCCCTTATTATTTGCTTAGAATTCCTTTGTCGTTCTAAAGTGCTAACCGCTGCATGGAATTTTATAGTCTCACTTTGTTCACACAACTCATCTGTCTCTTCCAACTGTTTCCTAATCATCTTTTTTTTTAGCATATATTGGCCTGAGCCTCTCTTCTAAGTTGCCTGTATATTTTAGCATTACTTCGTGTGTTTCTCTCTATCATATGTTCCTGTGCTTCATTTTTCTTATTTATAATTTCCATGCTTTCCCTATCAAACCAGTCTTCATTTCCAGTTCTTTATCTTTCTTCAATTATGCTATCTGGAGCCTCTTTAACTGTGTCTTCCAGCTAAGCTCCATATCCCCATCTCATCATCTGTGTGGATATAGCAAACCTGTTTCTCAAACTTTTTTGATACTGTTGGGCAAAACGTGGGTTATTACTAAATTTTTCTATATTCCACTTTTTTATTCTTATCTGATTCGGTCTTTGAATTTTCTCTATCTTTTCTCTAATTTTTGCTCCTGCCAGGTAGTGGTCACTATCACAATTAGGACCTCTACAACTTTTGACATCTAGTACTGAAGAAAAATGTCTTTGTGATACTAAGTTTGGTTGGTTTCATCAGTTCCAGGTACTTTCCATGTGCCCAGACAGTGGCGGCTGGTGCTATGGTTGCAGCATTGCACAACCACCAAAATAGAATAACTAAACTGTAAAATAACATACAAAAACATTAAGCAGTTAAAAGTGTCATAAATTTCAACGGAAAGCATATTAGTTTCTATGCGGTAATGTTCCCATGCAATTCAAAAGTGGCGCGCAGGCTGGTGGTTGTAGGCCGCTTGCAACTTGAACAGTATATGGCAGAGCTTACAACACAAACATATGGGAGAACATGCGTTACTCTTCACAGTTGCCATATGTTTCGAATGTTAGCTAGGCGGTTGCACAAGCTTCTGCAACACTCCACTAGTAGCGTTGTAGCTCATCCTTAGTTGTGTTATGAAGTCAGCAAGCACAGCCTTCTTGATTTGTAAGTTGTCAGGTCAGGTTTAGTGTTTACATTGGTTCAAGATAAACGTTACCCATTGTTTGAATTTATAAAATTATAGTAATAATTTGGTATAATTGCGATTGTGATAATAAAGTGTCAATTGACTTTTTATTAATTCTAGTGTTTAGTATTGTTTATTCTTTGTTTAATGCTGCTGTGTGCTTTTGTGTCTGTGCTTTTTGGAGTTACTGATTCTGCGTCCTTTTAAACGTGTTTTTTTTTTAGTTTAAAATGAATAGCGTTAAGATCCTATGGCTAGTACACCAAATGTCTCCCTTAACAATAAATCAACTTGTAAAATCAGGTGGCCGACAATTTAATCGATCATTTAAAGCGGAATATTATGAAAATACTAACTGGTTATGTGGTTGTGACGAAAGAAATTCTTTATTTTGTTTTCCATGTTTATTGTTTGGAGGGAATCCCTGGACGAAATTCGGAATGAAAGATATTAATCATCCAGTTGAAAAAATAAGAAATCATCAGGCGTTAAGTGTACATACTAAAGAATGCTTTTCAGTTTTCTCTTTTTGGTACATACAGCACAGCAGCTGGACAGTGAATATAGATAAAATATTGTTTTACACAACAAAAGAGTACGCAATAATCGGTACGTCTTAAATATAATAATAAACTGTATTCGTTTCTGTGGAGCTTTTGAATTAGCTTTGCATAATGAGACTGAATCTTTATCAGATCCTAGTGTATTTAGAGGATTATATGGTTTCAGTTCTGAGCTTGACACAGCAACGAAAAATCATTTAGAGGAAGCAACTGCATTTAAGGGCACCTCAAAAACCATTCTAAGTGATTTTTTAAATATAATGTTAGAAATATGCCACAAAGAAATAACGACTAAGATACAAGAAGGAGATTATTTGGATGTAATTGCTGATGAGACCACTCATGTTGCTAATGTTTTTTCAAATGGTCATAGTGTATCGTTGAAAGATAAACAGGTAAATAGGTTGAAAGATTCTGGGGTTTCATTGCTTCTCCTAAACATGATCCTCAGTCGCTTGCATCATGCTTGTTAGATGAACTGTCTCGACACAACTTACTTGGAATTTCCCATAAATTAACTGCTAAAATAATTGGAAAACAGTAACTTTCTATTTTTTGTTTCCATACAACAGCACTATTTATGATGCACATATGTAATATATGATGCACATATGGTCTGCTTCCTCTTTAATGTGTTCTTTTAACCCCCCACTCAACCGACTACTGCAACCACGAAAATTTGGAACCACCAGCCGCCACTGTGCCGAGATGGATTCTTTTGTAGGGAAACCATGTGCTTTTGATAAATAAGTTGTTCCTCATAGCAAATTCAAATAGCATGTTCCCATTATTGCTGTTCTTATTATATAGTGAATACTGTCCAGTGTGCTGTCGTTGGTCTTCATCTTTTCCCACTTTGGCATTGTAGTCTACTACAACCAGCAGCATATCATACCTGCTGGTGGAACTGCAAATCTCATCAAGTGTATCATAGAATCTCTCTTTCTCTATCTCCTCCCTCTGTATACCTGATTATATTATGTAAAATTGTAGGCACAATCTTTGAGAAGTTACCTGCACTTTTTGCCAAGCATGGTGACAAAACACTAATATTAGGTGCTATAAGATGAGGGAGTAAAAAAATATAACATTCTTCTTAGTATCTGTTAATGTAGTTCATTAACATAAGTCATGATAATAATCAAGTTAAATGTTAATACACACACACACACACACACACACCTGTATAAAAACTTAAACAATTGTGTTATTTTCTTAACGATGATTCAGTGTAAAACCATAAGCTATGGACCAACACGTAAAATAAAGGATAAAGGTTCAATGATACAATGGCTAGGTCACCTAGAATAGAGTATGATCAGTATATGCCAAAGAAAAACTGAAGGCACAGGTGTATAAAAACAGAAATATCTAGGATAAGATGGATGATGGATAATGTGCTGGAGAATCTCAGAGGAATGGATGTGAGAGGTTATGCTGAGATATCAACAGGAGATGGTATTGGAAGCCAGGGCCAATGTTGGGCTGTAGTGCTAAAGAAGGCAATGTAAAAGAAAGGAATTCATTTCAGTTAAATAGGTTATTGATAACAATTCTGAAGTATAAATCAAATAGTAGCCTATCTTTAGGACATTGTGAAATGTAGTCATAGGTTTTGTTTACCATAAACTTATAAAGCAGGGATGATATAAATCAATATTATTGTGTTTTTAATTGTTTCTTCAAATGTCTTCCAGCTATGCTTCACATCCTCCATCTCACCATCTGTGCGAATGATAGCAAACCTGTTCTCAAACTTTCTTGATACTTTTGGACAAAACCTGGATTTTTACTAAACTTGTATTAGGTTTCATTGAATGTGTTCCAGGTCTGTTGTTTAGATGACTACTTGTATTGTTTAATCTAGGAGGGAGTTCTGATTATATGAAGTATGATGACTGAAAACTAGTAGGACAATGACTGCTCCAAAGTGCCCCTGTGGCCCATTAGCATTTTTTCGAGTATATGGGATATCGAGAATCTGGTACCTACCAATATTTTGTGCAGTCACTATCACATGGTTTAATACAAAGGAAGACCAAGGTATTGATGTATAAGGTCCTAGTGCGCTCAGTACTGACTTATGCATCAGAGACATGGATGCTGCCTAGATCAGATGAGAGGCAACTAAATATATTTGAGAGGAGCATCCTCAGGCAGCTTTTTGGTCCAGTTGAAGAGGGGGAGCCTGGAGGAAAAGCCATAATTTAGATATAAACATAATTTAGAGCTTTATAATTTGTGTGATGAACTTGATGTAGTCACCTTCATTAAATTAAAAAGATTGGAATGGGCTGGACACATTGTATGTGCTTGTGAAAGCAGAGTTGTTGGGAAGATGACTGATGCAAAGTCAGAGGGTAAAAGGAAATTTGGAAGGCAATAACTGAGATGGATGGACGGGGTGAGTCTGGATATCAGGACTCTTGAAATTAGAAACTGGAGAAGTGTGGCTAAGAATAGAGAAGAATGGCAAAATCTTCTGAAGAAGGTCAGGGCTACAAAGGGCTGATGATGATGATGATGATGACTATCACCTGGTAAGTCAGTACTTAACTGTGTAAAAATCCTCGTTTAAATGAATTGTAGGCACAATCTTTGAGAAGTTATCTTCACTTTTTGGCAAGCAAGGTGAATGGTGGTATGGCAAATAAAAAATAATTACGAAATTTAGTCATACCCATGACAAAACATACTGTTACACAATTACAGAATGTTCTCAAACAATGGAGAGTGTTGTTCTACGTGTTTCTCACTTAGCTTAGAAGGTGTGTGTTTCTGCCAAGGTCCCACTAAAGTATCCTCTAGAGTTTTTGAGTGCTTGTTAAGGACGCATATTATGGAACCCTGCAGACTATAAATAGGGAACAGCTGCTGCTTAGTTTCAGTTTACGTCAGGTGATTTACTCAGTGAGTCTCAAGTGCTTATTAGTGAAAAGTGATTATTGTGCAGGACTTTGTTAGTTGACATTATTATTGCATGTGGACAAATATAATTTGAATTTTTGAATGAGTATAATCTTGTTGAATAACATTTTGATTGCAAACTGTTATTTGTGATTAATTAAAGCTGGTAATTAGTGACTTTTTGATGTCTATATTTTGTTTTCTACTGTACCATACAACGATTAGTGAGACCATCGTAACAGTGGTGTCAGAAGTGGGAATAGAACCATTAACAGTGGAAACAGTGGAGACTTTTTAAAAGACTAGTGTAATTTGTAATTAATCTGTAAACATGGACATCAGTCAGATGATGGAAGCTTTCCAAGTGCTGCTACGACAGGAGGCAGAAGAAGCAGAGAAACGCAGCCAGGAGAGAGAAGAGTCAGAGGAACAAAAAGCACTAATGCTGTAAACAGAAGAACAACATAAGAAGGAAACAGATGACATCAGATCATTGATCCAGGAGCAAAAGTAGATGCAAGAACATAGTACCACAGAATTGGGTCTCCTATGTGGTGATGTGGGTGAATTACAAGGTGAGCTTAATAAACAAGTTAATAGAATATCAGAAGTACAAGAATCAGTGACATTAAAAATAACTGAAATAGAAATTCTGCCTTGAGTGTTGAAGAATCGATGTCTACAAAAATATCTGTCATAGAAGATTTCATGTCAAATAAAATATCTGCAGTAGAAGACCCAATTGCAAACATAAAAGTGCAAATTAAAAGTGAAGTTGAGCAGTTCATGAAGACACAACCAAAACAAATTTCTGAACAGACTGTACCAATGATAAAGACAGAAAAGAAATAGAGAAAACCACTTTGCCTGCGGTTGCAACAGTTCGTGTCAAGGCCCCAATCTTTGGTGGAAGCAATCACTGGGCGACATATCTTCGGCAAATTGAAGTCACTGCATATGTAAATAATTGGACAGAAAATGACAAGGCAGTTTCACTCATTCTCGCTTTAAAAGGACCTGCAGCAGAACTATTACAGAAAGTGCCACCTGACAGCCAGAACACCTATGGCAAATTGATACAAGCTTTAGAGTTACGGTATGGTGATAAACATTTGCGAGATGTGTCATATGCTCAGTTGAGAACAAGGCAACAATATTCTAGGGAAAGTCTTCAAGAGTTTGAAGCAAGCATCGACAGACTGATTAGACTGGTCTATCCTGAAGCACCAGAAGATTTTTGAATGAGGTTTGCGTTGGAGACATTTATTGATGGCATCGGTGATTGTGAACTTCACCAAGTGTTACAAACGGCAAGACACCAAAATAACTCAGAAGATCTTGTCCAAACCCTCAAGTTTGAAGCTGCCAAGTCAGCGTCCCTCTACATTAATGGGTTTATGTCATCACACTGTAGTCAGAAGATCCCAGTAACACATTGCCGTTATAATGGGTGCAGAAAAACAATGTTGCCGGACAAACAATTCAGAAGTTCAAGAGCGCCACAACGTTTTGAATGATGGGAAAAAGGCAGAAGATTAAAGTGTTACAACTGTAGGAAACTTGGTCATCTGCAGGTAGATTGTTGGGAGAAGAAAATACTGAGAGAAGAAAGTGATCGCACCAACTGGAGAAATAAAGCTCCAGAACAGCACACAGTTTCCAGACTACTTAAGATCAGTGGAAATTTGATCGTTAATGGATTTGCACAGGGCCGGCTCGTCCATATAGGCAACCTAGGCGGCTTCCTAGGGCAGAAAACTTTAGGGGCGGGATGACTGGGGATTTTTTTTTGCTTATTTTTAGCATAAACCAAAATGTACGTGCGCCAGTGCCCAGCGCACTTCATGTTTTAAATAGAGAGTTGGAACAACAAATAGTCAGTTTTGCAACCCTGTACTCTACTCCGCCCCGCCCCTGACTGATCATACTGATGTGACGTCTTCGTCAAATCAAGTCAACTACAAGTGCTACCACAGGTGTACTTTGTTTTGGCATATTGCAGTGATTAGTGAACTAGAGACCGTTGCGTACTATGGTGAAGTGAACTGTAGTGTGACACATAACGTGTCGTGTTTCATGTACTGTTTGACGTTTATGCAGTGTTTTGAAGTGAAAGAGGAAGTTTTATGTGTTGACAGGTTAGTACACATTATTAAGCTAACATTAAGTAACACTTTGTAATAAACTATATTAGCTCTCTCAGATGAATGATGGTGTTTAATAATTGGTGTGGCTCTCGAGTCTTCCTGGTCTGAAACACTTCCTTAGTTTCCCAGTTGATCGGGTCCCAAATGTAGCAAGACCTGTCAAATAGTGTTATGCTACTGAAGAGATGTATGTGTCGTATCACAAAACGTTTTAATATAAAAATGTTGCTTGTTGAAGAAATAAAAAAAATTTTATAATTAAAAAAAAATTTTCTTTTTTATCAATTAATTAATTAGAATCAATTAATTAATGGTGTTTTGTGAAGTTTTAAAATGTATATCACTTCTCTATGAAATGTTATTGATGTTCTTGTATTTTCCAAATAAACTACAACCACTCATAAGATTGTCTCCAGGACAATCAATATTTGTTTACTTTTCCGTTTTGGAGGTTATCTCCCTTTGTATGTGGTAAAATTCTGGTAGTTTGCTACTAATATTATATTAATTATAATTTATTATATTAATGAAAGAAAGAACTAATTTGAAGCGAAAAGTATAAAAGTTTTATTAAATAATTGAAAATTAGACTCTTTTCGATTATAAAATCGACTCTCAGGGTATCGAAACAGTTACAAGGTTTGATATATATAATATTCAGAAAGGTTCTTTGAACAGCTAATTATGATCAAAGTCAGAGAAATCGGGCCAATATTTAAAAAGTATAACGTTACAACAAGTTAATTACTAATACTAAGTACATACATTAAAAAAAATAAATTGGAATAAAATAATTTGTTGTCACCAACACAGCTGACGGGAACAAGAAGGCGTTGTTAACGACGAAGGCAAATGGCTGCCGTCAAGTCGGTCAAAATGTCCTCCGTATATGCGACGTTCCAAATAAGACATTTTCTGGTAGTATTTACGTCCTGGTGTCTGCAAATCTTTCTTCTGATGTTGTGTAGTGTCTTGAGTGAAGTTTCCGGGTTGTATTTTGTATATCTGTGTATGTATAAGTTCGTTCACTTTTTATGATTCAGGCACTAATGTATGGTTATGTGGTATACTGTTTTCTTGTGTTTTATAGTGTTTTTCGGTGTAGTTATGTACTGTCCAGTGGTATTTAGTCTTTATCAATTGATTTTGTCACTATGTGGACGTTCCAGAATGATTTTATTCGCCACTCACGATTTCACAAAAATGTATCGTTCACTTACTCGCCATTACCGTTTTTAGTTAGGTTAGCTCAGTTATAATCCGCTCATCAAGTTCACCGTACAAATTCCAATAATCAACTATCTTATTTCCTCCAGTTTCGACTAAACTCTTAGCCAATATAATATTATTCTTAACATTGTTCAAATATAATTTTGCATCCTGTGCATATTTCAAAATACATTATATAATTGCCTAAACTTTGGTTATTTAACAATTTTATTTGCTAGATGTAATTTAAATTAATCCTTCAGTTCATTCGGCGTATTTTAAGATTGAATAATGCCGTTTTATAATGTTTTTTGTCCAAAATTAGTAATTTTACTTTCATTTTGTATTTAGTGAAAAATTAAAAATTAACTTCCTGTCATTATGCAAATTCAGCCATTTTTCAGTTATATTTATTATTAATAATCTCATATTATATTAAAAGGTTTATATTCCCTTATTTTCTTGTAATTAATTGAATTGGTTAACTTCTAAAATATTATTTTGGAATATATGACTTCCCTCTCCAAATTTCTGAGTTTTGTCATTTTCATTTTTATTTATAATTCTGAATATAATTTTATAATATCTTTCTAAGTGGTATGTATAATTATATAGCTTCATCTCAGGTTTATTTTATCTAAATCCCTTTTGTTTAATTGCATTCAAATGATTAATTTCTCTGTTTTGATGAAGTTTGGTTTTCATTCTTTGGCCTAGGTTTTTTAACAAGTTTTTTCTTACAAAATATTTTTACAAACAATAAATGATGTGTGATACCCTCTCTGACTTTTAAATATGGTATTATAAACTAAACATTTTTTCAAATAACACAACAATAATTAGTATTGGTTACAATACAATGAACAGTTAAACAAATAAGGAATATTTTCAAATAAATGGTTGTCTTCAACATTCAGACAATTTTTTACAATCAAATACTTATTTCTAACATTGAAATATTGTTCACAAAAAAGGTTTTTTACCAACTAACATCTTAATTACTTATTACTATTAACACCAGTAATAAATATATTTACAGGTATGATGTTAGTTGTTGAAAATTTACATAAATGTCTTTATATCTAATACATTTTAAAAATCCTTATCCTATATTTACAAAAACCTTATATCTATATTCTTATTTGCTAACTACTATACTAAGTTGGATTATGCAGTTCTTTACACTGTCTTTTAAATATTGTATTTGGGGAATTGTACCCTGTCATAGTATAATTAAATCTGTTTTTTCTCATTATATAACACAAAATGTCACTTTAAACAGATTTATATCTTGTTATTATTCAAAATAACATATTCACGTAGTACACATTTTAAGTCACTGAAAGTTGCATATTTCATTGTATTCAATGTTTGTGATTGCCAAGAATGAAACACAAGGTTTATTTTCTATAATACCCAAAACTAGCACTGGTTCACTTTACACTTTTATTTTGTTATTTCTAAATGGTCGTGTAGTCTTATTAACATAATAAATTGGTTAGTGTTTTACAATGGAGATTTGTTCCTTGGGTAGAATATTATTGTTTCATCTTGGTTCACTGTCAACTCTTACTTTACACACTTTTCTCTCTTAATTTTATGTACATGTTGTTACTATTTCGTTATACTTTTATTGGTATTTTACTATTTATTTTGGGGATGTGGGGATTTGGGTGTCTTTTATAAGAGCATGACATCTTCCTCAGGATGCTGCCTTCTTCTTCTTTCTTCTGTCTTCTTTTCTTCTGTCTTCTGGGACTGGTATCTTCTCCATCTTCTTCTTGATGCCATCGGGTTTCTTGGGATTTCTTCATCTTCTTCGGGTTTCTTGGGATTTCTTCATCTTCTTCGTAATTTTAGAAATACATCACCTGTATTGGTTGATCTTGGCTTATTCAAGGTTTCTTTTCCATTTATATTTCCTCGTTGTGGGTTTGGTCATATTCTGTGTTGCTTTGTTATTTACTTTTTACCTTCCTGGGTTATAATTTGAAAACCTTGGATTATTAGACTGGTTTTGGATGACTCATCACTAGTAACTCATTTTATTTGAACTTGTATTTTTTAAATAATAATGATTGCTTTTCACAGTTGCTATGAATTAATTTTTTATATTAAACTTAATGCTTTCTTCCAGATTTAAATGTTATAATTTTATTATTCTAATGATCAAATGCCATTCATTATTATGCCTATAACTGTCACGTTACAGATTGCTCTCCTCCAGAAGTAATTATTTCAGACAGTTTATGGATGAAATAATTTCTTATAATAATTTCATCATTTCTTATAATTCATTTTCTTCCCCATTTTTATATCGACTTTTTATACTAGAGTTTAATTAATTTTATATATATAGTTAATTATTTTACTACTGATCCTTTTCGGATAGTTAGTGTCTTCTGAGATATATTATTATTATTGTAATACATTTTCTTTCTTTATAAACTTCGTGTTGCATCCTTGGGATATTAATTCCCTAACATTCCCTATCACGTGGGCTGGGACAGTTCAGAGGGGCACTGTACGCTACACAATCTCTGCTGGCCATACACCACTTCTACAATTTGAGTCCAGAGGCATATTCATCTCTGCTCAAAAAACATAATGCTGCTGGAATTATCTTCAGTCAGTCATCGAATAAATAAATAAAAAGTAGTCTCATTTTCGACTAATAAAAATATCTTTGGATTCTTCACTTCGTAGTTTCTCAGATTATCTTACATTTTCTATCTTAATAAATCTTCATAATTATTATTATACTCATTATATATGTATTTTTCTAAACTCTTAACTTGTCTGATATATTTATTTTAATTATGGTTGAAAACCTTTCTTTTAATAATTCTGGTTACTGGTTACAGTGTAACTCTTTTTCTTCTCCATCTGAATTCTCTTTATACTTCCTTCTGGTTACTTACAGTGTTAGCATGGTCTTTACATATAGCATTTTCTTATTCATTATTTGAATGGTCTTATTATATTATATTTGATTTTTAAATTTGTATCTTTATATTAGATATACAGGTTGTTATTTTGATCATTTTATTTAAACATTTTAGTTGTTTCCTTTCTCTTAGAAAGTTATTAATCCGCCTTCGCATTCATTAACATTAATTCATTTATATTATATTTCATGTGGTATTTCTTCTCTTTGCATTTCATGTAGGTTTTATTATTATCATTGTTTCAAAATCATCTTCTCCATATGTTTGGTATGAGTTGTTCTTCTTTGCTCTTAATTAACTGTTTTCATTATCGTTTCATAAGTAATTCATCTCTTTGCTTCCAAATTTCCTTCTCTTGTATATTACACTCTTTTTGTTTTTCTTCTCTACTCCTTCAAATGCTAATGTGAATATCTAGCATTTATTCTGGATTAAAGTTAATTCTCTTTTCTGAATTAATCATTTTATTTTCTTCTAAATTCAATTATAACTGGCACACATTTATTTTTGGAACTTTGTTAGTTTTATTCAAAATTCAAACTCTTCTTGTTATTTAATGGCAAAACACTTCTCATAAATCATTGTAATAAGTTGATCTTATCTTGTTTCAAAGTTCTGACGTTCTATCAACATTCAAATTCTGTTTAATTCATTTATTTCCAGAATTGTTTCCTTCAAAATGGTTTATAGTAAGGTGATCTTACAATTATTTCTGAATGTTTTGGTATTTCTCTAAATTCAAATTCTTCTTAATTATTTACCATAAAGTTTTCTCACAAAATTAGTTATAGTAAGTTGGTCTTACTTCATTTTTAAATTTTTTGTATATTAACTTCAAAATTCCTTTCTTCTATTTTTCCATAAAGTTTCTTCTTAAATATTTGGTAGTAAGATGTGCTTACATTTGTTTTTAAATATTGTTGGTTAATAAATTCTTTCTTTTCATTTCCATAAAGTTTCTTCTAAATCATAGGTAGTAAGAAGTACTTACAATTATTTTTGAATTTTTATGTTTTTAAATTCAAAATTCTCTCTTTCTCTTTCTTCCATGAAGTTTTTCTCAAAAATATTAGGTTGTAAGTTGTGCTTACATAATTTAAAATTTTTATATTTATTAAATTCAAAAATTCTTTCTTCTTAATTCTTCCAAAAAGTATTTTCTCAAAAATATTTGTTGTAAGATGTTCTTACATAAATTTTAAATTTTTTTAGTTTTATATTAAATTCAAATTCTAAATTCCCAACTCATTCTTCATAATACTTTTTCATAGATGCTTGATTGTACACACCTTTGATTTTTCCTGAAACGATTTCCCTCAACTCATAGGTATTGTTATGCTTATCCTTTACCACAACATATGATCCGGTATAAAGTAATAATAATTTTTTGGTTATGCCTTCTAAGGTGCTGGGCAGCTCTCGATTTTTTAGGAGGACTTTCTCACCCTCTTTATATGTTATAATACACCCTATTGCCTTTTGGTATTTGGCTTGCCGTTTTTCTTGATCTTCTGCCACCTTGTTGTAAAATCTCAACTGGTTGAATTTCCGATTATTGTTTGGTGGAAATTCAATGATTTGTTCAATTTCTCGGGGAGTCGGCTTCTCATACATGGCTGAGTATGGTGTAATTCCTATAGCTGGATGGTGGGCGAAATTTAGGAATGTCTCTGTCGCTGCTAGGTACTCTTGCCACTTTTTCTGTTGGTTATGACAGTACGTGCGCAATATCCTACCCACTTCTCTCAGTACTCTCTCAGCCGGATTGATACTTGGGTGGTAGACTGACGTCTTATAAGTTTTGATCCCAAGTGCTAATAAGGTGTCTCGCCACCTCCTCCCCTTAAATTGTGTACCATGGTCGGTAATAATGGAAGATGGTCTACCGATCTCTGGCACATACAAATCGATGATCACCGCCAGAACCTTTGCTGTTGTTGCCCGATTAACCGGATATAGCTTTATATATTTGGTGTAGTGGTCCATGATGATTACCAGGTATTTATACCTATGTTGACCACCGCTACGGGGAAATGGCCCGCAGATATCCAAAAACACTTTTTCCAGTTTTGCGTTTGAAATAATCGGTATCATGATACCCTCTGTCTTCTCATTGTTTATTTTAACACATTGGCAGATGTTACAGGACTTGATGTACGTTCTTACCTTGCGGTTGATATTCTTTATCTTACAGTTTTCCTCTAGAGCCTGTATCACTTTTAACGCTCCCATGTGACCATACCTGACATGGTAATCGATGATGACCTCCTTTTCGATTTGGTGTGGGATTATCACCTTCCATGTCTCTTCGTCTAAAGCCGTTTTAATGAATAAGATCCCTTTGTTAATGTGGTAATACTTGGAAATGGTATCATCATTGGCTTCCAATCGCCTCATGATGTCTTTCAGCTTAGGATCAGACTGCTGGTGGATTCAAATATTTGTTAATAGAGCTTGTAGATCGGCTCTGGTCTTAAAATGTTATAAATTTTGACCAAGCTCTCCTTCTCTCCCTCGAAAGTCTGATCTTCCAGATTTATACGTGACAACACATCCGCTACCACGTTCTTTTTTCCTGGAATATATTCCCATTTCAGATCATATTCTTGTAGGGCGAGTACCCACCTAGCCAATCGGCCGTGACTCAATTTGCACCTACGAAGGAACGAGATGGATTTATGATCAGTTCGCACTGTGACTTGATATCCGAGAATGTACGTCCGGAACTTGCTGCATGCGAACACCACGCTCAACAATTCCTTTTCTGTCACACTGTAGTTCTTTTCGCACTGGTTCAGTGTGCGACTAGCGAAGCTTATTACCAGATGTTGTCCCTCCTCGTCTTCCTGGTATAACGTTGTTCCTAAGCTCAGGTCGCTAGCGTCACAGTTTAAAAAGAATGGTTTTTTAAAATCTGGGTGACGAAGTATAACACTCTCCAGAAACTTCTCTTTTATCAAGCGGAAAGTAAGATCTTGATCTTCACCCCAAGTCCATTTGTTCTTAGCAGATAACTGTGGTTGAAACTTGGCGGTGAACTCGGAATATCGGCTCTGAAACTTCCTGTAATAGTTACAGAGTCCGCGGAAAGATTGTAATTGTTTCCTGTTTCTTGGTTGCGGGAACCTCTGAATTGCCTCCACTTTCTCTGCTGACGGGGTAATACCTCTGTCGTCTAGGTTGAAACCCAAGAATTGTACTTCGCGCGCTATGAACTTGGATTTCTCCAACTTCAGAGTTATGTTGTTCTGCGCTAACTTGCTTAGTACATATTCCACTCTATAGCAATGTTCCTCCCAGGTTTCGGATGTGATGAGTAAGTCGTCTACATAGACGGTGATAAATTGGAGCGCTTCTTGTCCAAGAATCTGGTCCATGCATGCCACAAAGATGGCGACAGAATTGACAAGTCCGAAGGGCAGTCTCTTGAACTGGTAATTGCGCCCTTCGAAAATGAACGCCACGTACTGACGGCTTTGTGGATGCAGCTCTACTTGCCAATAACCACAAACAGTGTCCCAGGTGCTGATAAACTTCGTGCCATGAAAAGACTAAAGCTGTCCTGCCATGCTACCTGTACATATAAATTCAGCAAAGTCCCACGAACAGGTAAAAATGACACCATAAACCAATCACAACAGAGATGGTATATGATTGGCTCATAGCCCCGTGGCGCTAGATCCCGGGCTCCTGCCAACCCGGCCACACAGTCCAGACAGCCTGCACAGCGCGCGAAGTCCGACGCAATCGCATCTGTCCCTCTTCCTAGCACCTCCGCTAGAGGCGCTACACCTGGCCCTAAGAAACCCCTGGCTTCCACCAATCCCCCGATTGACAAGCCTCGGCGCTCTTATGCGCACGCAGTCTCCAGGCAATCTGCCTCAAAAACCGTACCTGACGACAACGTCTCACCTCCCCGACGGAATACCCATTGGCCTGCAGCGCTAGTTCGAGGTGGCGCAGCTCATCATCGAGGTACCGGGGCTCGCATATCCTCCTAGCCCGGTCCACCAAGGTCTTCAACACCGCCCTCTTCTGGCTGGGATGGTGGTTCGACTGTTTATGGAGATAGCGGTTAGTGTGCGTCGGTTTTCTATAAACTTTATGTCCGAGGCTGCCATCGGTCCTTCTAAGGACCAACACGTCCAGAAAAGCCAGCTGATTGTCGGTCTCTCTCTCGACAGTAAACTGTATCCGTGGGTGAACCTGATTGAGATGTGCCAGGAACCTGCCGAGTTCTTCCTCACCATGGCTCCAGATAACAAATGTGTCATCAACATACCGGAACCAGCACCTCGGCTTCAGCGGAAAAGATGTAATTGCCCGCTGTTCGAACCGTTCCATATAAAAGTTCGCCACCACAGGACTGAGTGGACTCCCCATGGCCACACCATCAATCATTTCAAAGAACTCAACGCCGTTCTGAAAATATGTAGTTTTCAGAACATGCCGGAAAAGCTCTGTAATGTCTGCCGGAAAAAGGTTAGCTAAGTGGCCAAGGACATCATCTACGGGCACCATGGTGAACAACGAAACCACGTCAAAGCTGACCATTATGTCTCCAGGCTGCAACGACAACCCACCGAGCCTTTCAAGAAAGTGTGATGAATCCCTAACATATGACTCCGTACCACCTATATGTGGCCGGAGAAGCTCGGTCAAGTGTTTAGCGAGATGGTAGGTTGGAGATCCTATGGCGCTGACGATGGGTCTGAGCGGGACATCCGGCTTGTGGATTTTGGGGAGGCCATAAAGCCTAGGTGGAAGGGCTTCCGAACACCGGACGGCAGCCTTCACATCAGGCTCCAAGGAAGACCGCTTAACCAGAAAATCGGTCCTTTTTAGGACCACTGCGGTCGGATCTCTTCGCAGTTTTTTGTAGTTTTCTGGGTCCAGCAGTTCTCCGATCTTCCGTTGGTAGTCTTCGGTGTTCATTACAACAGTCGCACTCCCCTTATCCGCCGGTAATATGATGACAGACTCATCCCGCCTTAATGTCCTTAGTGCCCGAAGCTCACTCACTGGTATGTTGCATCGCGGCGGTTTAGCTCTAGCCAGGATCCTCGATGCTTCGATCCTGACTTCATCTGCCTGTTCACGCGGCAGCCGCCGCACTCCAGCTTCAACGTTGGCAATGATGTCCTCCACTGGAATCTTCTTAGGGGCCACTGCAAACTTCTCCCCTCTCGCCAAGACAGCAGTTTCGGTGGTGGTAAGTTGGCGGTCCGACAAGTTCACTACTGTCCTGTCCGTCTCTAAGCTGCTTCGCTGTTGTTCCTGGTTGTTCTCCTCGGGGCTATCTCTCCAGTACTTACTCTCATGGCGCGATCGAACACTATCGCGAACGGCCTCGGAAGCGCTGGAACTTAGGCTATCCACCAGATCCCAGTGGCCAGGTGACAACAAAGTGCTTAATTCCAGGTGTAGACGGAACAACCTCATATTGTTGTCGGCAAGATCTTTCCTGGTCTGGTGGATACGTTCGCGTAGCATCGCCTGCTCTGCACGTCGATAAATTCGACTGGCTTTCGGTGTAAAAATGGAGTTCCTCAATTTAAGAAACCGGGGAATAACACCAGTATCCCGGCATCTTGATAGAAAAGCCAGTGAACAGAGCAGGTGTACCTTCTTCTTTCTTAGCCCCTCAAATCGTCTGATATTTTTTGAAACATCCTCCCCGTAGAGGCGTCTTAAATTATTCCTTAGGCTTTCACGGCCGGTGTCACTTGAATTATGAAAAATATCCGGGCTGTTTGGCCGTGGTCCATGGTTAAAAACAAAACCAAACGTTTCGGCAGCTCCACTGGCTGCCATCATCAGTGGAATAAGATTTCTGCACTTGGGGTGTTTACGTGCAGGCCCACAGTACTGTGGTATAGACTAAAGCTGTCCTGCCATGCTACATGTACATATAAATTCAGCAAAGTCCCACGTACAGGTAAAAATGACACCATCAACCAATCACAACAGAGATGGTATATGATTGGCTCGCACCAAGATACGCCATTATGTGACTCACTTGTTTTCCAAGAAATTCTGTGGGGAAGGCTGCTGATTTCCCGCGATGCTACCTGTGCTAATTGTTTACTAATTGCAACCCCCGCACAGATAAGTAAACATCACCGGCCAATCAGAAACAAGAAGGTGTGTGAGAGGCGGTTGATAACACCAATAACACCAGTTCTTGCGGCCGACGAAGGATGTCCGAGACCCGCTGTCATCGTGCGGTGTGTTCGGAGTTCCCTGCTCATGCGGCCAGGTGTACATTGGTACCACGAAGCGCAGCGTCCGCACACGCGTGGGTGAACATAGCCGTTACTGTAGACTGGGACATCCGGAGAAGTCTGCCGTGGCCGAACACGCGCTCGCCAATGCTGACCATCGGATCCGTTTCGATGAGACGAAACTCTTGTCGGCGGTGAGTGATTACTTCCCTCGTCTTCATATGGAGTCCGTCTTGATTCAGAAGCATGCTGCGATCGCTATGAATCGACGGTCAGGTCAGAGCTGTTGGGTTGCGCGTCGTGAGACGACCCAATGGTATCCTAGTACCGAGCCTCCTATGAGGGGCTCCTGCCTAGTGGTCCTGTCCAGACGGAATATTGATTAATTAATTCTTATTGGTCGTTACAACGACATGCTCGTACTAGGTCGACTAGTACAGTATTTGTCGAGGCCGTTTCCAAGATTCACCTGGACGTATTCGGTACTTGCCAAGGCCAGCTATGAGTGGGTTTGTCTGGGTCCTCGCAGCTCGGACGTAAAATTTACGTGCAAGTCGCCTTGCGGTGTCATCCAAGGAGCGGACACCGAGTCCTCTTCTCAGGAGACGAGAAGAAAACCGATAGGGGACTTTGGCCGCTAGCCGAAGTCCTCTATCGAGAACGCTTTGCAACCTTCTTTTATGAACGGTTGCGAGGTAACCCCAGACGGGAAGAGCGTAGGTAATGATCGGCAACAGATACGCGTTGACAATGAACTTACCCAGCTTGCGGGTCATAGCCTTGTTGGCAAGTATTGGAAACAGTTGCGCGAGACGAGCGGACGCTTTCTTTCGCATCGTCTCAGCGTGGGTACGCCAGGTGAGCCGACGATCAAGGTGGACACCGAGGTACTTAACTTCCCTCGACCAGGGCAGGTACGTTCTACCGAGTCTCACTCGGCCTCGTGGTTCTTTCCGGCGCTTCGTGAATAGCACCGCGGAGCTCTTGGTTTCGTTGACGGCAACTTTCCAGCTTTCCGTCCACGCCGAATACGCATCGAGTGCGCGCTGAAGTCGTGGGATAGCAAAGTCTGCGTTCCGATCGGCGGTATAGACCGCCGTGTCGTCGGCAAACAAGGCCATCTGGACTCCAGGCTCTCTGGGTGCGTCGTTGACATACACGGAGAACAGGAGAGGCCCTAGCACGCTACCTTGAGGTACCCCGGCTGTGATACGTCTCTCGGAAGAGACGTGGTCGTCTATTCGCACGCAGAAAGTCCTCTCCGTCAGAAAGCTAGCAATCAAGCGAAGGTAGCAATCTGGGAGCTGGATTTCCCGGAGCTTGAACAAGAGCCCGTCGTGCCAGACACTATCAAAGGCCTTTTCCACATCTAGGAAACAGGCGACAGTCTGCTCTTTCCGACACCCGGCGTCCGTGATCTATTCCACCAGTCTCATCAGTTGATGAGTGGTGGAATGCCCCACACGGAAGCCGAACTGTTCGGGGACCAGTACATCGAAATTTCTTAGATGATCTAGTACTCTCCGTTGTACGAGACGTTCGAGGACCTTTGACGTGGCTGACAGTAGACTAATGGGCCGGAGGTTGCCGGGACGGGAAGCGTCCTTTCCCTGCTTCGGAATCACTATAACAGTCGCCTTACGCCATTTCTGGGGAAAATAGGCCAGTCTAAGACACGCGTTGAACAGCGCGACCAAGAAAAGTACTCCTCGCTCCGGGAGTCGAGTAAGAGCGGCGTTCGAGACGCCGTCCGGGCCAGGAGCTTTTCTCGGCACGAGTTCAACGAGCCGATCTGTGACCTCTTCCCTAGTAATGGGTTCGGGCTCCGTAGTGATCGGAAGAGACAGAAAGTCTTCCACTTCGTTCTCGACTTCTTCGTCGAAGTCCCAGTCCATGGGCGGGTTAGGTGCAAACTGTCGCTCAAAACGCGCCCAAGTACTCGGCCTTCGCCTCCGGGCGAGCCAGGATTTGACCGAAAGGTCCAGCAATGGCCGGGATGCGAGGCCGGCGCCTCTTCCCTACCAACGCCGAAGGTATCCGGTAAGGGCTACTTTCCTCCGATCCGTCCCCTGCCTGGGCCACGGCGAGTTCCCAACAGCGTCTCCGGTAGGCCTGCATTTCACGACGTAAAATGCCGGTCGCCCGGTTGTACGGGCGGATCACGGGTCCGCTGCCAGCGTCTCCGGAGGCGATTTCTCTCGCAAGCGAGAGCACTCGTCTCCTCAGGGATCCGCTGCCAGTGAGGCGTGACGCCAGGCTTCATCCTGGAAGACGCGTCGATCGCAGATACGACAGCCTCGTCAAACGCGGCAACTGCCTCGTCGACTTGGCGGACGGTTTCGAGTGGTCCCGCGTCTGGCAATCGGCGACTTAACGCCGGGCCATAGCGATCCCATTCTACCACCTTCCTGACATCTCTGCGTACGACGTGCTGGGTAGCGACGTGTATCAGGATAGGGAGATGATCGGACGATAGTTCCGTTAGCGCGGACACATGGACCGGACAGTCAATTCCTTGGATCACCGCTATGTCCAAGACATCGGAAGCCGCGTTGCGTTGTGAGGGGTAGAACGTAGGTTGGGTAGGCCCAATCACTTGAATCCTGCGAGAATCGGCAAACCTGCGCAAACGTTTCCCGTTTGGGGCAGTCAAGCGACTGTTCCAATCGCGATGTTTACAGTTCAGATCGCCGGCCATGATGACCCTCCTGTGTGCATCGAACGCGACCGCTAGATCGGGGTGAAGGAGCTCTTTTTGCGGCGGTTTATACGCCGCGACCATCTGTACACCGCCTAGAGTGTTTAACAACTCCACAGCGGTGCCTTCGAGGTGAGTCATTGCAGGCAAGACGACTCGGTGATGCTCGAGAGTGAGCCTCACCGCGACGGCAGTACCGCCACCAGCAGTGCCCGGCCTGTCGTTTCGATAGCACACATAGTTGGCCAGTCGTAACCGACTCGCAGGAGTCAAGTGGGTCTCATTGAGAAGCACTACATCTGGTTTGAGTCGGGCCAGTAATTCTTGGAGTTCCTGGATCTTGTTGGACAACCCGTTGGTGTTCCAGGAAAGAATCGAGAGATCTCGTTTGAGGACCCAACTCATAGAAGACCTACACAAGTGGCGGCTTCCACCAAGAGCATGAATCTCTCAGTTATGTCAGCAGTCTCCAAGCGGGAGCGGATGGACCTGAAGGTCTGGGCGACTTTGTTGAGATCGAACTCAGCAAGGAAGTCTTTGACGACCTGGTAGTCGTCAGGTACGGTTCTTGAGGCAGATTGCCCGGAGACTGTGTGCGCGTAAGAGCGCCGAGGCTTATCAATCGGGGGATTGGTGGAAGCCAGGGGTTTCTTGGGGCCAGGTGTAGCGCCTCTAGCGGAGGAGCTAGGAAGAGGGACAGATGCGATTGCGTCGGACTTCGCGCGCTGTGCAGGCTGTCTGGACTGTGCGGCCGGGTTGGCAGGAGCCCGGGATCTAGCGCCACGGGGCTTTCTATGCCGCTTCTTTTTGCCTGCGTTGGGAAACCGCGGGGGCGGGAGGTCAGGCGAGGCTGCTTCTAAAGCAGGGGCAGGATTCTCCGTTGCTGGGGGGGATTGAGAAGTCTCAGGCTCCACAACCGAGATGTTTTCTGTTGGCTGGGTGGTCTCACTTTTAGATGCCACGAGGTTACGGCGCTTTTTCGCCATAGGCGGGACAGGGGCCTGAGTTGGGGTTGCCTGTGCTGCAGGTGTTTGCTTCGGGCCTTTTGAACGTTTTTGTTGCCTGTTTGTGACTGAGGCGGAAGACACGGCAGCCGTAGCAGATGGTCGGGGCATAGCCCCACATTCCCTCCACCACCCCTCGAGCTCTTAAGTCACGAGACTTATATGCTCAAGGCTTCTGACACCGAGTTACCCTATCAGGTCCTCTTCTTCCAAAAAGTCCTTGTCAGTGCCGTTCCGACCATCTTATCTGTCCCGCCCCCCTAAATTAGGGGTTAGGCGAACCTATGCCATTCTTTCTATTATCGTGCTTCTAAACCTCTGCCCTCTTTACCTCGTCCAACTTTGCGGGCAGTTCTTCCAAAGACTCTGAAGAACTCAGGGTTCCAGCACAGGATCTCCTGACGATCTTCATTAGGGTGTGCCTCCCATAGATCCACTAACTCTCTTCTCTCTGCCACATAGGCTGGACATTCTGCCAACACATGCCACGCAGTTTCTTCTACACCTACTCCACAGGTGCTAAACCATGGTTCATCAACTAATCTAAATGACGCTAATCTTGCATTAAAATTCCCATGACCAGACAGAAACTGTGTGGCATAATGATTCGTATTTAACTGTGTTGTCATTCTTTCCCATATATTTGGGATAAAGGAGAAAGTGGTACGCCCCTTTTCACTGTTCTCCCAGTTTCTCTGCCAGTTCTCCAGAGTCTCATTGCGTCTATTTCTTTTTGATACTTCTTTACGTATTCCCTCTTGTATATCATTTCTAATATTTATTCTCTCCTTAATGAGCAAGTCTATGGGTATTGCCCCAGCTATAACAACATTTGCATCATAAGATATCGTCCGATAGGCTTTATTTACCATAATCAATATCTTCCTGTGGGTTTGCAACAACAGTTTACGGGTCATAGCCATGCGTAGAGCACTAGGCCCCCATACTTCACAACCATAAGTCAATAGTGGCACAGCAGTTCCTTCATATAATCTCTTCAACGCGAGACATTCTAGTCCACCACTCGTCCTGGTAAGGGCAACCAGCCCCAGGAATACTGTCAAAACCTTTCTTGTTTGCTGTACCACATGCTCTGTATAAACCATTTCCTCTTGAATTAGCAAACCCAGATACTTCACCTCACTGGACGATCTAACTTGCTCATTATTCAGAGCCAATCGAGGCCTTCTCCCCCGATGAAACTTGTTCTTAAGCATCATCGCAGTAGTCTTATTAGCTGAAAACTCCAGCTTAGCCTTCGTACTCCAATCATAAACTACTCCCAGTGCTCGGTTGGCTTTAAACTCAAGGTCCGTTCTGGATCTTCCATCTATGACCAGCATGGCGTCGTCTGCATAAGCGACCAGGTGCACGTCTTCACCAAAATCTTGTGTTAGAAAATCTTCAAACACGATATTCCATAACAAAGGCCCTAGAATTGATCCTTGTGGGCACCCCTTCGTAAGTTTTTTCGAGTGACGTGCACCTTCCATCTCAAAGGTCGTTTCTCTGTCCGTGAGGTAGCTGCGTATAAGCCTCACAAGATATATAGGACAGTTATGTCGTCGCAACTGATATATCAAAAACGGCCACCATGCATTGTCAAAAGCTCCGGAAATGTCCAAGAAAACTCCAAGGACATACCGTTGCTCGGACCTTTCCACCAGACTTCGAACACTGAGTACAGCGTCTATTGTACTTTTCCCTTTACGGAATCCAAACTGTGCTTCCCCAAAAAAGTTTGTCGATTCCAGGAAAGTTTCCAATCTGAAGGCAATCAGTCTTTCTGCTATTTTTCCCAGCACGGGCAGCAGGGTTATCGGTCTGTACGACTTCAGATCTTGCGGATCACGATCTTCAGATTTAAGGAAGATCTTCAAAACTCCTCTTTTCCAGCTGTTCGGAAACTTACAAGTATAAAACATCAAATTAACAATGTTTAATAAGAGGAGTCTCGTTCTGGTCAAGGTTCTCTTGACCACCTCCGCTTTTATGCCGTCCAAACCCGGCGCCCTGCCGTTTTTCTGTCTACGCACTGCTTCCTCAAGCTCATCGGGAGTCACCTCCTGAACCACATCAGATTCACCAAGTCTGGCTGCTGCCATATTTCTAATATTGATATTGTCATCATTATCTGTTAGTACAGAGTCATCAGGGAACAAGCCCCTCAAGATGAACATGCAAATGTCCTCAGGTTTTGTTAGGACAGCATCGTCAGACCGCATCGACACCATCTTCGTTTTGGCTTTTAACTTATTGGCCAAGATCTTATAGGCCAATCCCCAGGGATCCGCCTCACCCGAGAGCTGCACGATCCTCTGCCAGTATTCTCTTTTTGCATATCTAATATGATTTATATATGCAGTTCTAGCTCTAATGAACGCTTGCCTGGCCTCCCTCGTGCTGTTATGCTCGGCACCCAGTCGGCATCTCTTCCTCTTCCAGATCCTCTCGAATCTGATCTTCTGGGCTCTAGCCACGTCGAGTTCTCGATTCCACCAGACAGCTAGTTTGCGTTTCTGGGCAACATGTCTGGCAAAGTCGACCACAGCTCTCTGAAGAATCCCTGTCAAAGCAGCAACTTGTTCCGTGAGGGTCATCTCATCAAATCTCGGTTCCCCAAGATCGGTGAGCACGGCCGCATCAAGGTATCTCCAGTCTAGATCTTTCATACTGGTCGGCTTAACTTCAATCTTCGACCTCTGACAACAGATCTGTTCTCTTGTGAGCATCATATCATATGTAATCAAACGGTGATCCGAAATAGACATATCACCATGTACGCTCCAATTTCGTACCCTTTGCTCCATCGATCTGCTGCCTAAGGTCACATCTATATTACTAGTATGGCCTCTTGTGTTCTCGTAAGTGCTCACCTCCCCAGGGGAATTTAAGAGCACCAAATCATGTGTTAACATTAATGCCTCAAGCTCTCCGCCCCTATCATCCGTGCTGTCATTAAACCACAGCACAGACCGGGCATTGGCATCTGCCGCAATGAGAATTTTCTCCCCACGTAATCTATGTAAAATGCCATCTAAATTGTCAAGATGTATGCCAATACGATCTGCATATTTAAAATAGCAGTTCACCATGATGACAGAAAAGTCCCCAATGTTCAATCGAATAGTGGTACACATCGGGCTGGAACAGTCCTGCAGGAGAACTACGTTGGCAACGTTCTCTTTAACGAGTGTCACAGTCCACATTTCATTAGGTATTGTCGTGCCACAGTAAGCTCTAAAGCCAGGCCAAGTGGTCTTCTTTTGATACGGTTCTTGGATAAAGATTACGAGGAGGCGCAGGGCCTGGCTGCTCGGTTGCAGGTCTGGAACCAGCTACCGGATGCCGCGGTGGTGGCAGGCGCCCTTTCGGCTTTCGCCGCTCGAGCTCCCGCTGAAACACCGGAGATGCCCGGTAGTTGGCGGGGTGACTCCCGCCGCAGTTGATGCATCTTTTGAATGCAGGTGCATCACAAAGTTTACTGGCGTGAGGGAGAGAACACCTCACGCACGCCGGAGCGTTTGAACAAGAATCTGAGTGGTGCCCGAAGCGTTGGCACCTGTGACACTGAGGCAGAGCCCCGGGAGCGCGGCTTCTTTCCACTTTTACGCGGAAACCAAAAAGCCGCGTAAGTGAGAGTAGGCTAGTGCCTGCCTCGCTATTCTCCGCCAGGATGCGGACCAGAGGAATTGGACGCCTTGGTCCGGCAGGAGTAAACACCCGATGGACCGCGCGAACAGGATAGCCCAGCTCGCGCAGCTCATCGAGTATTTCCTCTAGAGGGGATTCCACGTCCAAGCCTCTGAGGACAAGCGACAGAGGCTTCACGTGTTTGGGCGAGAAGGTATGGTACTGGAATTGCTGGGATTCCACGTACGCCACGACACTGCGGTACACGTCCATTCCGCGGACAACGATCTTGACTGTATCGCCCCCAAGGAGCTTCAGGTCAACGTTGGCCGGGGAAAGTCCGGGAGCCACTATCAATCGCCGGTAAAAACCGGTGACGTTGTTCACGCCGTGAACGTATACGGGCGGGATGCGACCAGCGGCCGGCGGTGCTTGGGCACCACCGGACACAGTCGGCCCCGGGCCGGATTCGCCATCGGCGGGGACAACTTCCATGGCGGACGCCGAGGAAGAGGTTGAGGACGATCGATTCCGCCTCGGTTTCTTAACCGGGCGCCCCCGTGGCCCAACCGCCACGAAAGCGTCGGTCTCGTCACCGGGCAGCGGAACCGACCGGGGATCGACTTGGTCCGCTTCCATAAGCGGAGAACACGGCGACTCGCTCGTGTGGGGCGGGGCAGTGGCGAGCGACTGCGTGCTCGATGACGCGCCCGAAGCGGGCATTTCCGCCATCGAGCGGGAGGTTCGCCGACTAGAGGCAGCCAGGCTGCCTCCGGCGGTAACCAGGGACCTAGGGTCCGGCCCGAGCCGGATCGCTTGCGGGACTTCTGAAACGCTCAGGCTTACTACGAGCTGGGCAAATGACCGGCTTCGTTAGATACCTCTCCTTACCAAGAGATGTGTCCACCGGCCTCTTTACCTAGGCGATATCCAAGCTCGCTTACCACTGGTGGGGGCTCGCAAGGATCGTCCTAGGCAGCGCTACCTAAGAGCCTGAGCGTCAGCGGGCAAGATGCGCTGCGCAACCTTAAAGCTCTGGCAGGCTAAGTGCTTCCTCTTCAGCGGCAAAGTGGTGGTCCTTAGAAGGTCCTACGAACTCAGCTGTGTGTGCTGGCTACTCAGTTCACCAGCCAGCTGAGTTGTAGTCTTCTTTCTTCTTGTTGGCGAGCAGCAAGAGGGCCAAGATGTTACTGTCCAACGCCGAAGCAGAAGGCAGTAGAGCAGCGGCTGAGAACAGCGAAAACTTCAGCGTCCAAGCTGGAGAGAGCAGTCCAAAGGAGAGGTCCTTCCTAGTCAAGAAGCTGAAGTGAAGTGATCGATCGATCGTCGTCCATTCTCGATCAAAAAGAATCGACGGGGCGAAAGCATCTCATTAAGTGCATTATGGCATGGCGCGATGCGAGCCTCTCACACACCTCCTTGTTTCTGATTGGCCGGTGATGTTTACTTACCTGTGCGGGGGTTGCAATTAGTAAACAATTAGCACAGGTAGCATCGCGGGAAATCAGCAGCCTTCCCCACAGTATTTCTTGGAAAACAAGTGAGTCACATAATGGCGTATCTTGGTGCGAGCCAATCATATACCATCTCTGTTGTGATTGGTTGATGGTGTCATTTTTACCTGTACGTGGGACTTTGCTGAATTTATATGTACAGGTAGCATGGCAGGACAGCTTTAGTCTATACCACAGTACTGTGGGCCTGCACGTAAACACCCCAAGTGCAGAAATCTTATTCCACTGATGATGGCAGCCAGTGGAGCTGCCGAAACGTTTGGTTTTGTTTTTAACCATGGACCACGGCCAAACAGCCCGGATATTTTTCATAATTCAAGTGACACCGGCCGTGAAAGCCTAAGGAATAATTTAAGACGCCTCTACGGGGAGGATGTTTCAAAAAATATCAGACGATTTGGAGGGCTAAGAAAGAAGAAGGTACACCTGCTCTGTTCACTGGCTTTTCTATCAAGATGCCGGGATACTGGTGTTATTCCCCGGTTTCTTAAATTGAGGAACTCCATTTTTACACCGCAAGCCAGTCGAATTTATCGACGTGCAGAGCAGGCGATGCTACGCGAACGTATCCACCAGACCAGGAAAGATCTTGCCGACAACAATATGAGGTTGTTCCGTCTACACCTGGAATTAAGCACTGTGTTGTCACCTGGCCACTGGGATCTGGTGGATAGCCTAAGTTCCAGCGCTTCCGAGGCCGTTCGCGATAGTGTTCGATCGCGCCATGAGAGTAAGTACTGGAGAGATAGCCCCGAGGAGAACAACCAGGAACAACAGCGAAGCAGCTTAGAGACGGACAGGACAGTAGTGAACTTGTCGGACCGCCAACTTACCACCACCGAAACTGCTGTCTTGGCGAGAGGGGAGAAGTTTGCAGTGGCCCCTAAGAAGATTCCAGTGGAGGACATCATTGCCAACGTTGAAGCTGGAGTGCGGCGGCTGCCGCGTGAACAGGCAGATGAAGTCAGGATCGAAGCATCGAGGATCCTGGCTAGAGCGAAACCGCCGCGATGCAACATACCAGTGAGTGAGCTTCGGGCACTAAGGACATTAAGGCGGGATGAGTCTGTCATCATATTAGCGGCGGATAAGGGGAGTGCGACTGTTGTAATGAACACCGAAGACTACCAACGGAAGATCGGAGAACTGCTGGACCCAGAAAACTACAAAAAACTGCGAAGAGATCCGACCGCAGTGGTCCTAAAAAGGACCGATTTTCTGGTTAAGCGGTCTTCCTTGGAGCCTGATGTGAAGGCTGCCGTCCGGTGTTCGGAAGCCCTTCCACCTAGGCTTTATGGCCTCCCCAAAATCCACAAGCCGGACGTCCCGCTCAGACCCATCGTCAGCGCCATAGGATCTCCAACCTACCATCTCGCTAAACACTTGACCGAGCTTCTCCGGCCACATATAGGTGGTACGGAGTCATATGTTAGGGATTCATCACACTTTCTTGAAAGGCTCGGTGGGTTGTCGTTGCAGCCTGGAGACATAATGGTCAGCTTTGACGTGGTTTCGTTGTTCACCATGGTGCCCGTAGATGATGTCCTTGGCCACTTAGCTAACCTTTTTCCGGCAGACATTACAGCGCTTTTCCGGCATGTTCTGAAAACTACATATTTTCAGTACGGCGGTGAGTTCTTTGAAATGATTAATGGTGTGGCCATGGGGAGTCCACTCAGTCCTGTGGTGGCGAACTTTTATATGGAACGGTTCGAACAGCGGGCAATTACATCTTTTCCGCTGAAGCCGAGGTGCTGGTTCCGGTATGTTGATGACACATTTGTTATCTGGAGGGCAGGTTCCTGGCACATCTCAATCAGGTTCACCCACGGATACAGTTTACTGTCGAGAGAGAGACCGACAATCAGCTGGCTTTTCTGGACGTGTTGGTCCTTAGAAGGACCGATGGCAGCCTCGGACATAAAGTTTATAGAAAACCGACGCACACTAACCGCTACCTCCATAAACAGTCGAACCACCATCCCAGCCAGAAGAGGGCGGTGTTGAAGACCTTGGTGGACCGGGCTAGGAGGATATGCGAGCCCCGGTACCTCGATGATGAGCTGCGCCACCTCGAACTAGCGCTGCAGGCCAATGGGTATTCCGTCGGGGAGGTGAGACGTGCGGTCCGGCCGAGAAGAACAGCTAGGCCGGAAGTGGATTCACGTGAGACCGTCGGTTTCGCGGCGTTGCCCTACATTCATGGGGTGACGGACCGCATTGGTAGGCTGCTCAGTCGGCACGGTGTGAGGCCAGTATACAAGCCGACAAAGAAGATACACCAGTTCTTGCGGCCGACGAAGGATGTCCGAGACCCGCTGTCATCGTGCGGTGTGTACGGAGTTCCCTGCTCATGCGGCCAGGTGTACATTGGTACCACGAAGCGCAGCGTCCGCACACGCGTGGGTGAACATAGCCGTTACTGTAGACTGGGACAGCCGGAGAAGTCTGCCGTGGCCGAACACGCGCTCGCCAATGCTGACCATCGGATCCGTTTCGATGAGACGAAACTCTTGTCGGCGGTGAGTGATTACTTCCCTCGTCTTCATATGGAGTCCTCTTGATTCAGAAGCATGCTGCGATCGCTATGAATCGACGGCATTGCATTGCATTATGGATGCGGGGTGTCTTTGCACCCGTGGCTTGATTGCAGCATCTGGATCGTGTCCAATGGCTGCCAGAAGTAAACATAGTGCTGGTACTGTCGACTGGTGACCTAAAACTGGAAAAGGAAACCGCCAACCAGTTAACTGAGAAGGCGGGGGAGTATAACTTTTTTGTTTAATGCACTGCCGCTGGTACCGATTCGAGCAACAGATGTTGCCCGTTTCAAGTCCAGTCAGCAGACGCCCTCAGGGCGTCGGTCGCTCCCCGCGAGGCGGAGAGCCTCCGTGCCAGTGATTGATGACAGCGACAAGCAGCCGGCTCAGCGTGCTAGGAGGTGGACAGGAAGGAGAGAAGGACAGTTTGGTGAAATACTCTGGTCTAGGACTGGTGATTACTTGTTTTGTTTAATTTAAAGAGGATGGCGTTATGGCGGGTCATCAAGAAGCGCCCGAGGGCGCTTGACCCGAATGGGCGGTGGTGGTTCTGATGCACTGATGGTTCGTAGGTACGGGAAGGTGGAGGTCGAGGCTTTAGCAAAGAGAGTTAGAGCCAGCGACCGGACAAAGGAAGTCAAGGTAGGAACACGGAGACCCCTTCGAATCACGTTGTTCCTTACAAACCAAGGGGACCCCGTCATGGATCGGAGTGTTCGGGACTGGAAAGCTTCCAGCCTACATCTGTTGGTGGTGGATAAAAGAGACCACCAGGCGGGTGCCGCATAGGTCAGTACAGACCTGAGAAATAGTAGATAGATGGTAAGTTTGGTGCGCATGGCCAGGCGGCTGCGACACGAGAGGAAAGGAGATAATTTGGCTCGGACGCCGCGAGCCTTGGCAAGGGTTTCCGTCACGTGGGCGTTGAAGCAAAGGCGACGATCTAGCCGAACGCCTAAATACTTCACCGTTTCTTTGTAGGCGATGGGTCTCCCTGCTAGGGAGAGGGGCTGGCATCGGGAGATGGACTTACGGGTGAAGCAGATCGCCTCGGATTTCTCCGTGTTGATCGTCACCCGCCATTTCCGTAGCCAGTCCGGAAGCTGGTTCAACTGACGCTGCAGCTTTGTACTCGCAAATCGCGGGGACAGGGAGCTGCAGTGATACATAGCATCGTCAGCGAACAAAGACAACGTGACTCCGGGCAAGACAGGCAGGTCGTTCGTGTACACAAGGTACAGAACGGGGCCGAGGACAGATCCCTGAGGTACGCCGGCGGCGACGGGTCGAACTGTAGAACAGGACCCGTCGACGCTCACCCTGAAGGTTCGGTCGCTGAGATACGACCGGAGGAAAAACACTATGGTCGATGGTAGAGGGGAATTGGCAAGTTTGAAGAGAAGACCTTCGTGCCAGACTTTATCGAAGGCCTTGCTCACGTCCAACAGTACGGCGGCCGTAGCCGCTCGCCTGTTGGTGGCGTCTGACAAGTGCGTAACAACGCGGACCAATTGAAGCGTGGTCGAGTGCTCTCTGCGAAACCCGAACTGTTCGCTGCGGATGAAACCATCTAGCAGCGGCGAGATGCGAGCCAGCAGGAGACGCTCGAACACCTTCGAGATGACTGGCAAGAGAGAGATTGGACGATAGCTTTCAGGAAGCTTGCGAGGCTTCGGAATCATTACGATGTTGGCTGATTTCCACAGGCGGGGAAAGTACTGTAGCCGGAGACAGGAGTTAAACAGCTCAAGAACGAGGTCAACGCCTGAGGCCGGGAGATTTTGTAGAGCAGCGGCCCCGATCCGGTCAGGACCGGGGGCGCGACGGTGATTTAGTCGGCAGATAGATGAAACTAGTTCATCCCTGTCGAACGGGAGGGCTGGGATTTCGGGAGGGCGTGAAAAATGTCCAGATAGGAAGTCACGGACTTCTGCCGAGTGGGCAGGGTCCGAGACGCCTTGGTGAACAGTAAATTGCACCTCCATGCAGTCGGCGAAGACCTCGGCCCTGCCTTCTGATGAAGATACAACCCCGTTCGGAGTTTCAAGTGGGTTGCGAGTTCTCTTCTCGCGGGTCAGTCTACTCGCCGCTCTCCAGACGGAGGCGTGGTCGACTTCAAGAGACTCAAGGTATGAGCCCCATCGATCAGAGTTTACGTCCCGCAGTAGCTGCTGGACGTAAAGAGACTGGGCCTGAAAGCGCCTTTTGACGCCGGGATCACGGGTTCTTTGCCATCTGCGGCGGAGATTGCGCCGGAGCCAGATGGCGTGGAGTACTTCCGCAGGTAAGGCCGATTTACGATGGTTCACCTCGAGAGTATATGTGTGTCGATCCATGACACCTTGGACCAACTCCTGAAGATGAGTGGCTCGGAGATCCAAATCGTCACAAGTGACGATCGGGTCCGCGGGGAGTGATGGTAACCGCCGTGAGAGCTCATCATGGTAGGAGCGCCAGTTGACTCTCCTAACAATCTGAGCGGGAGGTCGGGGTGAGGCCGACAGCTCACGGGCAGTTATAAAAAGGGGATTGTGATCGGATGAGAGATCCGACACTGACGAGACCTGGATGTGATGGGTCACGTCCTTGGCTATGACAATGTCAAGGACGTCCGGTCGATGACCGGAAAAGGGGAAGTGAGTAGGGTCTTCTGGGCCGATGACTTGAAGTACCGGGTCGTCGGAGACGAATCGATACAGAGATTTTCCGTAGGCGTTGGCTACTCTGCTGTTCCAGGAGGGATGCTTGGCATTTAAGTCGCCGGCTACAATGGTTGGTAGGGGATGATCGAGGAGAGCGTCCCACTCCTCGGGCGGAGGAGGTAGCCGCAGGCCGGGCCGGAGATACGCCGCAACAACGCGCAACTCCGATCCGCCAGCGTCTATCGCCACCGCACAACCTTCAACAAGAGATGTATCTAAAGGGGGTAGTGGCCTGTGGGATATCCGCCTGTGGACTAAGACGGCTGTCCCCCCCGAAGGGCGACAGCCAGGCCGTTGGGGACGATCCTGACGAAAACAGATGTAAGATGGCAGGTTGAAGGTATGGTAGCGAGCCAGATGAGTCTCGCAAAGGAGGACGACATCAGCGTCGTACTCCGTTACGAAAGTCATCAGTTCAGATCGTCGAGGGACTACCCCATGGGCATTCCACGCAACGATCCTAAGACTCATAGCCATTCAAAGGAAGAAGAGGAAAGAGGGTAGACAGTGATTGAAACACCAGGGCGAGAACCGTGGTTGTATCTGGAGCAGACCTGATGTTGTTGACCAAAGTTTCAGCCCAGGCAGTCAGGGGGTCCACCGGGGCCCGGGAAGATTCCCGAGATTCCGGAAGACGGACCTGGCTGGCCTCGGCCGGTGTTGCAGATGGCGCAGGGCTCGGGGACGGACGTGGGGTCTGCTCAGTTGGGAGCTTAGGTTGATGGCTAGGGGCGGGCGGGGCCCGCTGAGGTTTTACAGGCAAGGCCTGTGGAACTTGTCGCTGACGGCGACGAGTGCGCTTCTGTTTGGAGCTCCGAGGAGCGGAAGGCGGGACTGATGTAGCGGCCACAGCCGCGTATGAAGGACCGGGCGCTCCGGCAGGCGCCGGGACAGAAGGCACTGCAGGCGGCGCCGAAACGACGACTGCAGGCGGAACTGGGGCCCTGGGAGCAGCCGGAACTGCTGCCGGGGCCTGAGATGATGCTCCGGAGAGAGGTGGGAAGGCCTCTCTGCGGTTAGGGAGGGGACCTGCAACACGGCCTGCCAGGGCGAGCAGGAGTCCGCTGCAGCTTCATGGCTGATATAAAGTCCCTACATCCTCTATAACTAGCCGGATGGTCCCCGCCGCAGTTGCAGCAAATGGCCGTGAACCCCGTCTTGGGCTTATCACACCCACGATGAGGCTCAGTACATCGCACGCAACGCGGAGGGTGATTACAGAATAAGCTGGAGTGGCCAAACCTCTGACAGTTAAAACACTGCGAGGGGCCTGGCCGCGGGTCAAAAGTACGAACTTGCACCCGAAGGTGCAGGAAGTTTTGGAGGCCATAGACCTCCTCGAACTGGCCTACTTTGAGTAGTTTCACAAGAAAACTATTCACAGGACGGCGATCTTCCCCCTTGCCAGCATGCAGTACACTTACCGCCGTCGGCGAATAGCCTAAAGCGACAAGCTCCTGCCTGATGGTATCGGGGGCGGTCCAGGAAGGAAGTCCGGAAAGAACAACTTTAATTTCGCGCTCTGAAGGAAGCGCGAAAGTATGGAAGGAGATCTTCCGATCGGTAAGAAACTGTTGGACCGATCGGAAGTCCGGGACTTTTGTGGTCGCAATTCGAAGCGAGGAGCCTTGGCACCTGGCCTCGAGTTTGGCCGAAGGAAGCAGATTCTGCAGGGAACGGAGAATTTCCCTATAATTGCGATTGTCGGGAATGACAAACGGAGGAATTTTAGGCTTAGGCACAGATTGAGAGGGAGACTGAGTCGGATGGCTGGCGCTGTTACCGGGACTAGATACCCGATGCATAGCAGCGGCCGGTGGCGGGCTGGCGACTAATTTTCGCTTGCGTTTGGCAGACTTGCCCTCCACAAGCGAAAATTCACCGTCCCCCGTCCCCACACTACACATCGACGCACAATCACTTTCACTTTCACTATCACTAATTGTATGGGACGGCAGCGGGGTAGAATGAGGACCAGTACCGCATGTTTCCATTAAGGTTACCAGCGGTACCGGCAAAGGAACGGGAGTTGCGTTCGACGCCATCTCGGGATGAGCCGAAATGAACGTCGAAGACGCAAAAAAGGGCTAGGAAAGAGTGACTTTCACCAGCACTGAATCACTACACTGACAGACAAAGAACACGAACACCAGACGCGCACTGCACACGAGTCACAAAAACACACGCGCACGACACAATACACTGGTAAAATGATGCACAATGATGATGATGAACACTGATGATGATGTGTTGAAGAAATCACTTTGACAGATTAATAAACAACGGTAAAATTCACCTGCAAAATTGCGATACAGAGTGACGCAGCCTACCCTGGCAACAGCTCTAGGTAGACTTCACTGAATCGACGGGGCGAAAGCATCTCATTAAGTGCATTATGGCATGGCGCGATGCGAGCCTCTCACACACCTTCTTGTTTCTGATTGGCCGGTGATGTTTACTTACCTGTGCGGGGGTTGCAATTAGTAAACAATTAGCACAGGTAGCATCGCGGGAAATCAGCAGCCTTCCCCACAGTATTTCTTGGAAAACAAGTGAGTCACATAATGGCGTATCTTGGTGCGAGCCAATCATATACCATCTCTGTTGTGATTGGTTGATGGTGTCATTTTTACCTGTACGTGGGACTTTGCTGAATTTATATGTACAGGTAGCATGGCAGGACAGCTTTAGTCTATACCACAGTACTGTGGGCCTGCACGTAAACACCCCAAGTGCAGAAATCTTATTCCACTGATGATGGCAGCCAGTGGAGCTGCCGAAACGTTTGGTTTTGTTTTTAACCATGGACCACGGCCAAACAGCCCGGATATTTTTCATAATTCAAGTGACACCGGCCGTGAAAGCCTAAGGAATAATTTAAGACGCCTCTACGGGGAGGATGTTTCAAAAAATATCAGACGATTTGGAGGGCTAAGAAAGAAGAAGGTACACCTGCTCTGTTCACTGGCTTTTCTATCAAGATGCCGGGATACTGGTGTTATTCCCCGGTTTCTTAAATTGAGGAACTCCATTTTTACACCGCAAGCCAGTCGAATTTATCGACGTGCAGAGCAGGCGATGCTACGCGAACGTATCCACCAGACCAGGAAAGATCTTGCCGACAACAATATGAGGTTGTTCCGTCTACACCTGGAATTAAGCACTGTGTTGTCACCTGGCCACTGGGATCTGGTGGATAGCCTAAGTTCCAGCGCTTCCGAGGCCGTTCGCGATAGTGTTCGATCGCGCCATGAGAGTAAGTACTGGAGAGATAGCCCCGAGGAGAACAACCAGGAACAACAGCGAAGCAGCTTAGAGACGGACAGGACAGTAGTGAACTTGTCGGACCGCCAACTTACCACCACCGAAACTGCTGTCTTGGCGAGAGGGGAGAAGTTTGCAGTGGCCCCTAAGAAGATTCCAGTGGAGGACATCATTGCCAACGTTGAAGCTGGAGTGCGGCGGCTGCCGCGTGAACAGGCAGATGAAGTCAGGATCGAAGCATCGAGGATCCTGGCTAGAGCGAAACCGCCGCGATGCAACATACCAGTGAGTGAGCTTCGGGCACTAAGGACATTAAGGCGGGATGAGTCTGTCATCATATTAGCGGCGGATAAGGGGAGTGCGACTGTTGTAATGAACACCGAAGACTACCAACGGAAGATCGGAGAACTGCTGGACCCAGAAAACTACAAAAAACTGCGAAGAGATCCGACCGCAGTGGTCCTAAAAAGGACCGATTTTCTGGTTAAGCGGTCTTCCTTGGAGCCTGATGTGAAGGCTGCCGTCCGGTGTTCGGAAGCCCTTCCACCTAGGCTTTATGGCCTCCCCAAAATCCACAAGCCGGACGTCCCGCTCAGACCCATCGTCAGCGCCATAGGATCTCCAACCTACCATCTCGCTAAACACTTGACCGAGCTTCTCCGGCCACATATAGGTGGTACGGAGTCATATGTTAGGGATTCATCACACTTTCTTGAAAGGCTCGGTGGGTTGTCGTTGCAGCCTGGAGACATAATGGTCAGCTTTGACGTGGTTTCGTTGTTCACCATGGTGCCCGTAGATGATGTCCTTGGCCACTTAGCTAACCTTTTTCCGGCAGACATTACAGCGCTTTTCCGGCATGTTCTGAAAACTACATATTTTCAGTACGGCGGTGAGTTCTTTGAAATGATTAATGGTGTGGCCATGGGGAGTCCACTCAGTCCTGTGGTGGCGAACTTTTATATGGAACGGTTCGAACAGCGGGCAATTACATCTTTTCCGCTGAAGCCGAGGTGCTGGTTCCGGTATGTTGATGACACATTTGTTATCTGGAGGGCAGGTTCCTGGCACATCTCAATCAGGTTCACCCACGGATACAGTTTACTGTCGAGAGAGAGACCGACAATCAGCTGGCTTTTCTGGACGTGTTGGTCCTTAGAAGGACCGATGGCAGCCTCGGACATAAAGTTTATAGAAAACCGACGCACACTAACCGCTACCTCCATAAACAGTCGAACCACCATCCCAGCCAGAAGAGGGCGGTGTTGAAGACCTTGGTGGACCGGGCTAGGAGGATATGCGAGCCCCGGTACCTCGATGATGAGCTGCGCCACCTCGAACTAGCGCTGCAGGCCAATGGGTATTCCGTCGGGGAGGTGAGACGTGCGGTCCGGCCGAGAAGAACAGCTAGGCCGGAAGTGGATTCACGTGAGACCGTCGGTTTCGCGGCGTTGCCCTACATTCATGGGGTGACGGACCGCATTGGTAGGCTGCTCAGTCGGCACGGTGTGAGGCCAGTATACAAGCCGACAAAGAAGATACACCAGTTCTTGCGGCCGACGAAGGATGTCCGAGACCCGCTGTCATCGTGCGGTGTGTACGGAGTTCCCTGCTCATGCGGCCAGGTGTACATTGGTACCACGAAGCGCAGCGTCCGCACACGCGTGGGTGAACATAGCCGTTACTGTAGACTGGGACAGCCGGAGAAGTCTGCCGTGGCCGAACACGCGCTCGCCAATGCTGACCATCGGATCCGTTTCGATGAGACGAAACTCTTGTCGGCGGTGAGTGATTACTTCCCTCGTCTTCATATGGAGTCCTCTTGATTCAGAAGCATGCTGCGATCGCTATGAATCGACGGCATTGCATTGCATTATGGATGCGGGGTGTCTTTGCACCCGTGGCTTGATTGCAGCATCTGGATCGTGTCCAATGGCTGCCAGAAGTAAACATAGTGCTGGTACTGTCGACTGGTGACCTAAAACTGGAAAAGGAAACCGCCAACCAGTTAACTGAGAAGGCGGGGGAGTATAACTTTTTTGTTTAATGCACTGCCGCTGGTACCGATTCGAGCAACAGATGTTGCCCGTTTCAAGTCCAGTCAGCAGACGCCCTCAGGGCGTCGGTCGCTCCCCGCGAGGCGGAGAGCCTCCGTGCCAGTGATTGATGACAGCGACAAGCAGCCGGCTCAGCGTGCTAGGAGGTGGACAGGAAGGAGAGAAGGACAGTTTGGTGAAATACTCTGGTCTAGGACTGGTGATTACTTGTTTTGTTTAATTTAAAGAGGATGGCGTTATGGCGGGTCATCAAGAAGCGCCCGAGGGCGCTTGACCCGAATGGGCGGTGGTGGTTCTGATGCACTGATGGTTCGTAGGTACGGGAAGGTGGAGGTCGAGGCTTTAGCAAAGAGAGTTAGAGCCAGCGACCGGACAAAGGAAGTCAAGGTAGGAACACGGAGACCCCTTCGAATCACGTTGTTCCTTACAAACCAAGGGGACCCCGTCATGGATCGGAGTGTTCGGGACTGGAAAGCTTCCAGCCTACATCTGTTGGTGGTGGATAAAAGAGACCACCAGGCGGGTGCCGCATAGGTCAGTACAGACCTGAGAAATAGTAGATAGATGGTAAGTTTGGTGCGCATGGCCAGGCGGCTGCGACACGAGAGGAAAGGAGATAATTTGGCTCGGACGCCGCGAGCCTTGGCAAGGGTTTCCGTCACGTGGGCGTTGAAGCAAAGGCGACGATCTAGCCGAACGCCTAAATACTTCACCGTTTCTTTGTAGGCGATGGGTCTCCCTGCTAGGGAGAGGGGCTGGCATCGGGAGATGGACTTACGGGTGAAGCAGATCGCCTCGGATTTCTCCGTGTTGATCGTCACCCGCCATTTCCGTAGCCAGTCCGGAAGCTGGTTCAACTGACGCTGCAGCTTTGTACTCGCAAATCGCGGGGACAGGGAGCTGCAGTGATACATAGCATCGTCAGCGAACAAAGACAACGTGACTCCGGGCAAGACAGGCAGGTCGTTCGTGTACACAAGGTACAGAACGGGGCCGAGGACAGATCCCTGAGGTACGCCGGCGGCGACGGGTCGAACTGTAGAACAGGACCCGTCGACGCTCACCCTGAAGGTTCGGTCGCTGAGATACGACCGGAGGAAAAACACTATGGTCGATGGTAGAGGGGAATTGGCAAGTTTGAAGAGAAGACCTTCGTGCCAGACTTTATCGAAGGCCTTGCTCACGTCCAAAAGTACGGCGGCCGTAGCCGCTCGCCTGTTGGTGGCGTCTGACAAGTGCGTAACAACGCGGACCAATTGAAGCGTGGTCGAGTGCTCTCTGCGAAACCCGAACTGTTCGCTGCGGATGAAACCATCTAGCAGCGGCGAGATGCGAGCCAGCAGGAGACGCTCGAACACCTTCGAGATGACTGGCAAGAGAGAGATTGGACGATAGCTTTCAGGAAGCTTGCGAGGCTTCGGAATCATTACGATGTTGGCTGATTTCCACAGGCGGGGAAAGTACTGTAGCCGGAGACAGGAGTTAAACAGCTCAAGAACGAGGTCAACGCCTGAGGCCGGGAGATTTTGTAGAGCAGCGGCCCCGATCCGGTCAGGACCGGGGGCGCGACGGCGATTTAGTCGGCAGATAGATGAAACTAGTTCATCCCTGTCGAACGGGAGGGCTGGGATTTCGGGAGGGCGTGAAAAATGTCCAGATAGGAAGTCACGGACTTCTGCCGAGTGGGCAGGGTCCGAGACGCCTTGGTGAACAGTAAATTGCACCTCCATGCAGTCGGCGAAGACCTCGGCCCTGCCTTCTGATGAAGATACAACCCCGTTCGGAGTTTCAAGTGGGTTGCGAGTTCTCTTCTCGCGGGTCAGTCTACTCGCCGCTCTCCAGACGGAGGCGTGGTCGACTTCAAGAGACTCAAGGTATGAGCCCCATCGATCAGAGTTTACGTCCCGCAGTAGCTGCTGGACGTAAAGAGACTGGGCCTGAAAGCGCCTTTTGACGCCGGGATCACGGGTTCTTTGCCATCTGCGGCGGAGATTGCGCCGGAGCCAGATGGCGTGGAGTACTTCCGCAGGTAAGGCCGATTTACGATGGTTCACCTCGAGAGTATATGTGTGTCGATCCATGACACCTTGGACCAACTCCTGAAGATGAGTGGCTCGGAGATCCAAATCGTCACAAGTGACGATCGGGTCCGCGGGGAGTGATGGTAACCGCCGTGAGAGCTCATCATGGTAGGAGCGCCAGTTGACTCTCCTAACAATCTGAGCGGGAGGTCGGGGTGAGGCCGACAGCTCACGGGCAGTTATAAAAAGGGGATTGTGATCGGATGAGAGATCCGACACTGACGAGACCTGGATGTGATGGGTCACGTCCTTGGCTATGACAATGTCAAGGACGTCCGGTCGATGACCGGAAAAGGGGAAGTGAGTAGGGTCTTCTGGGCCGATGACTTGAAGTACCGGGTCGTCGGAGACGAATCGATACAGAGATTTTCCGTAGGCGTTGGCTACTCTGCTGTTCCAGGAGGGATGCTTAGCATTTAAGTCGCCGGCTACAATGGTTGGTAGGGGATGATCGAGGAGAGCGTCCCACTCCTCGGGCGGAGGAGGTAGCCGCAGGCCGGGCCGGAGATACGCCGCAACAACGCGCAACTCCGATCCGCCAGCGTCTATCGCCACCGCACAACCTTCAACAAGAGATGTATCTAAAGGGGGTAGTGGCCTGTGGGATATCCGCCTGTGGACTAAGACGGCTGTCCCCCCCGAAGGGCGACAGCCAGGCCGTTGGGGACGATCCTGACGAAAACAGATGTAAGATGGCAGGTTGAAGGTATGGTAGCGAGCCAGATGAGTCTCGCAAAGGAGGACGACATCAGCGTCGTACTCCGTTACGAAAGTCATCAGTTCAGATCGTCGAGGGACTACCCCATGGGCATTCCACGCAACGATCCTAAGACTCATAGCCATTCAAAGGAAGAAGAGGAAAGAGGGTAGACAGTGATTGAAACACCAGGGCGAGAACCGTGGTTGTATCTGGAGCAGACCTGATGTTGTTGACCAAAGTTTCAGCCCAGGCAGTCAGGGGGTCCACCGGGGCCCGGGAAGATTCCCGAGATTCCGGAAGACGGACCTGGCTGGCCTCGGCCGGTGTTGCAGATGGCGCAGGGCTCGGGGACGGACGTGGGGTCTGCTCAGTTGGGAGCTTAGGTTGATGGCTAGGGGCGGGCGGGGCCCGCTGAGGTTTTACAGGCAAGGCCTGTGGAACTTGTCGCTGACGGCGACGAGTGCGCTTCTGTTTGGAGCTCCGAGGAGCGGAAGGCGGGACTGATGTAGCGGCCACAGCCGCGTATGAAGGACCGGGCGCTCCGGCAGGCGCCGGGACAGAAGGCACTGCAGGCGGCGCCGAAACGACGACTGCAGGCGGAACTGGGGCCCTGGGAGCAGCCGGAACTGCTGCCGGGGCCTGAGATGATGCTCCGGAGAGAGGTGGGAAGGCCTCTCTGCGGTTAGGGAGGGGACCTGCAACACGGCCTGCCAGGGCGAGCAGGAGTCCGCTGCAGCTTCATGGCTGATATAAAGTCCCTACATCCTCTATAACTAGCCGGATGGTCCCCGCCGCAGTTGCAGCAAATGGCCGTGAACCCCGTCTTGGGCTTATCACACCCACGATGAGGCTCAGTACATCGCACGCAACGCGGAGGGTGATTACAGAATAAGCTGGAGTGGCCAAACCTCTGACAGTTAAAACACTGCGAGGGGCCTGGCCGCGGGTCAAAAGTACGAACTTGCACCCGAAGGTGCAGGAAGTTTTGGAGGCCATAGACCTCCTCGAACTGGCCTACTTTGAGTAGTTTCACAAGAAAACTATTCACAGGACGGCGATCTTCCCCCTTGCCAGCATGCAGTACACTTACCGCCGTCGGCGAATAGCCTAAAGCGACAAGCTCCTGCCTGATGGTATCGGGGGCGGTCCAGGAAGGAAGTCCGGAAAGAACAACTTTAATTTCGCGCTCTGAAGGAAGCGCGAAAGTATGGAAGGAGATCTTCCGATCGGTAAGAAACTGTTGGACCGATCGGAAGTCCGGGACTTTTGTGGCCGCAATTCGAAGCGAGGAGCCTTGGCACCTGGCCTCGAGTTTGGCCGAAGGAAGCAGATTCTGCAGGGAACGGAGAATTTCCCTATAATTGCGATTGTCGGGAATGACAAACGGAGGAATTTTAGGCTTAGGCACAGATTGAGAGGGAGACTGAGTCGGATGGCTGGCGCTGTTACCGGGACTAGATACCCGATGCATAGCAGCGGCCGGTGGCGGGCTGGCGACTAATTTTCGCTTGCGTTTGGCAGACTTGCCCTCCACAAGCGAAAATTCACCGTCCCCCGTCCCCACACTACACATCGACGCACAATCACTTTCACTATCACTAATTGTATGGGACGGCAGCGGGGTAGAATGAGGACCAGTACCGCAGGTTTCCATTAAGGTTACCAGCGGTACCGGCAAAGGAACGGGAGTTGCGTTCGACGCCATCTCGGGATGAGCCGAAATGAACGTCGAAGACTCAAAAAAGGGCTAGGAAAGAGTGACTTTCACCAGCACTGAATCACTACACTGACAGACAAAGAACACGAACACCAGACGCGCACTGCACACGAGTCACAAAAACACACGCGCACGACACAATACACTGGTAAAATGATGCACAATGATGATGATGAACACTGATGATGATGTGTTGAAGAAATCACTTTGACAGATTAATAAACAACGGTAAAATTCACCTGCAAAATTGCGATACAGAGTGACGCAGCCTACCCTGGCAACAGCTCTAGGTAGACTTCACTGAATCGACGGGGCGAAAGCATCTCATTAAGTGCATTATGGCATGGCGCGATGCGAGCCTCTCACACACCTTCTTGTTTCTGATTGGCCGGTGATGTTTACTTACCTGTGCGGGGGTTGCAATTAGTAAACAATTAGCACAGGTAGCATCGCGGGAAATCAGCAGCCTTCCCCACAGTATTTCTTGGAAAACAAGTGAGTCACATAATGGCGTATCTTGGTGCGAGCCAATCATATACCATCTCTGTTGTGATTGGTTGATGGTGTCATTTTTACCTGTACGTGGGACTTTGCTGAATTTATATGTACAGGTAGCATGGCAGGACAGCTTTAGTCTATACCACAGTACTGTGGGCCTGCACGTAAACACCCCAAGTGCAGAAATCTTATTCCACTGATGATGGCAGCCAGTGGAGCTGCCGAAACGTTTGGTTTTGTTTTCAACCATGGACCACGGCCAAACAGCCCGGATATTTTTCATAATTCAAGTGACACCGGCCGTGAAAGCCTAAGGAATAATTTAAGACGCCTCTACGGGGAGGATGTTTCAAAAAATATCAGACGATTTGGAGGGCTAAGAAAGAAGAAGGTACACCTGCTCTGTTCACTGGCTTTTCTATCAAGATGCCGGGATACTGGTGTTATTCCCCGGTTTCTTAAATTGAGGAACTCCATTTTTACACCGCAAGCCAGTCGAATTTATCGACGTGCAGAGCAGGCGATGCTACGCGAACGTATCCACCAGACCAGGAAAGATCTTGCCGACAACAATATGAGGTTGTTCCGTCTACACCTGGAATTAAGCACTGTGTTGTCACCTGGCCACTGGGATCTGGTGGATAGCCTAAGTTCCAGCGCTTCCGAGGCCGTTCGCGATAGTGTTCGATCGCGCCATGAGAGTAAGTACTGGAGAGATAGCCCCGAGGAGAACAACCAGGAACAACAGCGAAGCAGCTTAGAGACGGACAGGACAGTAGTGAACTTGTCGGACCGCCAACTTACCACCACCGAAACTGCTGTCTTGGCGAGAGGGGAGAAGTTTGCAGTGGCCCCTAAGAAGATTCCAGTGGAGGACATCATTGCCAACGTTGAAGCTGGAGTGCGGCGGCTGCCGCGTGAACAGGCAGATGAAGTCAGGATCGAAGCATCGAGGATCCTGGCTAGAGCGAAACCGCCGCGATGCAACATACCAGTGAGTGAGCTTCGGGCACTAAGGACATTAAGGCGGGATGAGTCTGTCATCATATTAGCGGCGGATAAGGGGAGTGCGACTGTTGTAATGAACACCGAAGACTACCAACGGAAGATCGGAGAACTGCTGGACCCAGAAAACTACAAAAAACTGCGAAGAGATCCGACCGCAGTGGTCCTAAAAAGGACCGATTTTCTGGTTAAGCGGTCTTCCTTGGAGCCTGATGTGAAGGCTGCCGTCCGGTGTTCGGAAGCCCTTCCACCTAGGCTTTATGGCCTCCCCAAAATCCACAAGCCGGACGTCCCGCTCAGACCCATCGTCAGCGCCATAGGATCTCCAACCTACCATCTCGCTAAACACTTGACCGAGCTTCTCCGGCCACATATAGGTGGTACGGAGTCATATGTTAGGGATTCATCACACTTTCTTGAAAGGCTCGGTGGGTTGTCGTTGCAGCCTGGAGACATAATGGTCAGCTTTGACGTGGTTTCGTTGTTCACCATGGTGCCCGTAGATGATGTCCTTGGCCACTTAGCTAACCTTTTTCCGGCAGACATTACAGCGCTTTTCCGGCATGTTCTGAAAACTACATATTTTCAGTACGGCGGTGAGTTCTTTGAAATGATTAATGGTGTGGCCATGGGGAGTCCACTCAGTCCTGTGGTGGCGAACTTTTATATGGAACGGTTCGAACAGCGGGCAATTACATCTTTTCCGCTGAAGCCGAGGTGCTGGTTCCGGTATGTTGATGACACATTTGTTATCTGGAGGGCAGGTTCCTGGCACATCTCAATCAGGTTCACCCACGGATACAGTTTACTGTCGAGAGAGAGACCGACAATCAGCTGGCTGTTCTGGACGTGTTGGTCCTTAGAAGGACCGATGGCAGCCTCGGACATAAAGTTTATAGAAAACCGACGCACACTAACCGCTATCTCCATAAACAGTCGAACCACCATCCCAGCCAGAAGAGGGCGGTGTTGAAGACCTTGGTGGACCGGGCTAGGAGGATATGCGAGCCCCGGTACCTCGATGATGAGCTGCGCCACCTCGAACTAGCGCTGCAGGCCAATGGGTATTCCGTCGGGGAGGTGAGACGTGCGGTCCGGCCGAGAAGAACAGCTAGGCCGGAAGTGGATTCACGTGAGACCGTCGGTTTCGCGGCGTTGCCCTACATTCATGGGGTGACGGACCGCATTGGTAGGCTGCTCAGTCGGCACGGTGTGAGGCCAGTATACAAGCCGACAAAGAAGATACACCAGTTCTTGCGGCCGACGAAGGATGTCCGAGACCCGCTGTCATCGTGCGGTGTGTACGGAGTTCCCTGCTCATGCGGCCAGGTGTACATTGGTACCACGAAGCGCAGCGTCCGCACACGCGTGGGTGAACATAGCCGTTACTGTAGACTGGGACAGCCGGAGAAGTCTGCCGTGGCCGAACACGCGCTCGCCAATGCTGACCATCGGATCCGTTTCGATGAGACGAAACTCTTGTCGGCGGTGAGTGATTACTTCCCTCGTCTTCATATGGAGTCCTCTTGATTCAGAAGCATGCTGCGATCGCTATGAATCGACGGCATTGCATTGCATTATGGATGCGGGGTGTCTTTGCACCCGTGGCTTGATTGCAGCATCTGGATCGTGTCCAATGGCTGCCAGAAGTAAACATAGTGCTGGTACTGTCGACTGGTGACCTAAAACTGGAAAAGGAAACCGCCAACCAGTTAACTGAGAAGGCGGGGGAGTATAACTTTTTTGTTTAATGCACTGCCGCTGGTACCGATTCGAGCAACAGATGTTGCCCGTTTCAAGTCCAGTCAGCAGACGCCCTCAGGGCGTCGGTCGCTCCCCGCGAGGCGGAGAGCCTCCGTGCCAGTGATTGATGACAGCGACAAGCAGCCGGCTCAGCGTGCTAGGAGGTGGACAGGAAGGAGAGAAGGACAGTTTGGTGAAATACTCTGGTCTAGGACTGGTGATTACTTGTTTTGTTTAATTTAAAGAGGATGGCGTTATGGCGGGTCATCAAGAAGCGCCCGAGGGCGCTTGACCCGAATGGGCGGTGGTGGTTCTGATGCACTGATGGTTCGTAGGTACGGGAAGGTGGAGGTCGAGGCTTTAGCAAAGAGAGTTAGAGCCAGCGACCGGACAAAGGAAGTCAAGGTAGGAACACGGAGACCCCTTCGAATCACGTTGTTCCTTACAAACCAAGGGGACCCCGTCATGGATCGGAGTGTTCGGGACTGGAAAGCTTCCAGCCTACATCTGTTGGTGGTGGATAAAAGAGACCACCAGGCGGGTGCCGCATATGTCAGTACAGACCTGAGAAATAGTAGATAGATGGTAAGTTTGGTGCGCATGGCCAGGCGGCTGCGACACGAGAGGAAAGGAGATAATTTGGCTCGGACGCCGCGAGCCTTGGCAAGGGTTTCCGTCACGTGGGCGTTGAAGCAAAGGCGACGATCTAGCCGAACGCCTAAATACTTCACCGTTTCTTTGTAGGCGATGGGTCTCCCTGCTAGGGAGAGGGGCTGGCATCGGGAGATGGACTTACGGGTGAAGCAGATCGCCTCGGATTTCTCCGTGTTGATCGTCACCCGCCATTTCCGTAGCCAGTCCGGAAGCTGGTTCAACTGACGCTGCAGCTTTGTACTCGCAAATCGCGGGGACAGGGAGCTGCAGTGATACATAGCATCGTCAGCGAACAAAGACAACGTGACTCCGGGCAAGACAGGCAGGTCGTTCGTGTACACAAGGTACAGAACGGGGCCGAGGACAGATCCCTGAGGTACGCCGGCGGCGACGGGTCGAACTGTAGAACAGGACCCGTCGACGCTCACCCTGAAGGTTCGGTCGCTGAGATACGACCGGAGGAAAAACACTATGGTCGATGGTAGAGGGGAATTGGCAAGTTTGAAGAGAAGACCTTCGTGCCAGACTTTATCGAAGGCCTTGCTCACGTCCAACAGTACGGCGGCCGTAGCCGCTCGCCTGTTGGTGGCGTCTGACAAGTGCGTAACAACGCGGACCAATTGAAGCGTGGTCGAGTGCTCTCTGCGAAACCCGAACTGTTCGCTGCGGATGAAACCATCTAGCAGCGGCGAGATGCGAGCCAGCAGGAGACGCTCGAACACCTTCGAGATGACTGGCAAGAGAGAGATTGGACGATAGCTTTCAGGAAGCTTGCGAGGCTTCGGAATCATTACGATGTTGGCTGATTTCCACAGGCGGGGAAAGTACTGTAGCCGGAGACAGGAGTTAAACAGCTCAAGAACGAGGTCAACGCCTGAGGCCGGGAGATTTTGTAGAGCAGCGGCCCCGATCCGGTCAGGACCGGGGGCGCGACGGCGATTTAGTCGGCAGATAGATGAAACTAGTTCATCCCTGTCGAACGGGAGGGCTGGGATTTCGGGAGGGCGTGAAAAATGTCCAGATAGGAAGTCACGGACTTCTGCCGAGTGGGCAGGGTCCGAGACGCCTTGGTGAACAGTAAATTGCACCTCCATGCAGTCGGCGAAGACCTCGGCCCTGCCTTCTGATGAAGATACAACCCCGTTCGGAGTTTCAAGTGGGTTACGAGTTCTCTTCTCGCGGGTCAGTCTACTCGCCGCTCTCCAGACGGAGGCGTGGTCGACTTCAAGAGACTCAAGGTATGAGCCCCATCGATCAGAGTTTACGTCCCGCAGTAGCTGCTGGACGTAAAGAGACTGGGCCTGAAAGCGCCTTTTGACGCCGGGATCACGGGTTCTTTGCCATCTGCGGCGGAGATTGCGCCGGAGCCAGATGGCGTGGAGTACTTCCGCAGGTAAGGCCGATTTACGATGGTTCACCTCGAGAGTATATGTGTGTCGATCCATGACACCTTGGACCAACTCCTGAAGATGAGTGGCTCGGAGATCCAAATCGTCACAAGTGACGATCGGGTCCGCGGGGAGTGATGGTAACCGCCGTGAGAGCTCATCATGGTAGGAGCGCCAGTTGACTCTCCTAACAATCTGAGCGGGAGGTCGGGGTGAGGCCGACAGCTCACGGGCAGTTATAAAAAGGGGATTGTGATCGGATGAGAGATCCGACACTGACGAGACCTGGATGTGATGGGTCACGTCCTTGGCTATGACAATGTCAAGGACGTCCGGTCGATGACCGGAAAAGGGGAAGTGAGTAGGGTCTTCTGGGCCGATGACTTGAAGTACCGGGTCGTCGGAGACGAATCTTTACAGAGATTTTCCGTAGGCGTTGGCTACTCTGCTGTTCCAGGAGGGATGCTTGGCATTTAAGTCGCCGGCTACAATGGTTGGTAGGGGATGATCGAGGAGAGCGTCCCACTCCTCGGGCGGAGGAGGTAGCCGCAGGCCGGGCCGGAGATACGCCGCAACAACGCGCAACTCCGATCCGCCAGCGTCTATCGCCACCGCACAACCTTCAACAAGAGATGTATCTAAAGGGGGTAGTGGCCTGTGGGATATCCGCCTGTGGACTAAGACGGCTGTCCCCCCCGAAGGGCGACAGCCAGGCCGTTGGGGACGATCCTGACGAAAACAGATGTAAGATGGCAGGTTGAAGGTATGGTAGCGAGCCAGATGAGTCTCGCAAAGGAGGACGACATCAGCGTCGTACTCCGTTACGAAAGTCATCAGTTCAGATCGTCGAGGGACTACCCCATGGGCATTCCACGCAACGATCCTAAGACTCATAGCCATTCAAAGGAAGAAGAGGAAAGAGGGTAGACAGTGATTGAAACACCAGGGCGAGAACCGTGGTTGTATCTGGAGCAGACCTGATGTTGTTGACCAAAGTTTCAGCCCAGGCAGTCAGGGGGTCCACCGGGGCCCGGGAAGATTCCCGAGATTCCGGAAGACGGACCTGGCTGGCCTCGGCCGGTGTTGCAGATGGCGCAGGGCTCGGGGACGGACGTGGGGTCTGCTCAGTTGGGAGCTTAGGTTGATGGCTAGGGGCGGGCGGGGCCCGCTGAGGTTTTACAGGCAAGGCCTGTGGAACTTGTCGCTGACGGCGACGAGTGCGCTTCTGTTTGGAGCTCCGAGGAGCGGAAGGCGGGACTGATGTAGCGGCCACAGCCGCGTATGAAGGACCGGGCGCTCCGGCAGGCGCCGGGACAGAAGGGACTGCAGGCGGCGCCGAAACGACGACTGCAGGCGGAACTGGGGCCCTGGGAGCAGCCGGAACTGCTGCCGGGGCCTGAGATGATGCTCCGGAGAGAGGTGGGAAGGCCTCTCTGCGGTTAGGGAGGGGACCTGCAACACGGCCTGCCAGGGCGAGCAGGAGTCCGCTGCAGCTTCATGGCTGATATAAAGTCCCTACATCCTCTATAACTAGCCGGATGGTCCCCGCCGCAGTTGCAGCAAATGGCCGTGAACCCCGTCTTGGGCTTATCACACCCACGATGAGGCTCAGTACATCGCACGCAACGCGGAGGGTGATTACAGAATAAGCTGGAGTGGCCAAACCTCTGACAGTTAAAACACTGCGAGGGGCCTGGCCGCGGGTCAAAAGTACGAACTTGCACCCGAAGGTGCAGGAAGTTTTGGAGGCCATAGACCTCCTCGAACTGGCCTACTTTGAGTAGTTTCACAAGAAAACTATTCACAGGACGGCGATCTTCCCCCTTGCCAGCATGCAGTACACTTACCGCCGTCGGCGAATAGCCTAAAGCGACAAGCTCCTGCCTGATGGTATCGGGGGCGGTCCAGGAAGGAAGTCCGGAAAGAACAACTTTAATTTCGCGCTCTGAAGGAAGCGCGAAAGTATGGAAGGAGATCTTCCGATCGGTAAGAAACTGTTGGACCGATCGGAAGTCCGGGACTGTTGTGGCCGCAATTCGAAGCGAGGAGCCTTGGCACCTGGCCTCGAGTTTGGCCGAAGGAAGCAGATTCTGCAGGGAACGGAGAATTTCCCTATAATTGCGATTGTCGGGAATGACAAACGGAGGAATTTTAGGCTTAGGATGGATGGATGGATAGGTGCACGGGCGTCTTGCGCCCTAATTTGTGTGCGTTGTCCAGGCCTAAGCCTGATGAACGCCAGGTGCCAACAGTTCAGCGCGGTCATTTGCTCTGCTCAAGGATGTTAAGGTGCAGTCCGCGGGTCCATGATGAATTAACATGGCCACCACGGTGGCAAGCTAGTGCTTAGCTTCAGCCACTTGTCCGGCCAAAGCGCGACACCATGGTCCCTCAGGCTAGCCTTTGGGAACGTGGTGACACACTGGCGAGGACAAGAAGCTCGAGCGCCCTAGGGCGTCGGCCGAAATGGTGGGTAATGTCACCGAGACAGCCAGCTTTCGCAAGGAAGGCACTTGCACAACCTCGCGGGAGCTCATGTCTCAGGTCATTACCTTACCAAATCAACAAAGCAGGTGCTGGCGGGGAACTTAATCGTGATCAAGGCTTCAGCCAATCGCAACGCCTGGTCGCGTCTCATTGGTCGCCGGGACATAGCCCACGGAAACTCAGAAACGCGCCGGCGAATACAAGAGGCTCGTCCGCCCGAAGGCAGCGGCCGAGTCGGCGGAACTTGTCACCGGGGCAGTCGGCTTTCGCAAGGAGGCATTTGCACAACCTCGCGAGATCCCATGTCCCGGATCGAGGCCCTGCCGAATCGGCAAAGCCGATGCTGGCAATAAATCTATCCATTCAATCCGCCGCAGCATGATTGACTACAGTTTCGGCAGGCGCAGGTGGTGATCGATGGTGATCGGTTCAGATTTCCAGAAGGTTGGGGGGATTCGTTGCTGGGGGTTCATGTGATGAACTTAGGGGGGGTCGTCTAGCAGCGCCCTAGGGCGCCTGACGCGGCGAGGAGGCGGAGCATTCTCCATGCTGTTAAGCCTTCGGAGGTGCGGGTAAGAGGACTCGCCTGCCTTGGCGAACAAATTCGTTGCCAGGGACCAGACGAAGACCTCTAAGGTGGGAACACGGAGACCCCGATGTATGGCGGTATTTCGCACATACCACGGGGACCCCGTGAGGGAGCGTAGGGTCCAGTTCTGAAATGTAGTCAGCCTATGCCTGTTGGTGGCCGACAGGAGAGGCCACCAGGCGGGTGCCGCATAAGTGAGTACTGTTCGGAGGAACAGTAGATACAATGTCAGTTTAGTACGGACAGCCAGGCAGCTGTTCCGCGAAAGCATAGGTGATAGTTTGGCTCTGACGCCACGAGCCAAGTTGAGGGTTGAGGTCACGTGAGCGTTGAAGTTTAAGTGCCGATCAAGCCGAACACCTAGGTACTTCACCGTCTCGGTCCAGTTGATGGGTCTCCCCTCTAAGGAGAGGGATTGGCATCGGGAAATGGACTTATGCGTAAAGCAGATCGCCTCGGATTTCTCCGTATTGATCGCTACCCGCCATTTCCTTAGCCAGTCCGGAAGCATATCCAACTGGCGTTGTAACATTACGCTCGTCCGCCAAGGCGAAAGCGAGCTAAAATGAAACATCGCGTCGTCGGCAAATAGAGATAACGTGACCCCGGGATAAACAGGCAGATCGTTCGTGTACAGTACATACAGAACGGGGCCGAGGACAGATCCTTGTGGGACGCCGGCGGAGACAGGGCGAACCCGAGAGAACGCCCCATCTACGCTGATCCTGAAGGTGCGATCCGTCAGATAGGATCGGAGCAAGTGGACGATAGATGTCGGGATTGGCGAATGCGCCAGTTTGTAGAGCAGGCCTTCGTGCCAGACTTTATCGAAGGCTTTGCTCACATCCAACAGGACAGCGCCTGTTGCCTGATGATGGTTGGCAGCGTCGGCTAGATAGGTGACAACCCGTACTAGCTGAAGAGTAGTCGAGTGCCTCGGCCTAAACCCAAACTGCTCCTCGCGGATGAAACCATCCACCAGGGGCCGAATACGGGCCAGGAGAAGACGCTCGAATACCTTCGAGATTACTGGCAATAGTGATATTGGGCGGTAGCTTCCAGGTAGCGTGGGCGGCTTTTTAGATTTCTGGATCATGATGACGTTGGCAGTTTTCCACAGGCGAGGGAAGTAACTCAGCCGGAGACAGGAGTTGAACAGCTCAAGAAGAACGTCAACTGCCGAAGGCGGGAGATTCTGCAACGCAGCGGCGCCGATGCGATCGGGGCCAGGGGCCTTTCTCTTCTTCAGTCGGCTTAGGACAGACGCAAGGTCATCCTCGTCGACCGAAATAGGAGGATCAATGGGGGGAGCAGAAAAGTATCCAGATAGGAAATCCCTGACGACGGCCACATGAGCCGGGTCAGAGATGCCTCTATGGACGGTGAACTGGTCCTCAATGCAGTCGGCGAAGACCTCCGCCTTGCCTTCTGCAGAGGATACAGTGCCGTCCGGGGTATTCAAGGGATGGCGAGTCCTCTTTTCGCCTTTTAGTCTACCAGCGGCTCTCCATACGGAGGCGTGGTCGACTTCCAAGGACTCCAAATAGGAGTCCCATCGATTCGCGTTTACGTCAAGCAGAAGCTGCGAGACGTGTTCCGACTGGGCTCGAAAGCGCCGTCTAGCGGCAGGATCACGGGTATGGTGCCATCTGCGGCGGAGCTGGCGCCGTAAGCGGATGGCTTGGAGAACTTCCGCAGGAAGGTCGGAGCGTTTATTACTCACCGGAACAGTGTAGGTGTTTTTATCCATTGCAGACTGGACAAGGTCCTGGAGCTGATGTACCCGGAGATCCACATCGTCACAAGAGACGAGTGGGTCCGGAGGGACAGATGGCAACTGCCTGGCCAGATCATCGTGGTAGGATCGCCAATTGACTCTCCTAACAGGATGATCGGGAAGTCGGGGTGAGACCGACGGCAGCAAGACAGTTACAAGTAGGGGGTCGTGATCGGACGATAGGTCCGACACCGCGCTGACTTGTAGATGAAAGGGGATGGCCTTGACAATTACGATATCAAGGACATCCGGCGGGTAACCCGCAGTGGGAAAGTGTGTCGGTTCGGACGGGCCGATGATGAGGACGCTGGGATCATCTTCGACAGCCCTACGGAGAGAATTGCCGTAGGGGTTTGACGTTCTGCTGTTCCAAGAGGGATGCTTGGCATTAAGGTCTCCGGCTACGATGGTTGGGAGATCGCTGTCCAGGAGGGCGTCCCACTCCTCATGCGGTGGAGCTCGATGGCCGGGCGGGAGGTACGCAGAAACAAAGCGCACCTCCAGGCCGGCTACATCCAGCGCCACAGCACATGCTTCGATGAGGGTAGTTTCAGGGGCAGGGAGTTCTCTATGAGAGTGTCGCCTGTGGACTAAGATCGCCACTCCGCCAGATGCTCGGTGGCGATCGGGACCATTCCTGTCTTTCCTGTAGCAAGCATAGGCTGGCAGGGAAAATCGCCGGTTAGGGGCAAGATGAGTTTCGGAGACGAGTACGACATCTGCGTCGTACTCGACAAGGAAAGCTGCCAGTTCGGCCCGACGCGCCGGAATGCCATCTGCATTCCACGCGACGAACCGGAACTGTCTAGCCATGGTTAGATGAGGGGACGATCAGGGCGATCAGCGATGTTAGGATCGCCATGAGTATTGTCGGGACATCCCGAGCAGCAAGAATTTTCGGAACAATGCCGCTGACCCAGGCCATCAGCTGAGCCTCAGTGACCAGTGGCGATCCACCGGCCTCAGGGGCCTGACTAGCCGGCTCTGGGGCCGCGGAAGGTGCAGATGCCGCCTCCAGGGGAGGGTGGGCAATTGGAGCTGGCTGCTCGGGGGCTGGCGAGATTTCCATGGAAATCGCAGGGGCCTGGGCAACAGGAGCAGGCTCCTGGCCGGGTAGTTGCTGGGCAGCCGGAGGGGCATTGTTAGCCTCCGGGTATAGTTGTTTTGCCACAAGTGGTTTTCGATTCTTGCGCTTAGCGCGCCGTTTCTTAGGCGGCTGGGTCTGTGAGGGGGGTACTGCGGGCGTTGCCGCTTGAGGAGAAGGCACTCCGGCAGGTGCTGAGGTTCTGGGGGCCACAGTGGGCGCCGTAGCGACCGCTGCAGCGTATGTTATGGTTCCTCCAGCGGCAGGAGCCGCAGGAAGAGCCGTAGATGCTGAGGCGGGTGGTTGGACTGCCGCCCGCTTCGAGGGTCTAGGAGCTGGGCGAGGAGGTTCAACCTGACGGTTTTGCTCCCGCTGCTGTTTCTTTAGGGCCTTCTTAAAATGATTACAACCCCTAAAGTTAGCCGGGTGGCTACCTCCGCAGTTGCAGCACGTCGCGGGTTGAGGCTTCACAACGGGACAATTCTCGTTGTGGGCCTCGCCGCAGCGTACACAACGCGGCGGCATCTTACAAAAGGCCGATGAGTGGCCGAATCGTTGGCATTGAAAGCACTGGGAAGGCCCAGGCTTACTACTAAATGCCCTAATCTGTACCCTGAGGCACAGAATGGTTTCCAGATTATAGACTTCTGCGAAGGAACCAACCTTCTGGATTCTGATGTAGAAGGAATTACTTTTCCTTTTCCGATCACCGGATAGGAGAGGGACAACGGAGGTAGGGTTTTTAGGCTTAGGCACAGATTGAGAGGGAGACTGAGTCGGATGGCTGGCGCTGTTACCGGGACTAGATACCCGATGCATAGCAGCGGCCGGTGGCGGGCTGGCGACTAATTTTCGCTTGCGTTTGGCAGACTTGCCCTCCACAAGCGAAAATTCACCGTCCCCCGTCCCCACACTACACATCGACGCACAATCACTTTCACTATCACTAATTGTATGGGACGGCAGCGGGGTAGAATGAGGACCAGTACCGCAGGTTTCCATTAAGGTTACCAGCGGTACCGGCAAAGGAACGGGAGTTGCGTTCGACGCCATCTCGGGATGAGCCGAAATGAACGTCGAAGACTCAAAAAAGGGCTAGGAAAGAGTGACTTTCACCAGCACTGAATCACTACACTGACAGACAAAGAACACGAACACCAGACGCGCACTGCACACGAGTCACAAAAACACACGCGCACGACACAATACACTGGTAAAATGATGCACAATGATGATGATGAACACTGATGATGATGTGTTGAAGAAATCACTTTGACAGATTAATAAACAACGGTAAAATTCACCTGCAAAATTGCGATACAGAGTGACGCAGCCTACCCTGGCAACAGCTCTAGGTAGACTTCACTGAATCGACGGGGCGAAAGCATCTCATTAAGTGCATTATGGCATGGCGCGATGCGAGCCTCTCACACACCTTCTTGTTTCTGATTGGCCGGTGATGTTTACTTACCTGTGCGGGGGTTGCAATTAGTAAACAATTAGCACAGGTAGCATCGCGGGAAATCAGCAGCCTTCCCCACAGTATTTCTTGGAAAACAAGTGAGTCACATAATGGCGTATCTTGGTGCGAGCCAATCATATACCATCTCTGTTGTGATTGGTTGATGGTGTCATTTTTACCTGTACGTGGGACTTTGCTGAATTTATATGTACAGGTAGCATGGCAGGACAGCTTTAGTCTATACCACAGTACTGTGGGCCTGCACGTAAACACCCCAAGTGCAGAAATCTTATTCCACTGATGATGGCAGCCAGTGGAGCTGCCGAAACGTTTGGTTTTGTTTTTAACCATGGACCACGGCCAAACAGCCCGGATATTTTTCATAATTCAAGTGACACCGGCCGTGAAAGCCTAAGGAATAATTTAAGACGCCTCTACGGGGAGGATGTTTCAAAAAATATCAGACGATTTGGAGGGCTAAGAAAGAAGAAGGTACACCTGCTCTGTTCACTGGCTTTTCTATCAAGATGCCGGGATACTGGTGTTATTCCCCGGTTTCTTAAATTGAGGAACTCCATTTTTACACCGCAAGCCAGTCGAATTTATCGACGTGCAGAGCAGGCGATGCTACGCGAACGTATCCACCAGACCAGGAAAGATCTTGCCGACAACAATATGAGGTTGTTCCGTCTACACCTGGAATTAAGCACTGTGTTGTCACCTGGCCACTGGGATCTGGTGGATAGCCTAAGTTCCAGCGCTTCCGAGGCCGTTCGCGATAGTGTTCGATCGCGCCATGAGAGTAAGTACTGGAGAGATAGCCCCGAGGAGAACAACCAGGAACAACAGCGAAGCAGCTTAGAGACGGACAGGACAGTAGTGAACTTGTCGGACCGCCAACTTACCACCACCGAAACTGCTGTCTTGGCGAGAGGGGAGAAGTTTGCAGTGGCCCCTAAGAAGATTCCAGTGGAGGACATCATTGCCAACGTTGAAGCTGGAGTGCGGCGGCTGCCGCGTGAACAGGCAGATGAAGTCAGGATCGAAGCATCGAGGATCCTGGCTAGAGCGAAACCGCCGCGATGCAACATACCAGTGAGTGAGCTTCGGGCACTAAGGACATTAAGGCGGGATGAGTCTGTCATCATATTAGCGGCGGATAAGGGGAGTGCGACTGTTGTAATGAACACCGAAGACTACCAACGGAAGATCGGAGAACTGCTGGACCCAGAAAACTACAAAAAACTGCGAAGAGATCCGACCGCAGTGGTCCTAAAAAGGACCGATTTTCTGGTTAAGCGGTCTTCCTTGGAGCCTGATGTGAAGGCTGCCGTCCGGTGTTCGGAAGCCCTTCCACCTAGGCTTTATGGCCTCCCCAAAATCCACAAGCCGGACGTCCCGCTCAGACCCATCGTCAGCGCCATAGGATCTCCAACCTACCATCTCGCTAAACACTTGACCGAGCTTCTCCGGCCACATATAGGTGGTACGGAGTCATATGTTAGGGATTCATCACACTTTCTTGAAAGGCTCGGTGGGTTGTCGTTGCAGCCTGGAGACATAATGGTCAGCTTTGACGTGGTTTCGTTGTTCACCATGGTGCCCGTAGATGATGTCCTTGGCCACTTAGCTAACCTTTTTCCGGCAGACATTACAGCGCTTTTCCGGCATGTTCTGAAAACTACATATTTTCAGTACGGCGGTGAGTTCTTTGAAATGATTGATGGTGTGGCCATGGGGAGTCCACTCAGTCCTGTGGTGGCGAACTTTTATATGGAACGGTTCGAACAGCGGGCAATTACATCTTTTCCGCTGAAGCCGAGGTGCTGGTTCCGGTATGTTGATGACACATTTGTTATCTGGAGCCATGGTGAGGAAGAACTCGGCAGGTTCCTGGCACATCTCAATCAGGTTCACCCACGGATACAGTTTACTGTCGAGAGAGAGACCGACAATCAGCTGGCTTTTCTGGACGTGTTGGTCCTTAGAAGGACCGATGGCAGCCTCGGACATAAAGTTTATAGAAAACCGACGCACACTAACCGCTATCTCCATAAACAGTCGAACCACCATCCCAGCCAGAAGAGGGCGGTGTTGAAGACCTTGGTGGACCGGGCTAGGAGGATATGCGAGCCCCGGTACCTCGATGATGAGCTGCGCCACCTCGAACTAGCGCTGCAGGCCAATGGGTATTCCGTCGGGGAGGTGAGACGTGCGGTCCGGCCGAGAAGAACAGCTAGGCCGGAAGTGGATTCACGTGAGACCGTCGGTTTCGCGGCGTTGCCCTACATTCATGGGGTGACGGACCGCATTGGTAGGCTGCTCAGTCGGCACGGTGTGAGGCCAGTATACAAGCCGACAAAGAAGATACACCAGTTCTTGCGGCCGACGAAGGATGTCCGAGACCCGCTGTCATCGTGCGGTGTGTACGGAGTTCCCTGCTCATGCGGCCAGGTGTACATTGGTACCACGAAGCGCAGCGTCCGCACACGCGTGGGTGAACATAGCCGTTACTGTAGACTGGGACAGCCGGAGAAGTCTGCCGTGGCCGAACACGCGCTCGCCAATGCTGACCATCGGATCCGTTTCGATGAGACGAAACTCTTGTCGGCGGTGAGTGATTACTTCCCTCGTCTTCATATGGAGTCCGTCTTGATTCAGAAGCATGCTGCGATCGCTATGAATCGACGGTCAGGTCAGAGCTGTTGGGTTGCGCGTCGTGAGACGACCCAATGGTATCCTAGTACCGAGCCTCCTATGAGGGGCTCCTGCCTAGTGGTCCTGTCCAGACGGAATATTGATTAATTAATTCTTATTGGTCGTTACAACGACATGCTCGTACTAGGTCGACTAGTACAGTATTTGTCGAGGCCGTTTCCAAGATTCACCTGGACGTATTCGGTACTTGCCAAGGCCAGCTATGAGTGGGTTTGTCTGGGTCCTCGCAGCTCGGACGTAAAATTTACGTGCAAGTCGCCTTGCGGTGTCATCCAAGGAGCGGACACCGAGTCCTCTTCTCAGGAGACGAGAAGAAAACCGATAGGGGACTTTGGCCGCTAGCCGAAGCCCTCTATCGAGAACGCTTTGCAACCTTCTTTTATGAACGGTTGCGAGGTAACCCCAGACGGGAAGAGCGTAGGTAATGATCGGCAACAGGTACGCGTTGACGATCAACTTACCCAGCTTGCGGGTCATAGCCTTGTTGGCAAGTATTGGAAGCAGTTGCGCGAGACGAGCGGACGCTTTCTTTCGCATCGTCTCAGCGTGGGTACGCCAGGTGAGCCGACGATCAAGGTGGACACCGAGGTACTTAACTTCCCTCGACCAGGGCAGGTACGTTCTACCGAGTCTCACTCGGCCTCGTGGTTCTTTCCGGCGCTTCGTGAATAGCACCGCGGAGCTCTTGGTTTCGTTGACGGCAACTTTCCAGCTTCCGTCCACGTCGAATACGCATCGAGTGCGCGCTGAAGTCGTGGGATAGCAAAGTCTGCGTTCCGATCGGCGGTATAGACCGCCATGTCGTCGGCAAAGAAAGCCATCTGGACTCCAGGCTCTCTGGGTGCGTCGTTGACATACACGGAGAACAGGAGAGGCCCTAGCACGCTACCTTGAGGTACCCCGGCTGTGATACGTCTCTCGGAAGAGACGTGGTCGTCTATTCGCACGCAGAAAGTCCTCTCCGTCAGAAAGCTAGCAATCAAGCGAAGGTAGCAATCTGGGAGCTGGATTTCCCGGAGCTTGAACAAGAGCCCGTCGTGCCAGACACTATCAAAGGCCTTTTCCACATCTAGGAAACAGGCGACAGTCTGCTCTTTCCGACACCCGGCGTCCGTGATGTATTCCACCAGTCTCATCAGTTGATGAGTGGTGGAATGCCCCACACGGAAGCCGAACTGTTCGGGGACCAGTACATCGAAATTTCTTAGATGATCTAGTACTCTCCGTTGTACGAGACGTTCGAGGACCTTTGACGTGGCTGACAGTAGACTAATGGGCCGGAGGTTGCCGGGACGGGAAGCGTCCTTTCCCTGCTTCGGGATCACTATGACCGTCGCCTTACGCCATTTCTGGGGAAAATAGGCCAGTCTAAGACACGCGTTGAACAGCGCGACCAAGAAAAGTACTCCTCGCTCCGGGAGTCGAGTAAGAGCGGCGTTCGAGACGCCGTCCGGGCCAGGAGCTTTTCTTGGCACGAGTTCAACGAGCCGATCTGTGACCTCTTCCCTAGTAATGGGTTCGGGCTCCGTAGTGATCGGAAGAGACAGAAAGTCTTCCACTTCGTTCTCGACTTCTTCGTCGAAGTCCTAGTCCATGGGCGGGTTAGGTGCGAACTGTCGCTCGAAACACGCGCCCAAGTACTCGGCCTTCGCCTCCGGGCGAGCCAGGATTTGACCGAAAGGTCCAGCAATGGCCGGGATGCGAGGCCGGCGCCTCTTCCCTACCAACGCCGAAGGTATCCGGTAAGGGCTACTTTCGTCCGATCCGTCCCCTGCCTGGGCCACGGCGAGTTCCCAACAGCGTCTCCGGTAGGCCTGCATTTCACGACGTAAAATGCCGGTCGCCCGGTTGTACGCTGCCTTGTCGGCCGGATCACGGGTCCGCTGCCAGCGTCTCCGGAGGCGATTTCTCTCGCAAGCGAGAGCACTCGTCTCCTCTGGGATCCGCTGCCAGTGGGGCGTGACGCCAGGCTTCATCCTGGAAGACGCGTCGATCGCAAATACGACAGCCTCGTCAAACGCGGCAACTGCCTCGTCGACTTGGCGGAAGGTTTCGAGTGGTCCCGCGTCTGGCAATCGGCGACTTAACGCCGGGCCATAGCGATCCCATTCTACCACCTTCCTGACATCTCTGCGTACGACGTGCTGGGTAGCGACGTGTATCAGGATAGGGAGATGATCGGACGATAGTTCCGTTAGCGCGGACACATGGACCGGGCAGTCAATTCCTTGAATCACCGCTATGTCCAAGACATCGGGAGCCGCGTTGCGTTGTGAGGGGTAGAACGTAGGTTGGGTAGGCCCAATCACTTGTATCCTGCGAGAATCGGCAAACCTGCGTAAACGTTTCCCGTTTGGGGCAGTCAAGCGACTGTTCCAATCGCGATGTTTACAGTTCAGGTCGCCGGCCATGATGACCCTCCTGTGTGCATCGAACGCGACAGCTAGATCGGGGTGAAGGAGCTCTTTTTGCGGCGGTTTATACGCCGCTACCATCTGTACACCGCCTAGAGTGTTTAACAACTCCACAGCGGTGCCTTCTAGGTGAGTCATTGCAGGCAAGACGACTCGGTGATGCTCAAGGGAGAGCCTCACCGCGACGGCAGTACCGCCACCAGCAGTGCCCGGTCTGTCGTTTCGATAGCACACATAGTTGGCCAGTCGTAACCGACTCGCAGGAGTCAAGTGGGTCTCATTGAGAAGCACTACATCGGGTTTGAGTCGGGCCAGTAATTCTTGGAGTTCCTGGATCTTGTTGGACAACCCGTTGGCGTTCCAGGAAAGAATCGAGAGATCTCGTTTCAGGACCCGACTCATAGAAGACCTACACAAGTGGCGGCTTCCACCAAGAGCATGAATCTCTCAGTAATATCAGCAGTCTCCAAGCGGGAGCGGATGGACCTGAAGGTCTGGGCGACTTTGTTGAGATCGAACTCAGCAAGGAAGTCTTTGACGACCTGGTAGTCGTCAGGTACGGTTCTTGAGGCAGATTGCCCGGAGACTGTGTGCGCGTAAGAGCGCCGAGGCTTATCAATCGGGGGATTGGTGGAAGCCAGGGGTTTCTTGGGGCCAGGTGTAGCGCCTCTAGCGGAGGTGCTAGGTAGAGGGACAGATGCGATTGCGTCGGACTTCGCGCGCTGCGCAGGCTGTCTGGACTGTGCGGCCGGGTTGGCAGGAGCCCGGGATCTAGCGCCACGGGGCTTTCTATGCCGCTTCTTTTTGCCTGCGTTGGGAAACCGCGGGGGCGGGAGGTCAGGCGAGGCTGCTTCTAAAGCAGGGGCAGGATTCTCCGGTGCTGGGGAGGATTGAGAAGTCTCAGGCTCCACAACCGTGATGTTGTCTGTAGGCTGGGTGGTCTCACTTTTAGATGCCACGAGGTTTCGGCGCTTTTTCGCCATAGGCGGGACAGGGGCCTGTGAAGGAGCCTGAGTTGGAGTTGCCTGTGCTGCAGGTGTTTGCTTCGGGCCTTTGGAACGTTTTTGTTGCCTGTTAGAAACTGTGGCGGAAGACACGGCAGCCGTAGCAGGAGGCGCAGGGCCTGGCTGCTCGGTTGCAGGTCTTGAACCAGCTCCCGGATGCCTCGGTGGTGGCAGGCGCCCTTTCGGCTTTCGCCGCTCGAGCTCCTGCTGAAACACCGGACATGCCCGGTAGTTGGCGGGGTGACTCCCGCCGCAGTTGATGCATCTTTTGAATGCAGGTGCATCGCATAGTTTACTGGCGTGAGGGAGAGAACACCTCACGCACGCCGGAGCGTTTGAGCAAGAGTCGGAGTGGTGCCCGAAGCGTTGGCACCTGTGACACAGGCAGAGCCCCGGGAGCGCGGCTTCTTTCCACTTTTACGCGGAAACCAAAAAGCCGCGTAAGTGAGAGTAGGCTAGTGCCTGCCTCGCTATTCTCCACCAGGATGCGGACCAGAGGAATCGGACGCCTGGGTCCGGCAGGAGTAAACACCCGATGCACCGCGCGAACAGGATAGCCCAGCTTGCGCAGCTCATCGAGGATTTCCTCGAGAGGAGATTCCACGTCCAAGCCTCTGAGGATAAGCGACAGAGGCTTCACGTGTTTGGGCGAGAAGGTATGGTATTGGAATCGCTGGGATTCAACGTATGCCACGACACTGCGGTACACGTCCATTCCGCGGACAACGATCTTGACTGTATCGCCCCCAAGGAGCTTCAGGTCAACGTTGGCCGGGGAAAGTCCGGGAGCCACTATCAATCGCCGGTAAAAACCGGTGACGTTGTTCACGCCGTGAACGTATACGGGCGGGATGCGACCAGAGGCCGGCGGTGCTTGGGCACCGCCGGACACAGTCGGCCCCGGGCCGGATTCGCCATCGGCGGGGACAACTTCCATGGCGGACGCCGAGGAAGAGGTTGAGGACGATCGATTCCGCCTCGGTTTCTTAACCGGGCGCCCCCGTGGCCCAACCGCCACGAAAGCGTCGATCTCGTCACCGGGCAGCGGAACCGACCGGGGATCGACGACTTGGTCCGCTTCCATAAGCGGAGAACACGGCGAATCGCTCGTGTGGGGCGGGGCAGTGGCGAGCGACTGCGTGCTCGATGACGCGCCCGAAGCGGGCATTTCCGCCATCAAGCGGGAGGTTCGCCGACCAGAGGCAGCCAGGCTGCCTCCGGCGGTAACCAGGGACCTAGGGTCCGGCCCGAGCCGGATCGCTTGCGGGGCTTCTGAAACGCTCAGGCTTACTACGAGCTGGGCAAATGACCGGCTTCGTTAGATACCTCTCCTTACCAAGAGAGGTGTCCACCGGCCTCTTTACCTAGGCGATATCCAAGCTCGCTTACCACTGGTGGGGGCTCGCAAGGATCGTCCTAGGCAGCGCTACCTAAGAGCCTGAGCGTCAGCGGGCTAGATGCGCTGCGCAACCTTAAGCTCTGGCAGGCTATGTGCTTCCTCTTCAGCGGTGGTCCTGAAAAGGGTCACTTGGCTGGTGGCCCTTAGAAGGTCCGACGAACTCAGCTGCGTGTGCTGGCTACTCAGTTCACCAGCCAGCTGAGTTGTAGTCTTCTTTCTTCTTGTTGGCGAGCAGCAAGAGGGCCAAAATGTTACTGTCCAACGGCGGCAGAAGGCAGTAGGGCAGCGGCTGAGAACAGCGAAAACTTCAGCGTCCAAGCTGGAGAGATCAGTCCAAAGGAGAGGTCCTTCCTTGTCCAGAAGCTGAAGCGAAGTGTCTCGGGACCGACGATCTGGACCACGGACGATGAATCGACGGAGCGAAAGCATCTCATTAAGTGCATTATGGCATGGCGCGATGCGAGCCTCTCACACACCTTCTTGTTTCTGATTGGCCGGTGATGTTTACTTACCTGTGCGGGGGTTGCAATTAGTAAACAATTAGCACAGGTAGCATCGCGGGAAATCAGCAGCCTTCCCCACAGTATTTCTTGGAAAACAAGTGAGTCACATAATGGCGTATCTTGGTGCGAGCCAATCATATACCATCTCTGTTGTGATTGGTTGATGGTGTCATTTTTACCTGTACGTGGGACTTTGCTGAATTTATATGTACAGGTAGCATGGCAGGACAGCTTTAGTCTATACCACAGTACTGTGGGCCTGCACGTAAACACCCCAAGTGCAGAAATCTTATTCCACTGATGATGGCAGCCAGTGGAGCTGCCGAAACGTTTGGTTTTGTTTTTAACCATGGACCACGGCCAAACAGCCCGGATATTTTTCATAATTCAAGTGACACCGGCCGTGAAAGCCTAAGGAATAATATATGTGTAACTCTTTGTATATTGCTGACGTTGCCACTGTCCGTAGCAAGTGCTGAAAGAAGTTTTTCTAAATTGAAATTAATTAAAACATGTCTTCGCAGTACAATGAGCCAGGAAAGACTTGTGGGTCTAGCCACAATTTCCATAGAAAGTGACTTGGCAAAACACCTCGATCCGACAGCCTTAGTAAAAGAATTTTCAAAAATAAAAACAAGAAAAGCACCGTTAGGATTATAAATGTTTTATTTTAGCAATGTATCTTAAACTGTGAGTGTGAGTCTTTTGTCGTAAAGTTAATTGACTCTTTGTGTTACTATTTGTTTGTAAAGAAATTAACATCTACTTTCTAAATATGAAGGACTTAGACTAACAAAAAGTGTAAATATAACCTGGCCTATTTTAAGAAAAATATTTTATTTATTTTTCCTTCTAACATTGGAAATAAAAAAAAATCATCAGTATTATAGTACAACATACTCATTTTTGATATTTTTCCACTTAACAATTCTATGTTGGCACAAATGAACTTAAACTTTCGATGCGGGAACGCAAGAAATTGAAACTGCAAATCCTCGTTCCACAACGAGACCAAATGGGTAAGTTTGATTTTATTTAATGCGTAAACAAATCTAAATTGTGACAAACAATAAACAATAGGATGGTGTGTGAAAATGTTAGGGGCGATTAGGCCTCACTTTTGTACGGTTGAGGGGGTTGAGATTATGGGGGTGTGGGGGCGGAGAACTTTTTTTCGCCTAGGGTGTCAAAAAACCTAGAGCCGGCACTGGATTTGCGGAAGGTAAACCAACATCATTTACAGCTGACACAGTCACAGCAGTATCCATTGTGCACCGTGACTTAGTCAGCAACCGCCAGCCTCAAATTAGCTCTTGTAGAATACACACTGTGACTGGAAGCCCCGTCAAAGTATTAGGTCAGGTAGACATATGTGTATACCTAGGTTTCTTCGAGTTCAGCCACCAAATGCTCGTTGCAGACATTGTTGATGAAGTGATTCTTGGAATGGACATTATGAATGCCTACGGATTCATTGTGGGCTTAAGAGATAATGTCCTGAGGGTTGGCCAAGAGAAGATAAAGCTTTGCATGGCTAAAATGTCAGGGCTCGCTAGCCATTCGATCAAGCAAGTGGCATTGGCTGAAAAAGAAGTCAGGTGTGGTCAAGAGGAACTCTTCATATTGCAAGTGGAACTGGGAGAAGAACGAGCAGAGGAAGTACCAATGTGTAAAACGACAAAAAATGTGAATGGAAAGCCGAAACTAACAATGGGTGCCCAGGAACCCAGGAACTTTTGCTTGTTCCGGAAGTGCCCGGGGGAAAAGTTGCTGAAGATGAAGTTATGCAAGAGGTTGTTGACGAGAACCAAACAGACTTGGACCAGCTAATGGTATATAGGTCATCAGTACATGATACAACCGGCATGACTCCAGCAATATTTGTGTTTGGGCGGGAGATTCGTCTTCCTAGGGACTTGGTGTTTGGGTCACCTGAGACTCAGTCCCAAGAGCCACATAACTATTCCTCACAATTAGAAAACCAACTGCGAGAAATGATTCACTTGATAAGAGACGACTGAAGATAGCAAGTGATAGAATGAAAACTTGGTATAACATTCGCAGCATTAGTGTTGGTTTCCAAGAAGGAGATCAGGTTTGGTTGTTCAACCCAAAGCGTCATCGTGGTCATTCACCTAAACTTCAGACTAACTGGGAAGGAGCTTACACTATGAAAAAGAGAATCTTCGATGTTGTCTATCGGATTCAACAGAAAGGATAGCAAAAATTCAAGGTTGCCCACCTAGATTGCCTGGCCAAATATTACTTCAGAGATGGTTTGCCAGTTTGGGACGAACAGGTTTAAGGAGAGGGCAGTGTTTTGCAATTACAGAATGTTCCTGAACAATGAAGAGTGTTGTTCTATGCGTTTCTCACCTAGCCCAGCGGGTGCGTGTTTCTGCCAAGGCCGCACTGAAGAATCCTCTAGAGTTTTCGAGCGCTTGTTAAGGACGCATATTATGGAACCCTGCATGCTATAAATAGGGAACAAGTGGTTATTAGCAAAAAGTGATTATTGTGCAGGACTCTATTAGTTGACATTATTATTGTGTGTGGACAAATTTAATTTGGATTATTGTACGAGTATAATATTGTTGATTATCTTGTTGATTACAGATTGTTATTTGTGATTAATTAAATTTGGTAATCAGTGACTTCATTGGTGTTTGTATTTTGTTTTTCACTGTACCATACAACGATCAGTGAGACCATCGTAACAATACTAACATTAGATACTATAAGATGAAAGAATACAAAAATATAAAATTCTTTTTAATACATGTTAATATAGTTCATTAACATCATTCATGATAATAATGAAGTTAAATGTAAAATACATACACCTGTATGAAGACTTAACAATTACTTTATTTTCTTAATGATGATTCAGTGTAAAACTGTAAGATATACAATTAACATGTAATCTATTTAGATGGTTAACATCTTAGTACTACTATTTAGATTTCTGTCCAGTTCAAAACATGACTGGAAAAACTTATATCCTAACAGTAACATTTATTGTTAAGAATTTGAACATTTTTATTTATAAAGATAACTATATGAAATGCGTTGTTTGCATAACATGAATGACAAGCAAGAATAAAAGATTTATGTATACTTGTAGGGACTTTTTTTAATTATTCGCTATATGAATTATTTACTTTATTAATTCTCACAAACATGAATATAAAATAATTTACTAATAAATAAGTCAAAGAATTAGTATTTATATTTTGATAAATACAAATAATAAATAAATAATTTTAAAACACACACTTAACTCATAAAAACCTATTTTGCACTTATTAAGTATCACACTTTTGACTGATTACGAAAGACTGTCAAGTATATAGATGCATGATTTGTATTGTTTGATCCATCAACGACATGACACTGGTATGCACCTTCATCCTCTTCAGTCACATGGTAAATAACAAAATTTTTATGTCCTATTAAAGACTGAACTGTGTTTGTTGACTTCTCTTGTTCTATTGTGTTATACATTATTTGAATATGTCCACTCTGCAATAATCAACCATAAATTAGGTTTTATACTTCTTAAGATTAACGTTCACAAAACATATAAGGAGTAAACTATACAAGGAAAGAAACAAAGAATATAAAACAAAAATCAGTTGAAATATCATGAACTAGTAGCAGTAAAGGGAAGACGTATTGAAAAATTGTTAGGGATACCATCACAAGCAAGTATTCCATCGATGTTATATTAAATGGTGACCAACAGACTGTATGAAACTATTTATTTATTTATAAAACTTAAAAGTAAAACATTAACATGTAAAGAGTCATCACCCAGCAGCTAAACAGAATCAGGAATCCCATACAGTAATAGTAAGAGACTTTTGGAAGCAGTTTGCCACATTGATATGGTATGACAGCTACAGATGAACTGAGTAGCCATATAGTATGTATGGAATATGGCATATCATACTTAAGTTCATAAATGAAGGTAACATGGGCACATGTAAACAATGAGTAATTATGAAAAGACCGCTAAAACATGTTTACATACATGCATGCACTGTAATATGAACACTGTCGGCCAGCATAGATGCTATCACAAAGAAAGGAATGGAGTTAGCCAACAGAATTGAATAAATCAGTGGCAGATGTGAGCAGGGTAAATCCTAACCACCAAGTCAATAAAGACCAGGAAACTATCATCGATGATGTAATCAGAAAAGAAGTAAAATTTAGATCTATAAGACAAATTTCTAAAAAATTGAAGTAATAGGCCACTATTAAAAATGAACATAAGCTCACAAATGAAAACATTCTGTCAATGATAAAATTAGTACATACAAAATTGGTATCCTAAAGTAGAAAATTATGTTAAGCATAAAGTTATAAACAATGAAATGTGTCACAATGGACAACAGGCCATAGAAAAAGTGGGATGATTTGTGAAACCTGAAACATATGAGCACCAAATCATGATGAATATAATTAATGAAATACTTTGATATTCTTTAAGAACAAAATTCCATTCCACCACATAAGAATTAGTTAACACCAAAGAACGCCATTTCTTCATCCATAGAATATATTCTGTTCTTATACACATTAATCAAATGTACACTGTCTTTGTTAACTGCAAGAGCATTTACTTCAGTATAATATATGGAATAGTAACTAGAGAACTGAGTTTATGTTATTCACAGTTTATTCACACCTGATGACATAATATTTATGCATCTATAGCACAAACAAATAACTTACCTTGATAAGTTCAGATCTAGGCACTGTCCAATTAAGAAATATAATAACTCCCAAATGAATGTGACATGAACAATCCATTACGTTTACTTTGGTTGCATACTTTTACGTCTACGTTAATCCATGAACGTTTATATACTTCGATACAGAGTCTGGGCAAGGAGAAGAATTTCCACAGTACAATGCTAAATGACTATACATCTGATTGCACTGAAATCACTCTGTCTTCGATTGTCTCTATAGACATCCATTTAATTAGTAACGGATCCTATTAAAATACATACACAATAAGTCAAACAAATAAAATAATAATACACTGCTCATCATGCCTCTTCAAACAATACAGCAACTTTCACTTTAGAATGCTGGCAATTTTAGTCAGTCATCTTCCAGCATAATGATAGCAACCCTCAAAATATTTTAATTGATCTCCTTCAGAGTGATGTAGCATTAGTTAAAATATCATATCTGTGATCATCATGAATTGTTAATTTTTTCCAAAATCATAAATATAAGTGAGGTAGCAGAGGCCATATTCGAAAAAAATGTTCTATGATATTGCCTGTCAGTGCATTGCATTGGCAGTTATTATTCCATGACAAAAGGTACAACCCTAGTGTATGAGGTCATTTAAAATACCATTTGACTCTACTACACTGCACTGTGATTGGATCAGAATATTATTTTATATTTACAACTATCCCTACTATATTTTATGCTACAAAAATATATTTATTTTTTTTTACAAAATTTGTCTTCTAATGAGAATAGAGAATAGATATGTTTATAGTTTTACTCTCCTAAGATTTTTTGTTTTATATTATTTCTAGGTCTGTGCTCTTTGATTGTCTTGAGTAATAAGTAAACATTATTTCAGTTGAATAAAAAAAAAACAAACAAACAAAAAGTACAAACACGGTGAGAACATTTAATTAATAGTATCATCATCACAATAAACGAAATAAATATATGCAAATACCCAAAATCAATAATAACAGAGGAAAGCAGATGAAATTGGAAAGCATTTAAAAATTGGAAAACAGATCAAATTTGGAACAAATATGCTAACAGTTAATAAAAACTAATAAACACTATTCTGATGCAAACACATGTATTTTGCATACACAATTTTAAAAGTTTACCTTATTGCTGGAGCCAGGGTTTGCTCATTGTGAGCTTCATCAGGAGCTGCCACTGAAGTCCTTTCAGTATTTGGAGATAGCACCATCTTTTGAAAGATCGTTGTTGTGTGTTGCGTAATGTGTTCAACTAGTATGTGTGACTTAAATTATGTTTGTTTGTTTAGAACATTTTTCCAGGTTTTGTGTGTTTGAATGTTATCATTTGTTCGAGTGTGTCCAGCTTTCAGGCTTTCATGTGTACTTGTAGAATTTCCATGTTGTTGTTGATATTTGTGCATGTGTGGTCTGCTTCAATGAGATGGTTTGCAAAGGTGGATTTGGTGGTGGAGTGTAATGCTTTTATGTGTTCAATGTACCTTTGTTTGAAGCTGCATCCTGTCTGAGCGAAGTGTAGAATTTGTTACATTCTGAGCAGTTTAATTTGTAAATGCCAGGTAAATTAAATTTGTTTTGCTGTTTGTGTGTTTCTGTTTTGCTTATGGTTCTCCATGCAATGCTGTACCCTCCTTTTTTAAATTTGTGGACAAATTTTCAGTGTGGTTATTAGCGACACAGTGTGGTTGTTACTCACAGTCATCTTCCAGCATAATGATAGCAACCCTCAAAATATTTTAAGTGATTTCCTTCAGAGTGAAATCAATTACTTAAAATATCATATCTGTGATCATCATGAATTGTTAATTTTTCCAAAACCATAAATATAAGGAAGACAGCAGAGTGTTATGAATAGGTGAGTGTTATGAAGTTGACGTTTGTTTTGGGTTTTATGTAGAAGTTTGTTAATTATTGTTCTCTCGTGTCCATTGGGTTCTGCTAAATATGTAATTCTATTCAATTAATCCTGATAGTCTCTCAGTTCTAGTGAAATGTTGTTTAGTCTGTGTATCATGGATCTGAAAGCCAACAGTTTGTAGTTTGTGAGGATGGGGTGATTGAAGGTGTTATGTATCCGTGTGTCAGTTGTAGTGGATTTTCTGTATATACTGACTTTATGTCTTTGTTCCAGTTTTGTGATGGTAAGGTCTGAAAAATTTTATGCTATTGTTGCTTTCGTATTAAGCAGTAAAGGTTATGTTTTTGTGGATTTTGTTGATGTGGGTTAGTAGTAGCTGTTCACCTTGTCTTGTGTGTTCTTTGTACAGTGGTATGGAATCATCAACATACCTGTGCCAATATAATATTTTATGTGAGCATCTGTCAATGGTTGTAAGTGTTTTTTCTAAGTGCTGTAAAAAGATTCCAGTTAGTACACTAGATATGAGCGAACCCATGGGTAGTCTGTCAATCTGTGTATAAAATGTTTCATAATAGGTAAAGTAATATGTTTTGGGATTTTATTTAGAACCCTGATTATTTCTGTGATTAGTTCAGTTGCTGTGTTGTTCTGTTTGAGCATGTCATATAGGGCAGTGGTTGATTCACAGACAGGAATGTTTGTGTATAAGTCTTTTATCTCGAAAGATCCAAGCATGGCATTGTCGGAGACATGTATATCTTTTATTTTTGTTACATGGTCTCATGGTCTGTGTTGTTATCTAGGTGTGTGTACTATCTAAAGATTTTGTCTAAACGTTTTGCAAGACAGCATGCGTTTTTTTTTATGGAACGCATTTTTAGTTATATATTTAGAATTAAAAGTAACTTTATTTTTACGAGGATTCATTTATAAAAATATTACCCAACCCAAAGAAACAAGGTGGATAATTTTTTATATACTTATATTTAACAAACAATATTTAAAACTGTATCTAGACGTTGTTCTTATCAGGTTCAAGTACAAACTAAAACAATTATACAAAGAGACCAGCAGCATAGACTATGTAGACTACATCAGGCTGTAAGAGCTGTGATGGGTAGGACATAATTAAGTAAACAAAAATAATTAAGAAACCCAAGAAAATAATTAAGAGACAGATACTGGGAACCTGAAGAAGGGGGGATCAGGAACATAAGAACATGCTGGCAGGACAGCAACAGTGAGACACTGAGACTCTTATGGAGAAGAGGAACTGGCAAGTGGGTGCAGAAGATCAAGACTGTCGGGAAGTGTCAGGGCCCAGTATGAGCTGTAGTACCACAGGAATGAAAGGGAAACATTGCCTGTAGTATAATAAGACACTCACTGTATCCAACATGAATAGTGGAAGGCCATTGGTGTCTGTATTTTCCCACCACTGTCAAGCAGAGGCTATTGGGGAGTACAATTTTCTGCCCATACATTTATGTGAACGTTGTAATCATGACCACCATTATCAGCTTCTTCATTCTGCTGTGGTCCATAGGGACTGGCATTTTATATAAAATCACACTTTTACTAAAAAATCCATATTTTTAAGAATTATTATTAAAATCACATTAAAAAATAAAATCCACACATTTTTTAATATCTGTTGACATATTTCTTTATATTTTTACTCATCCTAGTAAGTAGATTTATAATTTAATTTAAGTAGTACATTTTAAACTCTTATCTTAATTCCGATTCAGTTGGGGTTTTCTGAAAACATTGGTTGGAAATTACCAGTGTACTGAAAGCTAGAGACAACCCCCCCCCCCAACAATTATTCTCCATATGGTGATGTTTCATGATCTAACCACTGACTCTTATACTTTGAATTCAGGTGTCAAACTAATGTAACCTGCACATGTTGAATTGTGTATTAATCACTTGCTTCATGCAGAAAATGGAAACTCAATGGAGGATGTGTTACAGAATATTTGCAAGCAATAATAAAGTATTGCAACATATACATGATAAAAAACAAACAGGCACTTATGTTTGGTTAGGGCTGACAACATTTAGTGGAAGGCTTTGCTAGTACATCACACTGAATCTCAATGCACATCTTACTTTATGGACTTGTAGCCTCCCTTCTACAAGCTGAACACCCTATGATTAAAAAGTATTCTTTTAAAGTATACTGACCTGAACACTTTTTATGATTAAACTTTATGGAAGTTGTATCTCCCCAAATGTTTTGCAAAGACTCTAGCTAGAATTAACAAAGTATGTAGCAGTAGAAACATGAGTGGGCAGGATAAGTAGCAACTATAGTTCTGTGATATATAATAATAATAATTATTATATATAATATATATATATTATATTCATAATAATCATCAGGATTTAATAATCATCAGGATTTAAATTTGGTTTAGTTTTATTTTATTCTTGTTTTCACGTTTGAAGATGTTTATTAACAAAAGTATTTTGGTACTATTTTTTATGAATTTTTCCCTGCTTTAAAATTTTACAAATAATTCTCTAATTTTAATGTGATGTAAACTTATTTTGTACTGCTAGATATTTTTAATTTGACTAATTTATTAAGGCTGATTTTTGAAGTTTTAAAATTTTATTACTCCACTGGTGTATAAGTTTCAATGATGTAATTTTTTATTTCAGGTACTAATTATCAGAAAAGTATTTTGAAAAAATGTCAGATTTTTATCTAATGAGCCTTTTGAGATACTAGAAATTGAAAATCACCGTGAGTGTATGTGTGGTGCATGAATGGGATTGTACAGGTTAAAAATGTGATGCCTGGTAACTCTTAAAATTCATAAGTTTTTGACCACAAATATACATTCATATGAACAATTTGAATCCACGTGTTTACTTGCCTCACAACTGCTGAAATTCGCCAACCTCAATCCTCTAGTATTTGACTGCGATTGCTGGGGCTCGGTCACAATGGTTGCTTAGATTTTTTGTTAAGCCACACTCGGGCCACCTGATATCTTCTGTTTAATGGTTACCTGATTAATAGGAGACTCCTATGAGAGTACAAAACACTGATTCATCTATGTCGCTAAGGACAAAAAAAAGTCTAGGAAGACCTACCAAAAATTAGCATAGGTAGAGTGGGGGGTCTAAACCTTGACAGGAAAGAAGAATAAGAATCTATCGACCTTTATTAAAATGTTTGGTTCATTAAGAGCATGGCCGCTCTAGTAGAAGGCCAGAATATTAAACGTGGCAACATTGGAACCAGCTGATTAGAGGCTGAGGCTGAGGCTGACTAGACAAACTCTTAATTTATGTATTTCATTAATCAAATCGCGTCATTTTTAGTTGCCGGTTAACAGCAGTTTTATAATTACCATTTTTTGCAAATTAAAAGTTTATTATGTTACATTATTTAAGAAATATAATAATTAACTCAGTCATTACGATACGAATTCAATAATTCGAACAAAATTAATTCATTAGCCCTAACACAAATTCACTAATTTCTTCAACTTAAAGGTATAGTACTAAGTGCTCACAGACCTATGATTTAGATTTAGCTATAAATATGCCTACTTATGATTTTAGTAATGCTATGAAATTAAATCAAAATATAACATGTTCACTTTAGCTATTTTATTACACTATGCTTATAAGTTATAGGCCTCGGACGCAACGTTGCCACGTTTAATATTCCGGCCTTCTACTAGAGCCGGCCATGATTAAGAGTTATTAATCTTGAAAATCTGCGGTTGGATCCCAGATATAGGATCGAGAAAAAAACTTGTTGCGTTTTTGTAAGGATGAATTTTTATTGAATTTTAAATTCAGTTAATTATCTCTCTTAGGCCTTGGACAATCTGACTTACTCTTTAAAATACTTTCTTTCCTTCGGGTAGCGTTGCTGGTTGTACACTTACAACGAAGAAAACGGCGATACGACTCTGGAACGTGGAATATCAGAAGTAACATGTTGTAAGTAAGCCATAAGATTATTCACTGATCGTTATTTTATCGTTTATTCGTTGTACCCAACGATTTTTCAATTAGTCTGTATTGTGTTCATTATTTTTGTAAAATAACTACAAATGTCGGTTACATAGTCTGGCAGCATGACGAGTTGTCTGGCTCCATAGAAGATAAAAAACAATGATAATAAAATGAATATTACATTAATAATTTAAAACGATGGTAACTGCACTACTCGTGAGTCAGCGCTTACTAATACGAGTCTAGTGCTGTGAGTCACGGCTTGTGATTGTTTTAAGCGTGTAAATTCATACACACGTGCGCGCACGCGTGTGTGCAAAGGTAGTACAATGCGTGGGAACTGATTAGAAGGTAGGAAACAAATAATAATAACTTTTTGCACGGTTTTATAATTATCAAGTAGGTACATGACAGCGATGATTATTATCCTGTTTGAAGAAGTATGGAATATAAATCGTAAGCCTCCTCATCACTACGTAGAGCATAGAGTACGAATATGTAGAAGTAGAGTATGTGCCTAGTAAACCATCACGGTAAAGTTACAAAATGAAGAAATATTTCATTAGTAACCCTCCCAGGGCGCAAATAAATTGGCTCATTTAATCAGCACAACTCAAATGTTGCATATACTGCAGCGACATACTGTTTACAAATCGTACGTTTGTAACAAGACCAGTCGCCGACACGTGATCTTCATCAAATCGTGGCAGTCATCCGCAATCAAGTAAGTAGCTACTACTGACTCGACGCTACTGAGAGACGTTATATGTACGAGCAATGGGAGCAATGATGCGGTTTTATAAACAGTATGAAACAGACTTTGTGAATGTGCACAAAACAAGTTACCAGGCTGAAGCAAATATATACGAACAGTTACAAGATATGAAACAGTTCATTTGAAGACTACAGAGAGTTTTCAGCAGTTCTCCATTACACTACGGTACTGCTACGAAATGTACTAAGAAGAAATTCTCGTTTCCTCTTTATAACTTCATGTCTCTGGTTGTCTCTTATAAATCTTCTGTTCTTAATTTGTAAGATCGTCCAAGTCTCTTCAGAGCAGTGCTTCCGGTACAAAGCCTAATTTGGCACCTCTTTCGGACAACTGAAAGATGTTCTTGTGTGGTCATAACTTTCGTAGATAATATCATTCATTTTTAGTGAAAAGCATGAACATTGAAAATATTCTGTAAAATATTTATACTGAAAGTAACAAAGAAGAACATAAGTAATGACCAAATATTAAACAAGACAGATACTTAACAGAAAAAGCTTAACACTGGTTAGGTAAGAAATATTGTGCGTCCCCGGATCCATCGCCCCCCCCCCTTTAATGTGCAATTATGTTAATTTATGCAAATTCAATTATTCAATTAGATTAAATGTGTCAAATTTATTTATTTATGTGAATATATTAATTACTCTGATATAATTAACTGTATTCATTAACCATTAGCATAATTACTGAGACTCTTTATTGTCGTTATAAAACGATATAAGAAAATTTATTACAAACAATTCAATTAACGTTAGTGTCTTGTTACTAAGGTTTGTGACAATAATGAACGCATGAAATACTTAACAAATAAATACTTATTTATTAAACATTATTCAAATATACTTCTGATACACAAATGCAAATTATGACCTGAAAATACATTCAAGAAAACATATAAGAATGCAAATTACAATATATATATCCGTTTCGTTGTTCGCTGAAAAACATAACATACAATACAATAAATATACACAAACATAGACAATCAAATATTATTCATCCTACACTAATGTGTTCATTTTGCCTCAGATGAGTAGCTTTTTATGTTTAATATTATCATTACAATTGATCTAATTTCTCAAAGTGTGGTTTCTTGGAAAAGAGACAGAGCAGTAGTTTTATTATAACATTAACAACATGAGGATTTTACTTGAGATAGTGAATATCCAAAACTCCATCGGTGAGAATTCCTGTTCACTGATGATTCCACGTAAGTAGAAATTCCGTAGATTAGATGTTTGTTATCACTTTTCACTCGCGGATAAGATTCACTCCCGGTCTGTGTCGTTGCCGTTGGCGTTGCCGTTAATAATGAAAGTTTATAGAGTCTTGTGTTGCATAAGTGCATTCATTATTAGTGGTTGTGTACAAATAACTGTCTGTCGCTAAACTGCTTCGTGTGATTATATACGTTTAATTTAGTTGGATCATGATTGTGTGCAATGTTGAGCACGAGTGTTATGAGCGTTGAGTCACTTAATGTTTCTGAGTTCGCACGACTGAGATAGTTATATCTGAATCATATTGCGTTCTGATATCGATCACTGTGTTCGTAATTGTCGCGCCAAAGTTCTAACATAGAGTCGTTCGTTCACTTATTAATGTTTAGTTTGAATGACGAAATACTTTTAAACTTTATAGTATCAAACTCAAAATCTAGCGATACTTATATCACTGCGCACTTCGCGTTACTGCGGTAAACTTCTGTAAACTTAGTGAAATATTGACATAAAGTTTTGTAAGACTGTTATTAAAATTGAAGACTGATTAACTGAGTAACTTTTGAATAACTGACTTAGTTTCTGTCGTACACGCCTATGGTCATCCTCGATAGGTCCGATATTTCCTTCCACTATGAAGATCTATGGTTCTCAACACCCTGATTCGCTGTTCTGGTTGTCACCATGACGACAGTCCTCTCCACTTGCTTCTTTGGAAGATGCCAAACTCTGGTTGGCTATCGAACATCCCCTAAAATACACGGCGAAAGGGCTTCGCACTACTTCTTAGAATGTAGAGTAATTTCTCGCCTGTCCGTCAAACCTTTGTTCTTGTGAGTTTCCCAAGGCCTGCTGCTATTCCCTTACTAACAATACGTAGCGCCTCGTTCATTGTTTGACTTCCCTTCGTCTTTTTTCTGCCAATTAACAGCTTCTTGCTCGTCGTCATCCCAAGATGCCTCCACGGTCTCTTGTCATAAATATCAGTTGTCATCCTAACATTGTTTTCACGCTGTGCGACACCCTTGACTGTATTCATTTGGTGTACGTTGCTTGTCTTCATACTGGGTAAAACCTTTCTAAATCCTTTGTGAGTGAGTATCCTTATCTTAAGGCTCGCACGCTTCGATTTAACCCTATTTGTGCTCGCTTCAATTTCTGCGTATCCGTGCCACTGAACTCTGCTTTTGTTTGGTTTGTTGTGGTGTTGTAAATCTGAGTTGAGCTTGGTCTGTCACAGTCGATCCTATTTCCTTTTGTTGTGTTATGTCAGGCGTTCTCTCATTGTCTTGTAGCTAGCGTCGGGTTGACGTGTTGTTAAATTGTCCTTATTTATTACTCTGGCTTGGGTTGGTGGCTTGACCTGTGCAAACGCACTTCTCGATCAGAAAATTATGAAATTAAAATTTTTGATCGCTATAGCGTCCCTAAATTGGATTGGATGTTGGATTCTCAGGAGACAACCTAATCCAATTTCCGCGCTCTGTCCTTGTTGTGGGTGTCTTCTTTGGGAAAGGTCACGGTCAGTTGACCTAATTTCCTTTGTCTGGCGTATATTGATAGATATTCTCTATCTTTTGGTATTAATTGACTATAGGAATTTATTGCCATGCATCTGAGTAAGAATGAACTCATTTTTACATATGATACATGTGTAAATAGAGCATATAAGATTGTTTTATAATAATAATAAATGAGGATACCTATGTTATATACTTACAACATAATAAATGAGATAACGATCTCCTAACATTAAATTCAATTAATCATGTATTGTGTTAATCATTCTACAATAAATAATATCTTTAACTTATTTCAAGTGTTCCAAAAACTACAATTTATAAACACATACATAGAATCACTAGTCATCTTCAAACATCACTTACAATACACATTACTATTGTTTATATTAATTGACAAAATATATACATAACCTATGAACAACTAAGGGTTCTTCTCATATCATTGTAATCATTGACAACTTTGTTCTATAAGGTTTCGGATGTTCAACCTCATATTTGAATAGTTGATTCTACACTACTTGTTTGTTTTATATGTCCATTCACGTGCTCACTGTAATTTCTCAGCAATTTATTGCTGCACATTCGATTAAAGTCTCGCACCATAAGTGTCTTTTATTCGCGGTACGTGCTATCGGAATGCTTCATAAATATTAGTTACTTGACATCTGATTAGTGTCATTAATTAAATACATTGTTATCTAAGAAATCACGTGAACTTTAAATTATATATGTTATCATGTCACACATCTTATTATTTAGCTAGTTGGACTGGCTTCGCGGGACAATCACCTAATGCTTGTGCTCCCCTCCCCACAGTCAACTAACTGCCGATGTCACTTTCACATCCCTGCGTAACTTGTATCTTCTCCGCCTGCTCGTAGTACTTCTTGATCTGCCGTATGTTGAATTTTCCTCGTACTTTGTTGTTGTTGTCGCAGTCAACAAGTTCGTACGTAGCATCTCCGAGGATTCGGTTAATTTTATACGGTCCTGCATAAAGTTCAAAAAATTTATCAATTTTCTTCATTGCAGCGTCCGATTGATAATAGGTCCTTATCAGTACTTTATCGCCGATTGCGAATTTCGTGATCTTTTTATTTTCATTGCTGCGTTTTGCATGCTTCTCTCTTTTTTCTTTAATCTTCACGAATATGTTGCTGTTCGAGCTTCCTTTAACGTCGATAACTTCCTTATCTAACCATTTTTCCCATGCACGAGTCGGTCTCTTGCCTAAGTGCGCTTCATGAGGGGTTATTTCAATCGTCTCATGGTACACTTCATTTATGCATGTTTCAATCGTTCTTATGTACCGTGACCACTTGCTGCGTTGGTCATGTACGAAAATTCGAAATAGGTTTCCAAGCTGACGGTTGATCCTTTCGGCTAGGTTGGCACAAGGATTCCGTATTGCTGTATACTTTTTGTAATTGTCTACCATTACAAGTAGATACTTGACACCTCCTGCTCCCGTTGGTAGGGGTCCATAATAATCTTCACTCACGAGATCTCCTCTCGCTGAAGGTATCACAGCTCTGGTTCCTCCAAACAGCATCTTGTTGTTAGTGTCCTTGCACTTCTGACATGTGTCACATGTTTGAACGTACGCTTTCACTTTCTTCAGCATCCGATCAAATGTAAAGTGTTCTTGTAACATCTTTATACACCTTTTCGGCCCTAGATGTCCATACATCCGATGTATTTCCGCAATTAAATTATTAGACACGTTATTGGGTATGTACAGCTTCCATTCATCTCGCTGTCGTCTATATAATTTATTGCTAACAAACTTATAAAATTTACTTAGTTTATGGTCTAAATTCTTGTCCTTGATCTTATCAATAATTATCTTAAGTTTATCGTCATCAAGCTGGTGTCTTCCAATGTCTTTAATGATCTTACCTACATTATGGTTCATCTTAATGACTAAGTGGTTAATTAAATATTCATGTGTGTCGTCGTTGACCTCATCTGGTTTCGCGTCGGCTGGGTATCTGCTTAAAATATCTGCAACTACATTATCCTTGCCTTTACAATGGATAATGTCAAATTTGTATTCTTGCACGGCGAGAATCCATCGTGTAATTCGTGAGTTATTTAAGTGACATTTATGCATAAACGTTAATGCCTTGTTGTCGGTAATTATTGTCAGTGGTTGGCCAAGGATATACATACGGAATTTCTCTAAACATCAAACGATACTCAAGAGTTCTTTCTCCGTCGTATAATAGTTCCGTTCCGCACCTTTAAACGTCTTGCTAGTAAAAGCAATCACACCAATCTTCCCTTCTTCGTCTAGTTGATAAAGTTGGCCACCATACGCAAAATTGCTAGCGTCACACTGAATGTAATATCTTTGGTTCGGCCGTGGAAATCTTAAAATTACAGTATCTACAAACAAATTCTTGACCTTCTGAAAGCAATCACTTAGTTCTTTTGTCCAAGAAAACTTGCGTCCTTTCTTTAATAATTCATGCAACGGTTGCGTCGCCTCCGCGTACTTACTTGTAAATCGATTATAAAAGTTGGTAAGGCCTAAGAAACCTTTTAATTGCTTCTGGTTCTTGGATGTAGGGAAATTCATAATAGCTTTTATCTTGTCGTCGGTTGCTTAGATTCCTCGTGTCGTTAGTCGGTATCCAAGGTACGAGATCTCTTGTCTAAAGAATTGTGACTTGGCGAGGTTGACGGTTATGTTCGCTTTATTGAGGTTGTTCAATAACGCTTCTAAGTGTTCCAAGTGTGTTTGGATGTTGTTGGAATAACATAAACAATCATCCACGTAGATTATTGTGTTTTTCTTAATTTCTTCTTCTAGGGCTACATCCAATCCTCGCGTCAGCGCCGCAGAACTGGTGCTGAGTCCGAATGGTGTCACTGTGAATCGGTAGCACCTTCCCTCATACATGAACGCCGTGAAGTCCCTGCATTCTAGTTTCAATGGAACTTGCCAAAAACTGCTGGATAAATCGACTGTTGAAGATACCGCATCTCACTACATCTCGCTAATATCTCGTTTATCGGGGAAACGCCTTCGTAGTCTGGTATTGTCACACTATTTACTTTCCTTGCGTCAAGGCACAGGCGAACCCTTCCATCCCTCTTGATCACCGTGACGATTGGGTTGATGTACGGACTGGTGCAGCGTTCAATCACTCCATATCGCAGCATCCGGTTGATCTCATCATTCACCTTGTCCATGTAGGCAAGTGGCACAGGCCAACCCTTTTGAAAGTAAGGCGTCCTGTCTGTAACTTGAAATTCGTGTGCGTACCCTTCTATTCTCCCCGGACATTCCCTGAAGACATTCCTATTCTTTATTAAAATCTCCTTCAGACGTTCCAATATACTTTCATCCTCACAATCTATACTTCCTATCTTCTCATCGATGCATCGCAGTATCTCCTCTTCCTCTTCACTATTTAGTAATTCAATGTTCATGATTGGTACAGCGTACTCCTCTTCATCAGCTTTATTTTTTAACTCGATTATCTTATTTCCAATGTCGATACGACATCCCATTTCTTGTAAAAAAACTAATTCCTAATATACATGGTTTAATAATCTCTGGTATTATTAAGAAGACACACTCGTTTCGAACACCATCAATTTCAATGTCACACAATATTTGCTTTCTAATTAACTTAGACTTATTCCCTACAGCACTTATAATAAGAGTATTTGTCATCGGTAGTATTTCATAAGGTTCAAAACTTTTCTTATGATTGTTGAACCACGCTTCAGGTAAGCCATTAATCACACTTCCTGTATCAATCAAAGCTGGTACGGTAACACCATTATTAAACTAATGATGATTTCTGGACTTTTCAATATTTGTTTGGCGATAGTTTCATCGTCTTCTTGTAATAAATCACTCCTTATATCCGGTAGTAAAATGTTTACATTGTCGGGTGAGACTGGGTCACTTAAAATATCTATCTCATTTACTGAGTCGAGGTGTTTTTTTTGTTGTTGTTGTTATTATTCTCGCTGGCGCTCGTCCTTGGGGTAGTGTCATTAACCGCTCCGCTTGTACTCGCACCCCCGTTAGTAAATTACATAGTATTTACGGTGTTGGCGTATTACTTATTTTCAAAACGACCCTTTTGCTGTCGGTCCGGCCAAACCCGTTTCTGGTCGGTTTCACTTTTATTGTAAAAGCCTTCTCTCCCTCGGCTATTCACTTTCTCTTCGTTAGTAGGTCGGTAATGTAACCTACGGTTGCTTTCGTTACACGGCTGGATGTTCGTATATTCAGTAATTAACGCCTCGAAATTTGGTATTATCGTAATTCCGCGTGTAATTACGGCAAGCTGTAAATCCCTTCCAAAGTGGCGAGAAATCTTTTTAATCAGCTGACGGTCAGTTAACGTGGGTGTTAACTGCCTGCTCTCCAATAAAATTCTTTCGACGTACTGTATGGCTGTGATCGGTCCATTCCACTCGTACCTTCCGTACTCGAGGTTATCACGGATATTATCTTGACGCTCCTGTCCCCAGTACTTCAAGGTAAATGCCTCCTTGAATTCCTCGAACGTGGATATCTGGTTTCGTATCACGCGCCACCATATTCCAGTATCCATCTCCAAATGCTTCCCTATCCAGTTGTTAGTGTAGTACAATTCTTGGATCTCCGATAATTCCTTGAGGAATTCCATTGGGAATCTATCGGTCCCGTTGTACTTGAGTTCGACATATACCTGTCCGTTGACCCTGTTAAGCCTCGTTTCCATTACTACAAATTTGTTCCGCAACATGTTGCGCGTCATGTGCCGGCACATGTGCCCGAAATTTGTTGAAATGGAAACAGTATGCATCATGTTGCGGCACAAGTGCCGGGGACAAAAATGTGCCAAGCGACTGCGGCGCACAACACACGCCGCAACTTGTGCCACAGACAATGGAAACAGACTGCAACATGTCCCAAGGGCACGCGCACGCGCAGTACAGCCTATACTCGCTGTCGTCCAGACCATGCGAGTATAACCTCAAACGTGCTCTCTTGTTTGTGGTTGTGGTATTTTCAGTGTTGTGTCAGTGCTAGTGTTTGTTTTGTGATGGAGTGGTCTAAATGTAAAGTGGCGAAACTTATTGAACTATATGAACAGGAGACAGTGCTGTGGAATATAAAAAATTCAAGCCATAAGAACTGTAACAATAGAAACGATGCCCTGCAACGGATTTCTGATGTTATGGAATGCACTCTTGAAGAAGTTGAGAAGAAACTTCACTCACTGAAGTCTCAATACTTGAGAGAAAAAACTAAAATAGAAAAGAGCAAGAAAAGTGGTGCTGGTGCTAAGGATATTTACGTGCCTAAATGGCAGTATTTCAGTTTATTGAGTTTTCTGTCAACAACCACTGAACGAGTTGCACACACAAGCTCACTAAACCTGGTGAGTAAATAATAACAATTTCGAAATGTTTCATAAGATGTTATTTATATATAGATACATAAATATAATAAGGGGTCATACGTTAAACCATAGTAAAAATCGTAGAAATTATTTTTTGGACTCATTTTTAAGGGTTAAATTAAAGGTTAATTAAAGTATGGCCCTGACATGTAATTGTAACTAAGCATATCGATGTTGCCATGACAGTGACTGACTGTGAAAAAACTGAGCCAATTCTTGACGGACGAATGTGCCAGGATTTTCTCCTCTTTGCTTACACCATCGAAGTCCAGAAAGCTCCATTCCTTCATTTCTCCAAGTTCCGTTGATAACATTTCCGTTGTCATCCTCTGAATCAAATACGTGAGCAGAAGAGTAGGTCTCTGCAGAAGAATTCTTTCTTAAAAAGTTATGCAAATAAGCACAGCTCAACGTAACCCATCTTGCTGTTTCGGGTTGCAGTAACATAGGTTTTCGGAGAACTCTAAATACACTGCTCATTATTCCGAAAACGTTTTCAATTACCCTCCTAGCTCTTGAATGTCTATAATTAAAAGCTCTTTCAATTGAACCTTTACTATGTCTTCCCACAAATGGTTTCATAATACGCTCTGACATAGCAAATGCATCATCAGCAACTATTACAAAGGGCATGTCCACATCTCTTCCTGGTAAAGACCGTTTAGGTGGTATTTACCGCGTGTTTTGCTCAACAGCAGCGTACAAGTCTGTGCCCAAAAATACACCTGCATCACACTCACGTCCTTGCACACCTACGTCCACGTACAAAAAATTGTACTCTGCGTCACACAAAGCCATGAGCACAATACTAAAAGTTCCTTTATAATTGTAGTATAAACTATCACTGTTTGCTGGAGCTTGGAGAACAATGTGCTTTCCATCAAGTGCACCGATGCAATTCGGATAGTTCCATCTAGAATGAAATCCTTTGGCAACATCATCCCATTCTGTTTCATTGTTTGGTACCTAAAAATAATTTACAGTTGTTAAATTATTATATAAGTAATAAACTATTTACATTTTTTTTAATTCCAATTTTTCACCATACAATAAAACATTGTTATTGCTAAAAAAACATAAAGAAATATAAGCCACTATGAGTATATGTACTCATAGTGGGTTATATTTTTTTATAATAATAGTTTTGAATTGCTAATTCATATTTTTTCCTCTCCTTTATTAGACTCTGCACGACTCGTCCCAAACTGGCCTTGACGAGAACGACCCTGATGACCCACCCTCAGAAGATATAAGTGATAAGAGGGAGGCTGAAAAATCCATAGATATTGCAGTATCACAACCTGCTGCTGTACCAGATCCATCCACAAACTCTGCACAAAAATCAGCACCTGTTCACAAGAAATGTCAGAACAAACGTCCTCCACAGGACTCAAAATGCTCTGCGCTTGAAAAAAAGTTCAACCATGCATACGATGTGTTCACATCAAATTTGAATAAAAGTAGGGATGAGGATATATGTTTTGGAGAGTACGTAGGTGAGTCATTAAAAAAAATTCAAGATAGGAAAACTAAGGCTTGGGTTCGCCACAGCATTTCAAACATACTTTATCAAGCTGAATGTGGAGGAGCAGGAGGTCCATTTCCTCCACTATTTAATCCTGGATTTATAAATTACTCTGGTTCGCAACAAACAGTTCAATATCCTGCTCCTCATTCCAGCAACTCGTCAACTAGTAACTCTCAACAAATTAGTGCACAGAGTTCAAACCCTTCCCCCCCAAACAAGCACTAGCGAGCCTCAATATTCCCCCGTGCAAGTGCAAATAAATGAAGAAGATGATTATCAACTGATGAATTTGTTTACTCAGAATTAACGTTCAAGCTTACCTAATTTTAGTTACTATCTGAAACTGTATGTGTTGAAGAAAAATTACCACTTTATAAAATGTAAACAATTATGAATAAACCATTTTATAAACAAAACTTTCCTGTTAACAGTTCTTACCTTAATGCAATCCCTCAAAGCTGCAACAATGGCCTTCCACACTTCAGGTATGAATCTTGAAATGGCGGATTTGGAGATTCTATGTAGATACATTAAAGAACTGTAGCTGCTATCACCTGTCGCTAAGAAACGAAGGGTTGTCGCTAACATTTCACCAGGAGAAATTGGTTCTCGACATTTCCTGCGTTTTGTAATCTCCGGCCCAATAAGGTTTAGTAAAAATTTAAAATCACTTGCTGTCATTCTAACAAAATTCTCGTACCCACTTTGGAGACGTAAGTCTCTCATCAACGAGTTATAGGCTCCTTCCGAATATCTTTTCGCTAGAAAACTTCTAATCCACCATCTCGGTCGTTTTCGCCTTTTTTTTAGAAGTTCATAGTATCCGCCTGCCATTACCACAAAAGCTGAAAGTAGATGAGTTGTCCATATCGCTCAAATATTTGAACCGACAAATCACTCAAGAAACACTGGATAGCACTGTATCTGATTCACTGCACAAACTGTAGTCTTGCACTCCAGACCTCTATACAAATGTTGCAGATGCCGCAGGAAATTGGAAACAGTAGAAACAATGACGCGCAACATGTGTCCGGCATGTCCCGGCGTCATGTGCCTGGAACTTGTCAGAATGGAAACGAGGCTTTAATCGGTCCAATTTCACCTTCGATTAGCTGTCGTTGTAATCGCTCTATCTGACACTTCAGTTCGTTTATACGAGTCGTCTTTTCCCTGGCGTTTTCATCCAGTTTCAGCTCCGTCGTTTTTTGTCTTCCGTCTACTTCGTCAATCTTCTGTTGTATTGTGTTGTCCGCGTTTCCCTGTTCTTGTTGTAACTGTCTTACTGTCTGATATAGCTCGACCTTCAACTCCTCCTGTTTCTTGTGGTTGTCCTTGATGTGCGTCTCTAATTTGCTATTGATCTTTTTAATATTCGTTTGTGTGTTCTGGGCTATGTTTTTCAATTCTTGGCGGTCTACTTCTATGGTTTCTCGTATTTCTTCGAACTTCTTATTAGTGTCGTCTTTCAATTCCTTTATGGTTTCGTCCTGCTGCTTCTGAACTTCGTTTATTTTCTGGTCACAAGCACTCTTACATTCACGCATTTCTGCGCGCATTTGCATGATCTGCTCGGCCATCTGTTGCGTAACTTCTTCCTTATGTTTGTCTAGCTTTTCGCTGAGTACTTTGTTGTTTTCATTCTGTTCTCTTCTGTTTTCATTCTTTTCTCTTCTGTTTTCATTCTGTTCTCTTCTGACTTCCTCCAATTTTTCATTCTGCTTATCGAATTTCTCATTCATGAAGTCCATTAATGCACGTAATGTCACCTCTTCTTGTGGTTGGGACTCCTGTCCCCGCGCTCTGACGTTTGACGTCTCCTCAGTCATTTGTGACTCAATCGGCGAGTCTTCACCTTCGTTATCGGGCACACCTTGTTGGTAGTTGACCTCGAAGTTCATGCTATCGGAACTGCTAGTCATTTTTGCCGCCTTACTTCGCGTTAGCATCCAGTCAAACTAGCCTTCCACTTATAAATCTTATTCTAATAACTAACATGTAAATCTACTTACTCTACCTACTGCCTGCTCTTTTGCCCCAAGTTGGGCGCCATTTATTTAATGTGCGATTATGCTAATTTATGCAAATTCAATTATTCAATTAGATTAAATGTGTCAAATTGATTTATTTATGTGAATACATTAATTACTCTGATATAATTAACTGTATTCATTAACGATTAGCATAATTACTGAGACTCTTTATTGTCGTTATAAAACGATATAAGAAAATTTATTCCAAACAATTCAATTGACGTTAGTGTCTTGTTACTAAGGTTTGTGACAATAATGAACGCATGAAATACTTAACAAATAAATACTTATTTATTAAACATTATTCAAATAAACTTCTGATACACAAATGTAAATTATGACCTCAAAAGACATTCAAGAAAACATAAGAATGCAAATTACAATATATATATATATATTGTAACGGTACATAACCCGGTCCCAATAAAGTAAATCATGAGAATAAAAGTCAGAAATGGGTAAAAATAAAGCTCGCTCAAAATTTAATTATATCACTCAACATAATAAACAATTCGAGTGGTATATAGTGCGAAGTGAGTTCTAGTGTACCCATTGAGGTGAAAAACCAAAGTGAAATTAATGTATTACCAAACTGTGCTGTCTGTGTTGGATAGGATAAAACTATGGAAGTAGTATGTAATAATACTAATTGATTTTTGTAATTTTATTTATTTATTGTAATTTATATTGTATGAACCACAATTTGTTATACCCAAGTTAATATTATATTGTTTCAAATAATTGTGTTAGATTGTAAGAAAACCCAGGGTTAATTTTAAAAGACATAAAAATTTAACTACCAAAGATAATATAAAATTAAAATAATCCTATGAAGGAAATGGCAACAGGAAGTAGTACCGGGTATGAACACTATTCGAGACTAAATAAATAATATATAAATTTATTTAAGGATAATAAAATGATAAAATATTTATATACAATGTCATAAAAAAATTAACCAAAACATATTATGTAAATTAAATTAGTAAAGAAACCAGAATGGAAGGGAATTATTTTTCCATAAGTAAAATATAAATTTATAATAATCACAAACTGCCTACATAATAAAAATACTATGTGTTACTAAGAGTGATGAAAAATAACAAGTATTGTTAATAAGATATAAAAAATTTTGAACTAAACCGGAGAGTTGAAGAAACGATGCGAGAAAAATTATAAAAAATAACCTTTTTTGGACGTTGGAGGAGGCGAAATTCACGCAAGAGTAATAAACAAAGTGAATACTAACTAATTATACCTGAGGAATCCAAATTAAATGGTGATAGACATTAAAAACCAGTGGATGAAAACATTCTGAGGATCCAATATAGTTCGGCCTACTTCCAGTAGACAATTAGAAAATACTCCAAACGAAAAGGAAATAATAACGCAAGACGTACCTCATCACAGAATAAAACTTCAATCTAGTAAGGACAACACGGAGCGAGGTAATATAAACATTTTTTCGTAATAAGTCCAGAAGAAAACTCGTTTTTTAACAGTGAAATAGAACAAAAAATATTCATTTTATCATATGTTTCTTTCAAAGTAAACAAATACATGCTGCTCTCTTACGGCAATTCCGGAAACTACGTAATATTTGAAAAATAAACAAAATTATTTATTAATTTTTTGATATTTGTAAAGCGTAGCAATTATCCATTTCTGACACTCTCATAACACAAAGAATTCACCCTGAACCCTGGGGAATTACTAAGAATTATGTAATAACTGATGTATTTTATTATAGCGTAATATTGGGTAAATAACAACATATATGTTTTGTTCCTTAGACAGATCTATGTTTACTCGGTAAAGTCGAGATGATGTTTTTTTTTCAAAAAAGATTAATTGTGATACCTATATTTTGGTGGCAGGAGACACCAAAATATAGGTATCACAATTTAGTGTAAACTTAGGTTCACAATATTCTGTAAACTTAGTGAAATATTGACATAAAGTTTTGTAAGACTGTTATTAAAATTGAAGACTGATTAACTGAGTAACTTTTGAATAACTAACTTAGTTTTGAAAAACTGGTAACTGAGTAATACCGATTGACTGATTGAAAAACTGCGTGACTGTCTGAGAACTATTGAGTAACCGAAAAAACTGCGTAACTGACTGCCTCTCGTACCCCGTAAACAGTTTTTATTAAACGTCTTCTACCATAATGCAACTTTCTGTCGTACATGCCTATGGTCGTCCTCGATAGGGCCGATATTTCCTTCCACTATGAAGATCTATGGTTCTCGACACCCTGATTCGCTGTTCTGGTTGTCACCATGACGACAGTCCTCTCCACTTGCTTCTTTGGAAGATGCCAAACTCTGGTTGGCTATCGAACATCCCCTAAAATACACGGCGAAAGGGCTTCGCACTACTTCTTAGAATGTAGAGTAATTGCTCGCCTGTCCGTCAAGCCTTTGTTCTTGTGAGTTTCCCAAGGCCTGCTGCTATTCCCTTACTAACAATACGTAGCGCCTCGTTCATTGTTTGACTTCCCTTCGTCTTTTTTCTGTCAATTAACAGCTTCTTGCTCGTCGTCATCCCAAGATGCCTCCACGGTCTCTCGTCATAAATATCAGTTGTCATCCTAACGTTGTTTTCACGCTGTGCGACACCCTTGACTGTATTCATTTGGTGTACGTTGCTTGTCTTCATACTGGGTAAAACCTTTCTAAATCCTTTGTGAGTGAGTATCCTTATCTTAAGGCTCGCACGCTTCGATTTAACCCTACAGCATGTGCTCGCTTCAATTTCTGCGTATCCGTGCCACTGAACTCTGCTTTTGTTTGGTTTGTTGTGGTGTTGTAAATCTGAGTTGAGCTTGGTCTGTCACAGTCAGTCCTATTTCCTTTTGTTGTGTTATGTCAGGCGGTCTCTCATTGTCTTGTCTTGTAGCTAGCGTCGGGTTGACGTGTTGTTAAATTGTCCTTATTTATTACTCTGGCTTGGGTTGGTGGCTTGACCTGTGCAAACGCACTTCTCGATCAGAAAATTATGAAATTAAAATTTTTGATCGCTATACCCCTCATAGTTCGTTCTGTCCTGCGTCTCTTGTGTCTGTTCTTGTATGTTGTACAATTTGTTATATAACGTATATATTTCAACTTACTTATATTTTAAGGTAAAGATAATATGTTATTTCCGTACTATTCTCTATATAGTGTGTGAATTTCAAGAAGTAGCCCTTCATTGCTTGAAAATTTACATTTCTACCTTGAAATTCAGAATTACAATTTATGATGAATATGCCTGTTTCTCTTAATTTTAGTGGAATCAGCATAACTTTTCATTTCATTGCTTCTCATCTCTTATTTTATAAATTTCTACTGTTTATGGCACACATTCGGAAAGTACCATTTAATAGTTAAAGAGTTTTTAAATGTCTAGCGAATTTCTTCATTGAAGCCTTTTTTATAACGCATTTGTACACCAAATAAATAGTCATATATTCTCTATGTAAGGCTTTCACGGCCGGCGTCAAATTTGGTAGGAACAAACTGACTTATCTCGGGGCTGTTAGGCCGTGGTCCGGTCCACTCACGCTGTTACGAACTGACTTATCTCCGGGCTGTTAGGCCGTGGTCCGGTACACCGGGCTGTTAGGCCGTGGTCCGGTCCACTCATGCTGTTACGAACTGACTTATCTCCGGGCTGTTAGGCCGTGGTCCACTCATGCTGTTACGAACTGACTTATCTCCGGGCTGTTGGGCCGTGGTCCGGTCCACTCATGCTGTTACGAACTGACTTATCTCCGGGCTGTTGGGCCGTGGTCCGGTCCACTCATGCTGTTACGAACTGACTTATCTCCGGGCTGTTGGGCCGTGGTCCGGTCCACTCATGCTGTTACGAACTGACTTATCTCCGGGCTGATGGGCCGTGGTCCACTCATGCTGTTACGAACTGGCTTATCTCCGGGCTGATGGGCCGTGGTCCACTCATGCTGTTACGAACTGACTTATCTCCGGGCTGTTGGGCCGTGGTCCGGTCCACTCATGCTGATACGAACTGACTTATCTCCGGGCTGTTGGGCCATGGTCCGGTCCACTCATGCTGTTACGAACTGACTTATCTCCGGGCTGTTGGCCCGCGGTCCACTCATGCTGTTACGAACTGACTTATCTCCGGGCTGTTAGGCCTTGGTCCGGTCCACTCATGCTGTTACTAACTGACTTATCTCCGGGCTGTTGGGCCGTGGTCCACTCAAGCTGTTACGAACTGACGTTTCGGCCTCTCCACTGGAGGCCATGTTTAGTGTGCAAACGGTCTTCGCCAGTTAAGCACAGTATTGCACACTGAATATGGCTATGTAACAAGTCCCACGAAGAGATTTACACTTTTTAATTCTTTACGAATCTGTGAACTTACTCAATTGAAATTTTGCAAGGGCTGTAGCAAAGTTTACAAAATTTAATTACAAAAATATCACCACTTGTTAAAAAAAAATGTTGGCTATTCACATAAAACTCAAACTTTTAAACACGCTACTTACTTTAAAAATCGAGTTCTTAGTTACTCAAACTTTCTTGTAGCGTCTTTCAGTGGTTTCGTCTTTAAGAAAAAAGTTGTAACCAGTAATTTCAACCAATTGCGTAAGACCATTTTCTTTTAATACATTGTTTTACAATTGAACAGAAGTAATATGTTAAACATGTCCTATCGGATTTGGCAACCTTGCAACGGTTGCCCGATGTTTCTTGATTATATTTCCAAGCAAGTGTGTCAGTTGCTAAGTGGAAGAAGAAAACAGTGTATTGAAAAATACAGGCGGAATTCTGATTTCGAAAGAGAAAGAACAGTGTGTGATTCATTAGAGAGCTCTCCAAACAAACAAAATTCGTTAAGATAAGTGTGTTTTGGTAGTCTACTGGTATGCCGAAATCTGCTGGCAGAAAATGCAAAGCAAATGGTCATAGTTTTCTTGAATATCATCCAAGTCGATGAATCAAGACTTGATGAATCATTAGCTCCCAAATGGCATAATCGTCTCGTATTTTCCGATGTTTCCATTTTTTATCGTAATGATATGGAAGTAATCACAGCCACTATAATTATTACGACATTAAAATGCTTCACTAAGGAGAGCAGAAGCAACTTAAAAGAATTAATAGTCTGGGCAGGTGTGTCTGTTATGGTGTTTTGTCCTGTGAAATATCAGACAACACTACGTGTGCTGAGATTACATATATGTGAGACGGATAAATATTGCCCATGTTCCAGAAATGAGATTTGCTCTTTTTCAGCAATATGTAGCCCCAGCTGACTAAGCAACCCCCGTTAAACCAGCTTCAGGTTCGTTGGATTGGTCGGGGAAATAAAATGTTTGGCTTGGCCATTGTGACTTGACTGCTTGTTACTTTTTTTCTTATTGGGTTTATTTAAAATAACATGTGTACATCCGTAAATTTAATACTGATGATGTGTTGAAGAAGGTCATCGATCAAGAGACGTCTTCAGAAATACATACGCGTTGTTTGTCAAGCGATGCTGTCGGTGCGTAGCTGTGGATGGATCCAAGTTTGACAACCCGGGTTTCAATAATGTTGACTCCGGCCGTGATAGCCTACGAAATCCATCCCAGTTTGAGTTTTCTGTTTTGTTTATTTTACCTTTTATCCCTTAAACTTTGTTCATATTGACCACAATGTAGTAAAAAAGGGTCCCAATAATAAACACGTCAATCGTAAATTTAATTTTTTTTGAAAGAATGGCATTTTGTTTCTAACAAGAACAGAATTTTCTGTGGTAATCTTTTTAATCCTTAGTTAGATCGTATTCAAAATTTCAGCGAAATCGGTGGGAAAATAAATACTGAACCTACATACAATAGAAAATGTAACGTCGTCTGTTTAGTTTGTTTATTATTAATTAATTAACAAACATGGTTCAGTTTCCATGCGTGTATTATAATGCAGTCATAGGGAAGTAACATTATAAGTTATTAATAGTATTTTCTTTTAGGATTTTACAAGTGCGCGCGGCGGTCAGTTCTGCTCGCTCCAAACCAGGACCACTGTTTTATAATTTGTTATTTTTGTGATTACTTATAAACTAGTATAGGACAAAAATTAGTATGTACGCTGTAATTGGATTCAAAAATTAGCACTTTCCCTTTGGAATGCTAATATGGAATTATTAGGTGTTACAGTTTAAAACTTACATATTTTTGTTAAAATACCCCTAGTATATCGTTATACCTCTAGTATAATTTTAATCGGACTGTAGATATGATACATAAACCATTAAAGAGTAGTTCATTATACTAGTTTGATGAATTTCCTAACCCTGATCCCGGTATATGGAATAAATATAAACTAATTTGTATTTTACGAAATAAATAACATAAATTTTAGAATTAACTTTCATATCAATCGGCTAAAATTATCAAGGCAAGATATTTTACACCTTTATCCGACATTTACTAAATTTTGGCTTACGGTTGTTAAAAAATAAAAACAAAGTAGTAACACCTTCCTAATAACCTAAAGGTTATACAGCAAATTTTAATCGCACAATTTTAAAATGATTATTCCCTTGTATTTCATTAGAGAAAATATAATGTCATTATCAATTGAGATTGTCAGGGTAGGGGATTTTACATTGTTTCTTGAACTTTTATTAGGTAAGGAATTGAAGTATCGAGCATGTTCTGTCTGAAAAAGGAAGCTAATACCGCTCGTATTAATGGAGCTAGCGTGCCTCCACGGGAAGGCTCAAACGTTCGGTTCTAAACATTAAAATGACGCGCAGCTTGTATAAACGCATTCTTTCATATGTTAAAACAACAGCTCGTTTATTCCCTTAGAAAGTCATCAATATTTAACAAACTCGGAGATATATCAAAGGATGGTTTCAGTTAATAACTCTATTTTATTACTTGTGTGAAGCCATTATTTCCATATCAGAGAATTTTGGTAATATTGTTAATCAGACTTTATGGGTGCAATGAGAAACCGAGACAAACAATTGAGTTGCGAGTTGAAGAGGAAGGAAAACAAATTCAGGGCCCTGGGTGGCACATGTTTAGGCTTAGGCATATTTATTACTTTTATTCGTAGGCTATACGTGAATGAGTGTTTGACGGTCTGTGAATAATTGTACGGGTGTGGTGTGTACGTATTTCTTAATTTATGACGTTTTACATGAGTGCTTTTACGTCATCTTCAACATTTGTACCCGCTTGCACTCGTTTCCTTCGTAGTGCCAATAACGCAGTGCTTTTCGAGAGCAAAAATTATTAACATGCAAACCGTTTTTTCTTGTCGTTTTTTATTCTTTAATCCTGTCGTTTGCCGATGCTATTTATTTCTGTTGTTTATCAGTGTGTTTTTTGTTCAGTTTATTACCAACCGTAACACGGATAAAGTGTATTTAATCGTAATATAACATATAGAATATCTTCTATTTAATTTATATATCTCGGTTTTAAATTAATCTTTAGTTAATATTTATGGCTGGTGTGACTACTGTACATATGACTGTTAATTAAACGTTCCGTTGTTCACTTTCGTCTCCATTAACGTTGTTAATTACTAAACTGCTTGCCTTCTGGAAACGACTTGTGGGTTAATAACAAACTTGTTTAGAGTCAAAAGTAATTTTGTAGGCTGACGTAAGCTCAGATTTGAAGTTCTGTGGCCCACAGCTGTCCTGTCGTGTCCGTTGTGAAAACTATATTAATTACGTGATTATTGACGTCGAGGAGGATTTGCAAAAAAAGTAAGAAGATTGAATACTGTACCGAGCGTAGAAGCTAGCAGCCAGTTTTTGGTCACTCTAAAATAGTCTACACTTCTGTTCGGTTCATCGTGTGACTATATGAAACAGGTTTCGAAAATCCGCAGATTAAAACTTATGTAATTGGAGCGTATACTTGCGTTTCCACGCTGCGAACTAAACCTCCAAATTTAAAAAAAGGAAGATTCAGAACTACGGATAGTAAGATCTATTCTAGAAAAAGACGATCGTTCTAACCTGTCTTTGGTTTGACAGGCAGTGTCATAGTGTGAATGTACGCCGGCTTTTCCAGCTTTATAATTCATAAAATTAGATAGAAACAATAGGTAACAACTATTTTATCTACACGGGATAGAGAATCCTCTGATATTCCTTCGTCCATTCTGACAGTGTCCAGCCACAACAGTATACACCAGACCGGGTCGGGGTATACTGTTGTTCAATGGAGTGTGTGTGTGTGTGTGTGTGTGTGTGTGTGTGTGTGTTGTGGTGTACGCCGCGGGCATTAACTGTAAAAAGTGTCGTGTTTCCTTGCTCTTGTTGACAAGCATTAGGCTACTGATTTACTACGAAGTTTCAACTTGTCCATTTTTTGCGTATGTATGTGCTTGCGGCAGTGCTAAATATTCGTACGCTGGCGTATGCCTGCCAGTATACGTATTATTATTTGTGAAGCAAAAAATTATATTCGTATACAGTTTTAATAAATGCACAGTTGTATAACCCAAAGTATTCAGTATTCACGATGAAAATCATTCAGAGTTAGACAAAATAGTTACTTTCGTAAAGACTACTACTCCGTATAAATAATGCACGATCAGCGATGCCAGCTGGAAACTAAAAGACCAACAGTGACTTTCTCAACTAAAAACGTAGGTAAAAACAAACGAGATCTTGGAATCAAACAGGTCTGCTTGGCTGACAGCGTGTGCTGAAAGAAGCAAAATGTCTAGTAGTATATACTGTATCTTTAATAAAATTAGGAATTCCCGTAATGTTCCTGCCAAAACTGCTTAAAGCCCTTATAATTTTCTATAAGGATTTAAGGGGATTTTCTGACTGGATTTATCATATCATTACCTTATCAATCTAACCTATTGATTAGACCTATATTTATCAATATAGTCTATTCCTCACATTATACAGATGATGCCTGTCGTCTTGCACGACTGAATTCAGAGAGTGAACTGCTTAGTGAAGTATGTGGCCTGAGGCTGAAGTTCCGCAGGTAACATCTGGAGCCATATAAATTTTCCACTCATGTTCGATGTACCACCAGAACACTATCCCAAAAATTGTCAAAAGACTAGCCTAAAAGTGCATTAATGTTCTTCACTACGTCAAAGAGTTGTCTGCTTTAGTCATGCCATGCTGTGTATTGACAGTTTCGTGCAATACAATAAAATCTTTACCTATATAAAAGTTCTTGTTGATGGTTCATATGCAAAAAGCGACTTGCTCTCGAATTGAGATAATGGCATGTCTCCTCGACCATGATAAAAAGTACTTGTAGTAATTGATCTGGCTTTCAGTATTTGAACTATTCCATTTTGACAAACAGAATTATCACTGTTGCACACCACTATAGTAAAATTATTACGATTAGCGCTTTCAAGCTTCTCAGCTCATCGTCAGATCGGAATTCCGTGCAACAGTGATAATTCTGTTTGTGATTTTAACCACTAACACAACTTTCTTCATTAAACTTATTTCATTTTGAAGAGCCACTTGCAATCCATTGTTGAGGTCGGTCAGTTGATTTGGCTTTCAGTATTTGAACTATTTCATTTTGAAGAGCCACTTGCAATCCATTCTTGAGGTCGGTCAGTTGATTTGGCTTTCAGTATTTGAACTATTTCATTTTGAAGAGCCACTTGCAATCCATTCTTGAGGTCGGTCAGTTGATTTGGCTTTTAGTATTTGAACTATTTCATTTTGAAGAGCCACTTGTAATCCATTCTTGAGCTCGGTAATCCTTTCAGTACTACCAAAGGCCAAAAATGTTAGCGTAGTTTTCTTCGTGCCTTTGTATTGGTAAACTCTAGCAGGAAAGGAATCTTAAATGAATTATATCACTATAAATATGTCTTTCGTGTTATATTAATTTTATCATTTAGCAGAACTACCTTTAGGTGTGAGTAAAGAGGCCAGATTCATAATATTTTCTTTATGGGTTTGGGTACTCTCACCTGCCTGAAGCTTCTTAAGACCTTTTTCTCAGTTCGAGCCCAAACCACAAGAGGCAAAGGTGTCTCTTGGTCGATAGTACCTGCCTCTGAGCCTCTGCTTCCTTTCAGATTTTGCAAAATACCTTTTCAACAGTGGCGTTCCATCTAGCCAGCCAAATAATGGTGATCCACAATTTATGAAAGTCTTACCACTGTGACTGACTTCTGTCCTTACCACTAGTCCCAATGCCGGCAAACTGAATCAGAGGACGCCTATTAGAGGCCAAGTTACTAGGTAGGAAGGCATGCATCAGTTCATTTACGTATGTGGTTTTTACCAACAAATTTATCAATTCCGAATGTGTTAATAAATTTTAATTAACAAGTAACAGTTTTTTGTTGATAAATAACATTGCACAACACATGTTCTGTTCTATCAATTGTAACAACCAAAAATTTAAAAATTTTAGTATGACTGAAAAGACGTTACATTCAGCATGACACACCTACTCAGGCCTCGAGCAATAAATAAGAAATGTGTGTCGAAGTGTCAAGTGAACGTTTACTTCAGACAATGCAAGTACGTTTCACATAGCTGTACAATAGGGAACAAGGTTGGCCGTGACAGACTCGACTAAAACACGAGATTTACAGCCTGCAAATGTAAGATAATGGAAACTGTGTCAAGTACCAATTTAGAGGAGAACTGTGACGGACACACTGCCGGTTATTTTGAAAAGTACTAGTAAGAATAAAAGGGTGTAAGTCACACAATAGTATATACCCTATACGAGGACGGACATCGAGACCTAAAATAATAGAATCGAACTTGTAAACAGCAGGGGAACGACTTACTGGCGATAACGGATATTTACGACAGGCAGAAGGTGTGCCGTTTTGGAAACGACGTCACGCTGCGCCAGGATAGCGTTCAGGAAATGGGGTCGTGCACAGCGAACAATAACAAGATACGACACATTGTTTGCGTGAGAACTGCAGCGAGACCCGGAGTACGCTTAGACAATAGCATGATAGACGAGCATGAAATTGCTCCTGTTCTAGGAAAAGAGTACGGAGGCTTTCGACGCGAACCCGTGGGGAGACAGGATATCCAATCACAACCCAGCATCTACCCAGAGAACTGGTGGAGAGGACCGTCGCCAGCATAGCAACGGGAACGTCGAATGAGAAGTGAAGAACGATGGTCTGGCTTAAGGGTAGGAGATCTTCTGTCCTATCATGTTCAACTTGAGGCGTGTTTTCCAGAAGGGTGCATTGTGGTACACGATGTTTGATAAAAACCGTTTGCAGTGCACGCGGGAGGACAGTCTTTCATAATTTTTCACTCATATACTTTGAGCAGTCTTCACGTACTTTTAAAACAGTCTATTTATAACTTTCAACAGTCGGTCGTCAAAGTTCGATTAACATACGGACGGCAGTGGGACTTTGAAACTTTGCCACGCGTTATATAGCTAAGAGACTTAGACATTTCGATATTGGCGCGTATCCGGTAATAGTGTACTTTCAGTGTCTAAAAACATGCGACATACGCCAGTGCTTAACAATTATAGAATTCTTTATTATACTCTAATTCAGAATTGAACTAACCAGTCACACTTACATCAATAATCGACGCGTAGAACTATCGTTGATGTAATACCGGACGGCGAAATCATTACATTATACAGTGCTGCGGAGCGATACAATATCATGTGGAACAATTACACCGCGGCATCAAAACACTAACAGTAATGAACATACCAAACGTTGAACAATAGACAGACATATATATATACACCATAGTTAACGATGAACTTATCTTCACGACACATAATTTCATGACTCGAACAATAACAGCAGCATCAACAGAATACGCACACACAGCGCGAGTGAATCTGTTTCGCGTGTGTTAAGTGTCAGTGACCGCACAGTTTCCCACACATGGTCCAGCAGAGAGGAGTTACGCCGATGGAAATATCGGATAATTCATCTAAACAAGTAATCTTTATGCTATTCTTATCATAAGGAACTCTACTGTCCTGTCTCTTTTTCAAGAAACACCCCTTGAGCATTTAAATTAAACATGACAAACATAATTAACGCCATCCATCTGAGGCATACGATGAACGCATTAGTATAGGATTTATTGTTTGAATATTTGTGTTTTTATATATCGATTGCATTATATATGTACGTGTATGTTTTTCAGCAAACAACGTATTGGATTTACCTTGTAATTTGATGTATAAACATGTGTTCTTTTATGTTCTTTTCATGAGTTTATGAATGTATGTATTTACAGGGAATCATCCATATTGTATATATTGAATTTAATGAATGATATAATGTTAATAAATAAGTGTTTATTTTATCAATATGCGTTCATCATTGTCAAATTACCTCAGAACGAGAAAGTAATGGCATTTGAGTGATTTATGGTAGTTTATTTTATTTTATTTATTAATGCAACAACTAGAGTCTCCATGCAATAGTTATGCTAACGTAAAGTAATTAACGTGTTATTTATTGATTACACGAGCTCATTATGCAAATTAATATATTCAATAATTATTTAATCACAGATTAATTAATTCATTATTGTTAGCATAATTGCTTAATGACTGCCCAACACGTGGCAAGTGTAGTATTTGGGTCCCAAAGAACGTAGGGCTCGGCAATCACAGATTAGTTAATTCAGTAGCGTAATAGCATAACACCCCACAGTGTTGTATTTGGCGCCCACCGCACGGCAAAGAGCAGGCAGTAGAGATAGGATAAGCGTATATATTAATATTTCATGTTAATAGTTGTAAGAACAAATATTATTAGTGTGAAGCTAGTTGGACTGGGACTGAATGTTAACGCGGAGTAAAGCTGCAAAAATGACGACCAGTAGTACAGATTCCATGGATTTCGACATTAATAACCAACAGGGAGTACCTGGTGTCGAACGAGAGGAATCACCAACTTATTCACAAATGACCGAGGAGACGTCAGAAGTCAGAGCGCGGGGACAGGAGTCCCAACAACAACCGCAGGAAGAGGTGACGTTGCGCGCATTAATGGACTTTATGAGTAAGAAATTTGAGAAGCAGGATGAAAAATTCGAAAAGCAAAAGGAAGAGATTAATGAGAATTTTAATGAAAAATTCGAAAGGCAAAAGGAAGAGATTAACGAGAATTTTAATAAAAAATTCGAGAAATTACAAGAAAAGTTGGAAAAGCAGAATGAAAATTTTACACAAATACGCGCAGAAATGCGTGAATACATAAATAATTGTGATAAGAAGATAGACGAGGTTCAGAAGCAGCAGAACGAGATCGTCAAAGAGTTAAAGGAGGACACCGACAAGAAATTCGAAGAGGCGCGAGAAACAAGAGAATTAGACCGACAGGAACTAAAGAGTGTTGCCCAAAATACTCAAACGAGCATCAAAAAGATCCACAACAGAGTGGAGACACACGCAAAAGAAAATCACAAGAAACAAGAGGAATTGAGAGTCGAACTATTCCAAACAGTAAGACAATTACAACAGGAACAGGGAGACGTAAACAACACAATGCAACAGAAAATCAATGAGGTAGATGGAAGACAGAAGTCGGCGGAACAAAAACTAGACGAGAGCACCAGAGAGAAAACCACCCGTATCAACGAATTAAAATCCCAGATAGAACGACTACAGCGTCAGCTAATTGAAGGTGAGTCTGGAATAATCAGTAGAATTAACGGACACACACATACAGAGTTAAAGTATAACGGCACTGACAGGTTCCCAATGGAGTTCCTGAAGGAATTGTCAGAGATCCAGGAACAGTACTACAACAACGGTGACATTAAATGGATCGGGAGACACTTGGAGATGGACGCTGGAATATGGTGGCGCGTCATAAGGAATCAAATCTCCACGTACGAAGAATTTAAAGAAGCTTTCACCTTGAAGTACTGGGGTCAAGAACGCCAGGACAATATACGCGACAATCTGGAGTACGGCAGATATGAGTGGAATGGACCAATCACAGCTGTCCAGTATGTAGAACGGATTTTACTGGAAAGTCGTCAACTGTCACCAGCATTAACCGACACTCAGCTGATACGAAAACTAGCTCGCCACTTTAGTAAGGACTTGCAGCTCGCCGTGGTCACACGTGGTATCACGAGTATACCAAATTTCGAAGCGTTGATTACGGAATTTACAAGTATACAGTCAAGCGGAGAGAACACTCGTAGGTCACATTATAGACCTTACAACGAAGGGAGGAACAGCCCGAGAGAAAGGGAGACGCAGTACAATAAAAATCAAAGTGACCGGCAGCCAACAAGGGGTCGGTATGACAACAAACACTACGTCAATACAGTACAGTTTACACCAGCTGAGGCAGGACCCAGTAGGACGGTCGTTGACACTACCCCAAGGGCGAACGGTAACAGCGACAACAATAACAAAAAAAAAATACGTCGAACGAGGGGAGAAGATAGAATTTCTAAACGACTTCTTTCCAAGTGAGAATGTAAATATATTGTTACCTGATTTACGAAAGGACCTACTAAAAGAGGACGACGAGATTGTAAATAAACAAATATTGAAATGTCCCGAGATTACTATTAAATTTAATAATGATGTAATTGTCGAAGCCTTACTTGATACTGGTTGTATCGTTAACGGGTTATCGGAAACTTGGTTTAATAACCATAAGAAGAGTATAGAACCATATGAGACACTACCCGTAACGAATACATTTATAATAAGTGCTGTAGGTAGTAAATCCAAATTAGTTAAGAGACAAATATTGTGTGACATTGAGATTGATAGTATCCGATATGAATGTGTGTTTTTGGTAATACCAGAATTAGTGAAACCATGTATACTAGGAATTAGTTTTTTACAAGAAGTTGGGTGTCGCATCGACATCGGAAACAAAGTAGTTAGTTTAAAAAACGATACTGTTGATGAGGAGCACATTATACCAATCATGAATATTGACGTGATAAACAGTGAAGAAGAAGAGGAAGTACTGCGATGCATCGATGAGAAGATTGGGAGCATAGACTGCGTGGATGAAGGAATACTGCAACGCCTGAAGGAGATTTTGGTAAGGAACCGGAATGTTTTTAGGGAGTGCCCGGGAAGAATCGAGGGTTACACGCACGAGTTTCACGTTACGGACAGGACACCTTACTTTCAACGAGGGTGGCCTGTGCCGCTTGCCTACAGAGACAAGGTGAACGAGGAGATTAACCGGATGTTACGATATGGTGTAATCGAACGTTGCGCCAGCCCGTACGTCAACCCAATCGTGACAGTTATCAAGAAGGATGGGAGGGTTCGCCTATGCCTTGATGCAAGAAAAGTGAACAGCGTGACCGTGCCCGATTACGAAGGAGTGTCCCCGGTAAATGAGATATTGGCTAGATGTGGTGATATGCAGTACTTGTCGACAGTCGATTTATCCAGTAGCTTCTGGCAAGTCCCATTAAAACGAGAGTGTAGGGATTTCACTGCGTTTATGCATGAAGGGAGGTGCTACCGATTCACAGTGACACCATTTGGACTCAGCACCAGCTCTGCAGCGTTGACACGTGGATTGGATGTGGCCCTCGAGGAGGAGGTCAAGAAAAACACGATCATCTACGTGGACGACTGCTTGTGTTACTCTAATAATATACAAACACACTTAAATCATTTAGAAGCGTTGCTAAACAACCTCAATAAAGCAAATATAACTGTCAACCTCACCAAGTCACAATTCTTCAGACGAGAAATCTCCTTCCTTGGTTATCGCCTTACAACAAAAGGGATACAAGCAAACGATGACAAGGTAAAGGCGATTATGGATTTCCCAGCACCGAAGAATACAAAACAACTCAAAGGTTTTCTTGGTCTTGCCAATTTTTATAATAGATTCTCGAGTAAATACGCAGAAACAACGCAACCTTTACATGAACTGCTGAAAGGTGGACGAAAGTTTTCATGGACAAGGGAAGTGGACGAGTGTTTCCAGAGAGTCAAGAATTTATTTATAGACACAGTAACCCTACGGTTCCCACGGCCGAACCAAAGATACTATATTCAGTGTGACGCTAGTAATTTTGCGTATGGTGGCCAGCTTTACCAGATTGATGAAGATGGAGAAATCGGTGTCATCGCTTTTACAAGCAAGACATTTAAGGGAGCAGAACGCAATTACTTCACGACGGAGAAAGAGCTCCTGAGTATCGTTAGATGTCTGGATAAGTTTCGTATGTACATACTTGGCCAACCACTCACGATAATCACCGACAATAAAGCATTAACATTTATGCACAAGTGTCACTTAAACAATTCCAGAATTACAAGATGGATTCTCGCCATACAAGAGTACAATTTCGACATTATCCACTGCAAAGGAAAGGATAATGTCGTTGCGGACATACTGAGTAGATACCCGGCTGACACGGAACAACACGAGATAAACGAGGAGACGCACGAATATTTGATTAATCACCTAGTTATTAAAATGAGTCAACAATTAGGTAAAATAATTAGAGGTATCGGCAAATACCAAAATGAAGATGCCAAACTTGGAACGCTCATAGATAAGATTAAGAATAACGATGTAGATAGTAAATTAAGTAAATTTTATAAAATTGTTAATGATAAGTTGTACCGACGACGACGTGGCGAATGGAAACTATACATTCCTGACAGCGTGTCGAAGGATCTAATTGCAGAGATACACCAAATGTACGGACACCTAGGCCCGAAAAGGTGTATAAAAATGTTACAAGAGCACTTCACGATCGACAGCTTGATCAAGAAAGTGAAAGTATATACCCAAACTTGTGACTCTTGCCAACGGTACAAGGATACGAACAACAGGATGCTCTTTGGCGGAACAAAGGCCATGATACCATCAGCCAGAGGTGACATAGTAAGTGTTGATTACTATGGACCCTTACCAACAGGTACAGGAGGTGTCAAATACTTACTTGTCATGGTGGACAACTTCACAAAGTTTGTCAAACTATTCACACTAAGAAGAGCGACAACCACCACGACACTACGACGGATCAACGACTACTGTACGAAGTATGGACGACCGAGAGTCATTTTAACCGACAACGGCACGCAATTTACCGCCGAAAGATGGGTCAAAGGTCTCGAGGAGCTGGGAATACAACCAAGATACACGGCGATAAGGAATCCTCGAGCGAACTTAGCGGAAAGGATTAACCGCCAACTGGGAAATCTATTCAGGATCCTAGTACACGACCAACATAGCAAGTGGTCAAGATACATCGGAGTAATTGAGACATGTATCAATGAAACGTACCACGAAACAATAGAAATAACACCCCACGAGGCACACTTAGGAAAGAAGCCGACCCGCGCATGGGAGAAGTGGCTGGACAAAGGTGTCATCAACAATGAACACAATCCCAATATTAATGTGTTTGTAAAAATAAAAGACAAAAGAGAGAAATATGCTAAACGTATCAATGATGGTAAAAATATTACTAAATTTGATACCGGCGATAAGGTGCTGTTGAGGAGCTACCACCAATCCGACGCCGCAATGAAAAGGATTGACAAGTTTTTCGAGTTATACACCCCGGACCATACAAGGTTAATCGCGTCCTTGGTAACGCGACATACGAGCTCACTGAGTGCGATAGCAATGAGAAACTGAGGGGTATTTTTAACGTACGATTGCTGAAGAAATACTTTGAGACGAAATCACAAGTCTCAAAGGAAAATGAAAGTGCATCGACAATCAGTTAGACTAGTGGATTAGGAGGCGGATCAACACATAAGGTGAATGTCCCGCGAAAACCGGTCCAACTAGCTAATCGGTATGATGTATATCTTATTAGTGTATAATGTAAAGATTTTGTACAAGGAGTTCTTAAGTCACGATGTGGCAACCTAACGACATTAATTACATGTGTATAGCCAGTGTTAATGGAAATTTAAATAGAAAAGACAATTATGATGTGAAAAGTTCAATTGAATGTGCAGCAATAAATTGCGAAAAGACGTTATAACGAGTTTTATAGACACCCGATGATATTAGATTAATTAATCAAATCTGAGTGATATAAAACAAAGTTATCTATAATCATAATGATCTCAAGTGAATTGTTAATTGTTCCTGAATAATGTATATAAATTTCTAATCAATATAGTCAGTATAGATGATAGTAACACGTATTGTGAGTGATACTCAATAATAATTAGTGAATGTATCAATGTGTATTTACAGGTCGTAAATTGTATTTTAAATTTTCAAGATAGACTAAGAACATTAGCTATCATAATGATATTTAAACGATACATGAATAATTGTATTTCATGTCGAAAATCATTATTTCATGTGTTAGATTATAAGCGGACGGCACAGCCATCCACAGCTATTATTATTATTGTACATAATCCCATATCTAATTAGATATGCAAATATGTAAAAAAATGCGTTCATCCTTCCTCAGATGCACGGCAATAAATTCCCAGAGGTAGTTTACGACCAAATATAGGGAATATATACCCATATACCCCAAGCAGAGGAAAGTAGGACATTGACCGCGACTTTATCAGAGGGGACTCCCACAACAAACACAGAGCGCAGAAATCGGATTAGAGTGTCTTCCGCTAATCCAACATCAAATCCGATTTGGGGACCTATGTAAAAACCAAAAATTTAAAAATTTTAGTATGACTGAAAAGACGTTACATTCAGCATGACACACCTACTCAGGCCTCGAGCAATAAATAAGAAATGTGTGTCGAAGTGTCAAGTGAACGTTTACTTCAGACAATGCAAGTACGTTTCACATAGCTGTACAATAGGGAACAAGGTTGGCCGTGACAGACTCGACTAAAACACGAGATTTACAGCCTGCAAATGTAAGATAATGGAAACTGTGTCAAGTACCAATTTAGAGGAGAACTGTGACGGACACACTGCCGGTTATTTTGAAAAGTACTAGTAAGAATAAAAGGGTGTAAGTCACACAATAGTATATACCCTATACGAGGACGGACATCGAGACCTAAAATAATAGAATCGAACTTGTAAACAGCAGGGGAACGACTTACTGGCGACAACGGATATTTACGACAGGCAGAAGGTGTGCCGTTTTGGAAACGACGTCACGCTGCGCCAGGATAGCGTTCAGGAAATGGGGTCGTGCACAGCGAACAATAACAAGATACGACACATTGTTTGCGTGAGAACTGCAGCGAGACCCGGAGTACGCTTAGACAATAGCATGATAGACGAGCATGAAATTGCTCCTGTTCTAGGAAAAGAGTACGGAGGCTTTCGACGCGAACCCGTGGGGAGACAGGATATCCAATCACAACCCAGCATCTACCCAGAGAACTGGTGGAGAGGACCGTCGCCAGCATAACAACGGGAACGTCGAATGAGAAGTGAAGAACGATGGTCTGGCTTAAGGGTAGGAGATCTTCTGTCCTATCATGTTCAACTTGAGGCGTGTTTTCCAGAAGGGTGCATTGTGGTACACGATGTTTGATAAAAACCGTTTGCAGTGCACGCGGGAGGACAGTCTTTCATAATTTTTCACTCATATACTTTGAGCAGTCTTCACGTACTTTTAAAACAGTCTATTTATAACTTTCAACAGTCGGTCGTCAAAGTTCGATTAACATATGGACGGCAGTGGGACTTTGAAACTTTGCCACGCGTTATATAGCTAAGAGACTTAGACATTTCGATATTGGCGCGTATCCGGTAATAGTGTACTTTCAGTGTCTAAAAACATGCGACATACGCCAGTGCTTAACAATTATAGAATTCTTTATTATACTCTAATTCAGAATTGAACTAACCAGTCACACTTACATCAATAATCGACGCGTAGAACTATCGTTGATGTAATACCGGACGGCGAAATCATAACATTATACAGTGCTGCGGAGCGATACAATATCATGTGGAACAATTACACCGCGGCATCAAAACACTAACAGTAATGAACATACCAAACGTTGAACAATAGACAGACATATATATATACACCATAGTTAACGATGAACTTATCTTCACGACACATAATTTCATGACTCGAACAATAACAGCAGCATCAACAGAATACGCACACACAGCGCGAGTGAATCTGTTTCGCGTGTGTTAAGTGTCAGTGACCGCACAGTTTCCCACACGTGGTCCAGCAGAGAGGAGTTACGCCGATGGAAATATCGGATAATTCATCTAAACAAGTAATCTTTATGCTATTCTTATCATAAGGAACTCTACTGTCCTGTCTCTTTTTCAAGAAACACCTCTTGAGCATTTAAATTAAACATGACAAACATAATTAACGCCATCCATCTGAGGCATACGATGAACGCATTAGTATAGGATTTATTGTTTGAATATTTGTGTTTCTATATATCGATTGCATTATATATGTATGTGTATGTTTTTCAGCAAACAACGTATTGGATTTACCTTGTAATTTGATGTATAAACATGTGTTCTTTTATGTTCTTTTCATGAGTTTATGAATGTATGTATTTACAGGGAATCATCCATATTTTATATATTGAATTTAATGAATGATATAATGTTAATAAATAAGTGTTTATTTTATCAATATGCGTTCATCATTGTCAAATTACCTCAGAACGAGAAAGTAATGGCATTTGAGTGATTTATGGTAGTTTATTTTATTTTATTTATTAATGCAACAACTAGAGTCTCCATGCAATAGTTATGCTAACGTAAAGTAATTAACGTGTTATTTATTGATTACACGAGCTCATTATGCAAATTAATATATTCAATAATTACTTAATCACAGATTAATTAATTCATTATTGTTAGCATAATTGCTTAATGACTGCCCAACACGTGGCAAGTGTAGTATTTGGGTCCCAAAGAACGTAGGGCTCGGCAATCACAGATTAGTTAATTCAGTAGCGTAATAGCATAACACCCCACAGTGTTGTACAATGAAAATAGGCATTTTGTGTGTATTTTTGCATGAAACTTCCAAATTTGCTCTTAGTTTTCCTCTTTTGCCTACCCGTTTAAAGTTACAGTAGGTAATGTTTTTTAGCGCTATATGATATTTTAATGATTCTTTCATATACACTAATATTATTGTTACTATACTTCATTTAAACAATTAGTAAATTAAATTAGTTAATTTAATCTCAAATAAATTTTTATTAAATGTTCTGAATAATGTAAGTCACCTGTAAGATCCCACTGGAGCTAATAGAACCTTCTGCCACCTTGAGTTTGTGTTCTTTTCATGTAATCAGTTCAAAGGAGGAGTACTGTATGTTTTTAAACTGATGTTGTTCAGTGTATTTAAACAAAATGTTCGTTGATAAACCAACAGTAATAAATCATCTAACCCACAACACAACACAATACAGTGCAGTGTTACAGCAGAAGGCACTAGAAAGGAACACAGTATGGTTTGAAAATGTCACAACTAGTGTATTTTATACAGATCACCTTGTTAGTAAATAATATCGGTTTGCATGATATTGCACAGAGTGGCTCACATGAACTGAGAAGCTTCCACCTGCTTCCGACATGTTACACCAGAATTGAGAAACGTTCCCAAAACTGGCCCCTCTACCAGCATTCGAATTGAAAAACATACCGACTGTTTCTTTAGTCATAGCTTCTAATCCTTTTAATCCCCTCAGCAATAAAGACCTGTTGGAAATGATACCTGGAATGGAAAGTTAATGGGGTTGTCCTAGAGTAATAGAGGTTATTAATTAATCATTTATATTAGGCAAGCTAATCTTAGGTTTCGTTGTACTCATCTCCAAACAATTATTTCCCTTTATGTAACGATAAAAAAAACATTGAGATAAATTATGAAGAAGAGTAATTCAGAAAGGAAAAGTGCGTGTCAGCACAGTCAACTCAGAAAAATCGTGGCAGTGCTAAGGCTGTAGTTTTCACATCTCAGCAGCAGACAGTTGAAAGTCACCCAAGTATGTACATTGCTTATGCTTATTATATGTATATAATTCAAACTTCACGCTTTTGAAGTTTGCTTTACTAATGTCTGCCTTTTACCATTTACAAATAAAAAGTAAGGGGGGGGGGAGAGAGAGAGCAAGAGAGATGTTCATACTACAATATTATTTTACAAACAAACCTTAAAATACTAGTTCTGTTTCCCCGAGTCACACACTGGCTATCTAGAGGACAAGCTTCTCAATTTCAGTGTTGGGACTAGTGAACTTGTCCGACACTTCTCATTATCAAAAAATGTTTCTCAATTAGAATGTGCCCGCACTGAGTGTTCTAGAAATAACCTCGTTAAATTTATGATCTTAAACACTTTTGTTTACTTGTGAGGGAAACCGAGGATGTCTTCAGCTTTCTGGGAGAAGTTTTTTTTTCATCACTGACCAACATAATCCAAAAGTAGGCTATAGTACAGTAAAAATAAACTAACTTTAACCTACATCTACAGAGTGGTAGAAATATACTGTAATGATTGCCGACACGGAAGACTAGTGTATACAGATCATTATTGGTATTCGGACACGTCTTGGATAATAAATTCAAGAATTAAATGTGCTACATTATTAAAAGTAATAAATTAACACACACATACATACATATCATTCTTGTGAAATAAGGTTGATTTTCTTTTTGGAGAATGACGAAAAGATAATGATAACGGTGTTGATAACGAAGAAAGTTACACTGAGGGGAGGCTGTTTTGTGAACGTCAGAGCAACAGTTTATTGAAAATCGCATGATTTTCCATAACGTAATGAAACGGTCAGTTTCTTCAGTTGCACGTTACAGCTGTTAAGTTCATTGTCACCTGCGCGACATTCTGCTGCGTCACTTGTTGCCTAATTATGAAACAAAACAAGTTTCATAACCAGCAGCTGTACAACACCGACAAGGCGCTCGTTACTGTGTGTGTGTGTTGTGTGTGCGCGCGCGCATCAACTGTCAGTGTGGCACCGCCAACCCAAAAATCGACAGAATCAGAATCTTTTTGCAAAAGGCAAAAACGTAAACCACGTGTTGCAGGTCGGACGTTTGTGGTTTAAGAGCCAGTAGCCTGGCGGTGGCATACAGAAACAATTATTTTGCGGCACGTACGGCGGCGAGTGTTGTGGTTACGTCGGTCGAGGACGATCTTGACTGGCATACGGCATGCCGGCTGACGTATGGAGCAACTGTCAAGGACAATGCCATGGCCCCGCCACGAGGAACGTTTGGACCTCTCCCAACCATACGGGCGAGACTTCAGCTCGCTAATGATAATCGTTACCCGTGCAAAATGTTAAAAATGACATTTGGCAGATGTGATACTTGAATACCCCGGGTTGTGACATTTGCCATGCTGCATTGTCGTGCTCATCCGGTGACATTCTCCTGGCAGAGCTGTCAGTGAGGTTTCCACGTGGCGAACATTTTCCAAACTTAAAACAGTGGCGTGCATAAATCTTCACGCCTACAAAGTTTCGACTGCCTGGTGCCACCTACGCTAAAAAAGCAGTGGACAGGCATAAGTTTACTGCGGTGTAGACAGGCTACTATGATATACTATTTTTATTCTGTAAATATTACACATACTGGTAAGTGTTTTATAATATACTTACTAGTAGCCTATTTGAACACTTTATGAACACGGTTGTGATGCTACACAAAAATCCTTAGTCCGTATTAGTGTGCTATTTGGATACTTCGTCAGTACTTCTTTAGAATGTTCAAATTTCATATTGTGCCATCGGCTACGAACTCTAGAGTCGCCTCGGAAAAGCTGACGGTACGGAGTTATAAATGTATTCCAACTGACAAGTTTTCTTCAGGCCTAGGGAAGTTCGATGTTTTGCCTCAATAAATCCGAGTCGTCATCTCCACGTTTCATGGTCACGTTTTGTGGCTTTCTTTCCCATACCGCAGCAAAATTGCATGCTCGCTACCCAGAGGCGTAGCTAGGGGAGGGCCAAGGGGGCAGCCGCCCCGGGCGGCATAGCCAGGAGGGCGGCAAAGTGAGCATAGTCTTGAAAAAAATTGTTTTCAGTTTATAAAAGTACAAACAACTTGTTTGTTTGATATCACTATTCCTTTCATAAAAGAAGCATAACCAGCCAGCTTGCTGTTGGCATAAGTTGCGTAATAAACAGTATTAGTCTATTTTGTACTCAAGAATCGTAATTACGGTTCGTTATGACAACAAATTGCGCTGTAACAGAGGCTCTTTGTCCCTCTCTGTGCAATACAGTATTTCATTCTCGGATGTTTAGTCTATGCGGTTTCTTATCTCGGTGTTTTTAAACAGTGCATGCTGTTTTAAATGAGTTTTGTTATTTTACGTGCGAGTGATGAGTAGACGTTTAGTCGTTACAGTGCATGCTGTTTTAAATGAGTTTTGTTATTTTACGTGCGAGTGACGAGTAGACGTTTAGTCAGTACGGGTTTTTATCAGTGTTCATGCTCTTTGTATTCACTTGCTGTTTCCAATATTTTTTGCGACTTTGTAGTGAGTTGTTGTGCCGCTAAGGAAAAGTGATAATCATACAGTATTAGCTTTGTATAGATATTCTTAATTGTTATTCATATACAGACGAATATATTATTTATAAACGTATTAAAAAACGTTACGTGGGCTACGTATGTGCAGCTCTTCCCGATTCGACGCAGCAGACGTGTTATCAGTTGTTTATGAGTATCTTGAGTGTGCGGTTTGTTTTTGGTTCGTTCGTCTTGTGGGTATATCTAGGGCCTATAATACTTCACGTGTATGTCATCATACTAATACTATTATTGAAAATCAATTTTTTTGAATTTTATTTGAAGCTGATATGAAACGAAGTAAACTCAGTGGCGCCCAGTTTCGGAAGAGGAGGAAAGAAAGATTAAGAGCTACAACAAGTTCCAAAGAGTTAATGAAGTCTCTTATTCAAGGAAGACCGAACCATGAGTGTCAAAATATTACAATTAACAAGGAATCAACTTGCGATCATAAAACGGATGTTGTTAGCAACGAGGCTGTTGATAAATACAATAAAGTTAACGACGTGAATACTTCAAACTGTGAAAGTGTCAAAGTACAATTACAAGATTCAGTTGATTCTAGTACCATGGTTGATGTTACATCGTGCAGTCTTGAAATTACAGGCGATGAAGGACAGGATATTACTAGCGTGTTCTCGGTGCTGCTCTACAAGATATGGGGGTTTGGCCAAGTGAGATATCTCAATCCTTCCGAGATATAATGGTGAATAGAGGAACATGTCAGTTACAGAACAAGGACAGCCATTTTCCTGAAGATGCAGATTGACGATCCTTAAACAAGTGCAAAATGGCGAAAAGATAAATCGCACTTGGATATGTTTTTCTCCAACTAAAAAATCTCTATTTTGTTTTCGTTGCACAAAAAAACTATCAAAAAAGCCAGTTCAATAGTCAATGGTTTTCGTCGTGGCGAAAGTTAAATCCCCGTATTCAGGATCATGAAAATAGTCCTGCTCATCGTCTGCGTTTTTGGAATGGAAGAAATTGGAACGTTCTTTAAACAGAGGGGGACTTATTGATGGTGGGGCGTCAGTATAACAAAAATGATGAGAAAGAAGCGCACGATGCCAGGGGAGTATAGAGACGAATCTGCATTAACAAGAAATGCGACGTTCTCTAATAGAAATTTTGGATAAAATATCAGTTGAAATTTCAAGCCGTTTCTCTAACACAAAAGAGTTAGAAAAACGCTTTGGGTTCCTCTGTAAATTTGAGGCGTACGTAAATGATGGGAATATAGATTTTAAGGAACAGCTTTCCCAAATCAATATTAAGTGCACAGTGCTTGCAAAATTGTATCCACATGACCTAAACGGTGAATAATTGTTCAGTGACTTGAAAGACGTCGTAGTTTTATTAAAAAGGGCAAAAGTTAACGGAGAACAAAAGTACACCTCAGGGACTGCTACAGTACATTTCTTCAATTTGATTAGAAGCCCACAAAACACTAGCAACACCTTTAAAAATGTTTCTTACTTTACCAGTGTCTGTGTCTTCTTGTGAAAGATCGTTTAGTAAACTTAAATTGATTAAATCGTACCTACGATCAACAATATCTGTTGAAAACGACACTGCTTCGTCTTTAGATTATATGATTTAATAACCGACTTTATTAAATATTAAAAATAAATATTAAGTGTTTATTAATAGAAGACGGAACCATTAACGGAAGTAATGGTAAGTGATTTATTTTATTACTTTTAATGTAGTTCTTTGTTTAACTTTGTGTTGCTTTAGGATATTCTTTTGACGATGCGCTTTAGACCTACAAGGAATTTGCATATTTATTATAACACTTTTATGTTATAAATTTGTTATATTACTACATTTTTTGTAGTCTACATTTATTACTAATAAATGTAAACAAACTGAATACCGGTAGGCCTAATATTAAACTTATAATATGTAATTTCTTAATTTTGACTTAACAAATATTCTTAAAACGTTTTCTGGACGTGCTTTCATATAAAAATCTACACATTTGCATTTATTAAGTACTTTGTTCACTGGATGGACCTTCATTTTTGCTCTTTTGTCCACTTTTAATTGTGAAGGCGAGGCGGCCGACGATTTTCTTGCCCCGGGCGCCAAAAAGCCTCGCTACGCCACTGCGCTACCAGCATTTTCAATTTTCCTAATAAGGGTACACAATAGGCGCCTATATGTACACAAAACTATGACTAAGCAGCAAAATTTCACGTTAGCACTTATCACGATACTGGAGGACGGATATCAGATCGCTTGGTTACTTTCGTCTTCATCCTCACTTTGGTTCTCTTTGGTTGGTTACTTTTCGAGGCTTTTCCCACGGACATGTTTGATGTTATGAAGATTTCGTGAAAGTTTATGTCATTAATTTGTTAAGTTCTCATCGTCCAAAGGTAGCATACTTCTATAGAAAATGTTATCTTATTTTTGGAGGAATAATGGAAAAGATTTCTCTTTGTTTACCATATCTTGCTTACGTCGAGCGATCAAATATGGACATAGTTTACATTCGATTCCAAACTGCTGGCCATATCTTTTTGCACAAGTCTCATAGACACAGAAATGTACTATCATAGAGTTTCAATCATCTTGCATGGCAACAATTAAGTTACGCAGTCGAACAGCTGTTCAGTGATTACACACGTTATATCACGGGGCTGTTGAATTTTGATTTAGGTTTAAGGTAGGCCTACCGTACAACAGCGATAAAACGGACTCCATTATTGACTCTGCAACGAAATTACTTATTAAAGAAAGTTTAAATTTTCTTTGGAGGTCAAAGATATAAACTTAAAAGTGAGGTGAAGAATTTCATAAATTTTTGGAAAGTAGAACTCATAAATTTGACCTGGACAAAATTCTTCAGTGTATATTAAAGAAGCCGAACTTGTTAGTTTAGACATTGATCAATAAACGTAATAAGAAATTAAATTCTTTGTTGCAGGAACAATGTATCCTAATAAAAATATCAAAAGAAATTTCAGTTAAGTTCCTCTCATTATAAGGTCTTGAACAAAGGGTTAAATTTGTCTATAGCAGAAAAAGTATTGCATATTGGATTTTGTTACCTCTGTTGAGCCGTGTACTCGACATTTAGAAGACGACGAAGTCTGTCATCCTTTGCAGGGTTAATACGGTTTTGAATAATAAATGCAGACCAGGACGAAATAAATTACGAAGAGCGGAAAGTTTAGCGTGAATTAAGTGAAAAGAAAGAGCCTACTGCAAAAGAAGGCGAGGTTGTCTTATTAAACAGTTCTGATTATGACAATAAGGTGGAGGACATTTTGAAATCTAACGAATATGAGATTATTGGAACGAATGCTACAACTCGTATTGAAAGAAAAGAATACCAAATTAAATAAATAACAACTTTATTTAAATTTAAGGAATATTTTACAGACTTAAGAGTCCCTAACACCTCACTATTCAAAGCCGCCTCATATCTTCGGATTCCTCAAGATACATAAAGACAACGTCCATCTTTGACCTATAGTGAGCTCTCGGTTTGGTCCGGTGTACTAACTTGCTGACAGAACCAATTTACCAGTACAAGCTATTTTAGAATTAGGCCTATTATGAGTTTTTATAAGTTCGGTTTATTTTCGCTATTAGGATGTTTCTTATGAACAGTGAGAGGGGCTATCAATGAGATCATCTTTATTACTTGCCTTGGCCAACATATTTATGAACTGATTTGGGAAGAACGTTTTAGAGAAGTTTAACGTAAAACCTACGTTACGTTACGTTGTCTAACTGTGGTTAGATATGTAGATGACACTTTTATAATTTGACAAAATGGTAAGTAAGGTTTAGATAAGTTTTTGAGAGAGTTGAATGCTCAAACATTAATATTAACAGATGTTTAATGAAGAAATTTGTGTTAGTGGTGTGCAACTATATTTTTTTATGTAGTGGTGTGCAACAGTGATCATTCTGCACCTAATATTAAATTCACTACGGAAATTGAAAAGAATAATAAGATGCCGTTCCTAGATATATTGGTCACCAGAAATAGGGACACAGTTAAAAACCACTGCTTACCGAAGATCTACCCACGTGGATCAGTATGTTATTGTTAATCCTAATCACCCAGATCTTGTGAGGAGGGGAGTTATCAAAACGTTGTATCCTCGTGCAGTGGGGTTTGTTCAAATGAGGGTTTGATGCTGGAAAACGTTGAAAACATTTGTTTGGATTTAAGTAAGAATGGTTATTATCACCAAAATGTGAAGAAGATTATTTACAGGGTTGCCCGTGGGAAGACTAGTGACGACACAAAGGAACGAAAGACGTGCTGTTATTCCCTACATCCGATGAATTTTGGAGAAAATAAGGAGGGTTCTAAGGATGTGCAGTGTGCGAACTGCCTTTTGTTCCTGTAATAACTTGCTTTGTGCTGTGTTGCTTGTTCTACATAGGCAACTTGCTAAGTAAACCACACCATGTGTTTGTACATTAGATGCTCAGAATGTAATATACCGACTTCCGTGTCAATGTAGGGCATATAGGGCACAATATTTCGGAGAAACGGCAGGCCTCTAGGCATTCGCGTGTCTGAGCACATGAAGAACATCCAGTTAGGTAAGATGAACACCTGGAGACTGGCGGAACATCTTGGGACAAACAGCATAGAATACAGTGGGATGCCGTGTCCATAGTAGATAAAGAGTTTAAAGTTGGACAACGGAAATTCAAGGAGGCGTATTTCATCATGGTTAACGAGAACTCTTTGATTCAAGTAAGCAAGAACATTCCTAAAATTTTGTTTAATAATTTGAGGAATGCGATGAAACCCCTTACGGTGTTAATAGGTCCAAAATTTCCGTTAAGGTATCGGGAATTTTCGTCTTACGTAGGAGTGAGTAGTAGCGGAGGGCAGGTAGACGGGGTTACACGAAACAACACAGCTGTCCAGGCGTTGTTAGTTCTTTCAACAGGGTCTTTCAACCGCCACTCACAGTTAAGAAATGTTACTCACATTTTACTTTATTTTATAGTTATTCTTATATGTTGTTCTTAATATTTGTAAGACTTACATTGTTGTGGGGTCACGTGAAAAATATTACGATGGAGGCAGTCAGGTTAGAGGGTTTACCCAACCACAGAAATCACTATCACTCATCGCTTAGGAGTTTTAAAGAAAGGATACACTATTTATTGATAATTATGAAAACCCATCTCATTTTTTTAGTTTAATTGAGGCAAATTTAAATTAGATGACTGTGTGCATAAACAACCTATTTGTATACCGTAATGTCTTTTTCAGTTTTAGCTTCAAACTCACTACTGTAATGTGAGCACATCAAGCAGTGAAACCATGTAACGTAATAGTCACGTTTAAAGTAAAACACAAGTACAAAAGTTACACTGGTGTAACTGCCAGGCCATGCAAACATTTCCCTTGATATTTTAATAATGTGTATAAACCAATGAACTCAAATAAGCCAGATTTCCCCATATATATTTGTAATGTGATTATTAATTAGAGATTTTTTTTTTAATTTTGAGTATTGCGAGAAAAGTACACCAGCAATTAGAGCCCGTCAGAAGTGACACATGTTAGCTTTGTTCGAGGGTGGGCGACGAAAGGGAACAAACCTTTCCTTTCCGTTAAAACGTCGTAAAAACCATTTACGAACAATGAGCAGTACGGCACATGTTGCAACGAACTGGACCATGCGTGGGAACGCATGACTCCACAATTAGAACAAAGGAAGACTACCCTTACATCTGTCCAGTAACGAGAAAAATACATAGCCAACGGTAAGAGTATTGTTCGAAACCATGTGTGCGACTTCTAGTAAGACAATAGTTGATGCACAGACAATGGGACAGGCGACTGAGTGACGCTTGTGGAGAGCACAGATGTTATGCCACCCGTAAGTCATCGAAGGAAGGCGTTAGTGTCTCAACAATAAGGGAATTCGACACGCTACACCAAAAGTAGTAGATGTGATTTCGGAAACAAGGCCTTAACACTGATTCCAGGAACGGGGCAACGGACGTAAGACAGCGACTCGTCGAGTCCACGTGGACTGCGTCAAACTCAAGTTGAGAAAGTCAACCAGCCAATGAGGAACGAGAATTCCGAAGGGAACTACTGAAGGGGATGGTACTGACAGGAGCCGGAGACCAGAGAGCAAATCTCGTGTAAGAACATCCCTCTCCAAACGGCACTGGGTGGAGAATTCGCCATAAATACAGACTGGAGGCGAGAGGACACAGGGAGGTCCATGAAATAAGCCTATCAGAAATGATTTGGTGGGAAGTAGGAGAGATAATCGGAGTTACAAGAGTGGGAATATCGAAGGAAATAAAAACTGTATACGCAAGGGGACGCGCTCTCAGTGCATCCAAATTTTTATCTCAGTTTATTTCAATTTTTAGCTCAGTTCATTCCAATTTTTATCTCAGTTTATTTCAAATTTTATCTCAGTTTATTCGAAATTTTGTATCTCAGTTTTATAAAAATAATAGCTCAGTTTATAAAAACTTAGCGCCGTATTTCAGTTATACCGTATTTCAGTAGAGACAATCAAGACTTTGTTCAGACTAAATGTAAGTGCGTAAATCAGACTTAGAACGCCAAAACGGGACGGTAGTGTTCGCGATGAAGCGTGAATAACGATCTTTATAAATTATATGTAGTACACTGTCATAAAGGTGATAGCATTTAGCAGTGACATTCTTGAACCATTACATAAAAGTAGTGATACTACACTGTTTCGTAATTGAGTCAAGTAATAGCAGTGTGTAAAATTGCCTAATGAACTTGAAAACAATCTAGGCGCCGCAAGAGAGTGAACGTGCAAGATGAAAAACTATTAGGTGCATAACGGTATCAAACAGTGAACCGCGTCAATAGACTCACGCGAATATGCATAGTCGACAGATTCCAAGTGCAATGCCACAACTTATATTGTGGTAATCTCGAAACTCATAGTGACTGTCGCGGAGTGCGGACGGGTGTTCTCGAACGATGTACATATAGAAATCGGAAGTGTCAATCACGAGTGCTATATGGATTAACATCAACCACCAACGAAGGGACCCGCATGGATACACCATGGGAGCGATACATCACGACGGAACGAGTAACGTACAAAATTAATCTCTTAATATAATTATTAATTTACCAAATACCACTGACCTGACACTTAGAACCAAACCACCTGAGAATTTTATAAATATGAGTCAGATAGATACGAATCCATAGGTAGGGATCATTGTTATAGAGTATTGTACATGTATTCTCGTTAATATATATATGTTTATTGTAACTATGTATGTGTTTTGATATGTCTGTTGCAGGAACAGGATTGTAACTATGTATATGTTTAACGTGTATATTGTTAGTATATGAGTATTTCACGTATATGAATGTAATGTGTTTTGACGTAAAACTACTTAATACAAATTATGAGCACACCACATTAGTAGCTAGTAACGTCACTACGCAGGAAAAAGTGCCTATATTTTATTGTTCTTTTAATTATTTTAAATTTGTTCTTTCAGTTATTTAAATGTGGTATAGAATTTTATTGTCTTTTAGAAGATTTGTAAGTGCTCTTATTATATGATTATGTTATGACATGAATAAGGATGAGATACGATTTTAATAAACGTACTTTAGAATGGATTCGTTCGTACTCTATTGATTTGTGTAAGACCTGACTCACAACTTAACTTCTCACTAAACAGGATCTATAATTCATGATTCAATTTAACATAATTATCAATTACATTACTTACAAAGATACTCAGACTAGAAGCTTAGTTGACAGTTAAAGTCAGAATCAATTTCATGTTTAACAAGTTTGATTGTGGATTATAAATTAACTCTAATTTAACTCATGCAACTAGTTAAAGGAATACATTTAATTAACGTTGTATATGGCAGCCCAACGCGTGGCATAAATAACATTGTATATGACCTTCCAAACTTGGGGTTAGATACACTTTAATCACGACCTAATTAAAAAGATAATTCAATTAATTTATGCAATAAAATTAATACAATGAAATAACATTGTATATATAAAAGCAATAAAATCAACTCATCATTAACTCTGAATTTATAATTAGATGAAAATAATCTATGCAATAAAATTAGCATAGATAATTAATGTTGTATATGGCTCCCAAAGAACGAGGGGCACAACAAATTTAATTAGAGTCAAATTTGTTAACATCGTATATGGCGTCCAACTGCGGGGCTGTATGATCCGTGAGATACGATAAATTTCTTACTGATATCACCTTCATAAACACAAACTAAGTTTATAATTGAATTAATAAATTATGCAATAAATTTACATAATTAATAACATCGTATATTTAACATGAAAAATAAATACCAGTACATTAATTGTTTTACTGTTATTTTACCAGTACCTAATGATCTACTTTAAGAGGATAAAATTATGCTGACATCATGAACGTGCTGACCAAAATAATCTTAAGTTCCTCCAAAGCAGACGAGAAGATCCAAGCTAGTTTGTTGAAAAAACACATGGAGAACTTTGAATTTGTGTTTCGTGTTGTTTTACACTTATTAACATTTGAATCTGCTAACATAGTCCCCAAAGTACTCCAAAGACTTGATAAACACCTTTCTAGAGCAACCGATCTGCTAAAGAATGCACAAAAGTAGCTAACCCCGATCTCAGAAACAATTATGATACCATGATTGAACAGTTACATCTATTGCTCATGAGTCGGGATTTTAAAGTGACTACAAAGACAAAAGAACACGCAAGATAATAAAAAAAAATTTTGTTGAATGAGCTGAGAATGAACAACTTATTGATCCTAACCTCTATTTTAAAACCGTTGTATTTTTATGGTATCTTGGATATCATTATCAGTCAAATAAATTTTATATTTGAGGGTATGACAGATGTAGCCAGAATTTTTATAATTTTACAATTTCTTTATTGGAAACTTCTTAAGTGGCTTGCAACATTCCAAATGACTTCATTGCTTATTTGTTGTTCCTCACATTGCAGTGAGTGAACATTCTCCAAGCTGTTATTGATTAAGAATTATCTGCAAAGCACGATGTCTCAAGAAAGGCTGAGTAGGCTACTAAAACATCAAAAATTTCTTAGTCATCTAAAACTTAGTGTCGAAAATGAAATTGGCAGATTAATTAAATATATAATCGTTTTTTAATCGCACAATGCAGTAAGATCACAAAAGTTTCAAATGAAAAAACTAAATTAAAATTTCTTTTATGAATTTGCTAACTGCTATAATTTTTTATTGTTCGACTAAGCTTTTCGTCATTACTGACATCTTCAGGTCTTAAACAAAATAATCATAAGTTCCTCCAAAGCAGACGAGAAGATCCAAGCTAGTTTGTTGAAAAAACACATGAAGAACTTTGAATTATTTAAGACCTGAAGATGTCAGTAATGACGAAAAGCTTAGTCGAACAATAAAAAATTATAGCAGTTAGCAAATTCATAAAAGAAATAGTAAGGATGGCTGCTAATTTAAACAATGCGAAGAATAAATTAAAATTACATGAATTTCATACTACTATTTTTTAAGTTGGTAATGACAATGAGATATTTTTATTATGTCTTGTAAATACTAAAAATCTTCAAATTATGTTTTTATATTACTCTATACTATGTAATGTATTTAAATACAAAACTCCTATTTTTGTGAAATAAAATGTTTTATATCAGAATATTTTTCTTTAATTCCAGTGCCAGTATTAGTCCTATAATAAAATTATTGCAAATTATAAAGGTATGACAGGAAGTTTGGAAGATGATTTTGATTTTTCGATTGTTTAAAAATTTGAGATAAGTTAATAAAATATGTGATATAAAATTTAATATAAACATTTGCTCTTCATGAATTTAAATTTAATAAAATGTTTACTTTTTTCAACAAAATTATAATTGGTCACTAATGACTTGTCTGATTTTCAGTATTTTTTTACATCAATAAAAGACATAAAAGATACTAACTAACAAATCATACTATTAATTGAAACCAAAGTTATATTTTATTAACTGAGCATACAAGAAAGAACAGTTATTCTGTTTACATTATATGATTTAGTAGTTGTCACAGGTATAAGGAGGGATTAGTTTTCAAGGGAGAACAATGGTATGAATTAAGTAGCCTAAGGGTAGTAGGAGGGGCTCCAAAGGATTCCTGTGGGGGGTATCCCAGGGAAAAGTGTTATGCCACTGAAAAGTAAAGCGGGACTCAAAGCTGACCTCATTTCATATACAGGTTTTTCACTCTGTTTCTCAAATTAAACACAAATTTCAGACTGAATTAAAATTGGTTCCAATATTTGGGATATTAGATTTGTGGTGTGGTCAGTTAAAGTTTTACATGGAAAATTACGCTACTTTGGCACTACATGCTTCTAATATGCAACACAGAACCTAAGATTGATGGTACAAATTCAAATCTGATCACCAGTTACCTGCATCCGATGGATGTAGTAGTATCACTTAACTAATAACATTTAATTAAAGTCCTATATTAAATCAATCAGTATCCAGTGAAACTGGGATTATCTTAGATTTTATACATTATCTTAGATTTTATACATGTCCTTCTGCCCTGAATAAATGTTTCACTCACTGCTAAATAATGTGTAATATTATTTGGAATTTTCTAATAAAATCCTCACTGTAATGTGAGAATTATTGTACAGCAAAACCTCACTAATTCAGGTTAATTATTGGAGAGAAAGCAATTCCACATTTGTGAAATGTTGATTTAACCGAACGAATTAATCCAACTGATAAAGATGTTCACACTGCTTATAACTACCAGTTTCTTTCATAAAAAAAAATGTGGACTCAACCTGTGGAACCTGAAGGATAATATCCTGAGGTAATAATGGGCGCCTGAAGCATATATAGTGCTGATCACACTACCTGTCTTGTGTACAACAGTATGGCTCAAACTGGCAGCCTACTTTGCCTGGGACTACTCAGCTACATCAGTGGTACACAGTGGATAGAAGACAAGAACAGGATAAAAAGTCCTCCAAGCTTTGGAAAATTCTTCAGTTTTCATCCTTCACCTTTTGTGGGCACAAAAAGGAGGAGCTCATTATATAACATATTTTGGGATTCTTGGATATTGTTGTCCATGACGTGTCCGTTAATTAAATGAATATAATTAAATCACTACCGACTCAGAACAAAAAGTTTTTTATGGGTAAAAATGTAAAAGTTTTACCTTACAGTCTTAAACTTCGACAATAACATGGATATTCTACACGTACATACAAAAGGCTGAAAACTAGACACTCTTGAACAATTGGAAATATACAAACATATGAAAACACATAAAAATGGCATCCTAAACGAACAGACACAATTCAAATCACACGCATTATTCGAACATATCACGCCCCACACACACAACATTGATCCTTCAAAAATCAATACCGTCACCAAGAACAAGACGGACAGTGCTCCCAGCGGCAGCCTCTGAAGAAGCTTATTAAAAGCGAAAACTGGTTCAGGCTATAATGTAAAACTTTTAAGTTTTTACCCATAAAAGACTTTGTGTTCCGAGTCGGTAGTGTTTTAATTATATTTATATCTTGGGAGTTCTAGTCTTATGGAGCAAGAACCTAAATATTGCAAACAGGAACAGAAATCAGTTTGATGCCATTCATTGATCGTTGTCATACAAAGTTCAATCGTTAACAGAATGTAAATTAAACCACTAGCTAACTTCTCAAATTAGATAAAGTTAATGATATAAAGTATGTTACATATTTCCATGATTTGTCAGGCCATATTTACCTATATTTCTTGTTTAAGACCAAATTATAGTCTAATGAAGAAAGTTGTGTTAGTGGTTATAATCACAAACAGAATTATCACTGTTGCACACCATTATAGAAAAATTATTCCGATTAGTGCTTTCAAGCTTCTCAGCTCATCGTTAGATCGGAAATTTGAAATCAGATTTCCGATCTGACGATGAGCTGAGAAGCTTGAAAGCGCTAATCAGAATAATTTTTCTATAGTGGTGTGCAACAGTAATAATTCTGTTTGAAATTATAGTCTGTTAAATTTTTCATTTGGTTTTGTTAAGCTCTGTCTGCTAGTAATTTCATCTACTAAAGCTAGTATTTTTAATCTCAAAAGTAAAGGGTCATGACATGGTCCACAAAGCTAAGGTTGATATGGGAGTCCTCTAGTGATGCTAAAGATTGGCATCAGAAATGAGCTCTCAGAATCTCTTTGGTTCCTGAAATAACGTGCTTTGCAGATGCACATGCTAGAGATAGTTGAGATAGATTTTTATTTGTGAACAGTGATTGGTGCTACATAACACCATTTACGTAAGTGAAAGACTTTTTGATACTTGAGAAGAGAGAGAAACAAGAAAGAAATGAGTCTAATAAAAAAATTCAAGCATTGGGATCTTCAAGCTAGGGTTCCTAGAAGAAAGATTCTTGAGATTTGTAGAATGTGACCCCCTGAGTATGTTTAGCTGGTTTCTGGAGAATAGGATACACGAGGATTATAAGGATTACTGTCCAGAACCCAATGACAGTCATAGGAGGTAGTGTGACATCATATGGTAACAATTTCTGAGACAGCATAGTAGGAAGAGTGATGAATCAAGAATGATGGAAGATTTGAAAGGGTCTTCAAGAAAAAATGACTGCTCTTGTGATGATGCAGACTTTTGAAACGAGAATGACTGAACAAGAGTTCATTTGGTTTGTTAAAGCAGTGATATAGAAGACCAATAAGATTAGAGTGTTATATATGAAATCTTGATACCAATGCCATACTTAATACATGTGAGATACCTGTATGGAATTTTCAGCATTGAAATCTTAATAATTTTTGCTCCTCCACCAGTAATAATGATCATATTTTATTGTGTTACACGTATTATGTTATATACGGTATGTCTGATGTAAAATCAGAATCACGTGTTTAAAAATGATAATTAGTCTTTATTCTACAATATTTTTACTTCCATGTTCCTTAAGGAAATGGAAGTATGGTGATGGCAAAAAAAATCGTGTTCAAGATTATTGCAGATTCTGATTGTACTACACTCAAAACATGAAAAAAGTCGTTTTTCGAAAAGTGTCTGTCTGTCTGTGCGTCTGTCTGTCTATGTGTCTGTCTGTAGTTTTTTTTCTATGGCAAATGATAACTGCCGCAAATTCAAACAGAATCAAATAATTTTTTGTGTACAGCTCTGATTTGTAGAGTACTCATGACCTATTGTTTTTGGTGAAGATCGGTTGAGGGAAAGGGGTAGTTTACCTGCAATGGTTTTTTTTTATCAAGGGTAATTTTTTTTTTTGGCACACGATAACAGCCGCAAATTCAAACAGAATCAAATAATGTTTCGCATACAGCCCTGAATTGTAGAGTTCTCAAGTCCTATTGTTTTTGGTGAAGATAGGTTAAGGGAAAGGGGTAGTTTACCTTCAACATTTTATGTTTTAACAAGGGTATTTTCTATGGCAAACGATAACAGCCGCAAATTCAAACAGAATCAAATAATTTTTTGCATACAGCCCTGAATTGTAGAGATCTCAAGGACTTTTGATTTTGGTGAAGATCGGTTAAGGGGAAGGGGTAGTTTACCTGCAACCTTTTACGTTTTAACAACAGTAAAGTACTTGAAAATTCATTTAAAGTTTTTCAAACTATGGTAAGTGTTAAAAATAAAATAATTTTGTTGCCAGGCAATAAAATTATAATTTTTTCATTTTAGTGTAAATCATGTATGAGTGAAAATATATCGTTCGTGGCAGGCAAGCATATCCCAATTATGTAATGTTTACGTTTCCATTTTATTATTATGATTACTGCAATAAAAAGGCAGGGAAGACACACACACACACACACACACAAAATTTGCGTTATTTCTGGCCTCACTCATGTTTATTTTCTTACATTTGCACGCTTTTTAAATGGAAAGTGCCGAAACCCACACCAACATAACGTGTGCAAGCCGAAAAAGTGTCCAGCGTGGATAGCGATTTGCTTCCTGTGGATCGCTGGGCAGTGTAACTGCACGTGTTTACAGAGGAACGATTCATAGACAGACTTTTCGTCTTTAAGGAATGAACTCTCTACAAGATACTGAGGGTCCATGAGTGACTTCGGAGCGCTCCTTCTTTTCCGCGTGTTTGTTCTGTGAAACGTACACTGTAGATTCGCAGCTTTACTATAAGCAACGCTCAATAGGAAATGTTGAAAATTTTTGTCCACGGTGTACCCTCATACACACTAAACCTGCTCTGATGTTTTAATTACGGACATCATAATATTAAAACTTTGGAAACTTGAGCACTACTTAATGGAGATCAATCATTAACTTATACAAGCCACTAATTTTATGCATATTTTTTATATATATGTGTACTACGTTATCGGCAACAAAGAAATAGTTTTTGTTAAAATTCCTTCCCGGGATGTTTGGCCGTAGTCCAATGTTTTCTACAAAACCAGACGTTTCGGCAATGCCATCGACTTCCATCATCAGTGAAAATCGAGTGCGATAACGTGAGGTGGTATACGTTAGTGACCACAGTACTGTGGTTAAGGCTGAAGCAATAAGTAGAAAGAAGTAGTTTCTATGGTAATATTTCATTTTGAAAATGACTTTTAAATATAAATCTTAGAACATGGAAGTCATGTATGGTTCTCCATACCGATTTTTTTAAATTTTATGTGGTAAGTAATACTCTAATCCTCTGATATGTTAATCTTATCTATATCCAAACAGTGAAAATATTTAAGGTATAGGTAACAAATGCCTGTATGACCCTTACATACATGCTCTCATTTGATTCCATTCTATATCATGGCTAGAGTAGTTCCTTTTCCTTGGGAACACTTTCCAATCTTCCATCCTTCTCGAGAACTCTCTTCCTACATAGTCCCTGTTTCTTCACAGAAACCCTCATACGGTATTTGCATAAATTACAAGGGCCATTCACAGACAGTACTGCATTTGTATTTCATATAGTATTGTTTATCAGAAATGTTTATATGGTACAAATTTTGAGAAATTTGTGAGCAAAGGCCCTATGTATGTTGTATGAACGCATAGAAATGTTATGTTACTATTCAGTTCTGCAAACCGAACTTTTACAAAAAGGCAGTTTAACAGATTGGAATTTGTTAAGTGAGATTCCTACTTTGTGGCATCTCCACATATAATGGTATAACAATGTGAATGATTAGTTTAACATTTATAAAACATTTAAGAAAGTGGTAGATCTATAGGTTTTTGAATAAGCAAACAATGTGTCCATTCCAACAGTACCGGTACTGTTATACTTGCAAAAGGAATAAGAAGCATAAAAAGATTAGGGCAACATTTGATCAATTGGTTTCAATGTCCAGTTGTCAGAGAGAAACATTTTTATACTACATTAATGATGTTATATTAATTATTATGTAAATAAACAAACTGGCATTTGTAAATAAGATTACTGGCATTACCAGAGGTAAAGGCATCAGTTATCTTAATGAATACTTGTTACATCCCTTCAGTATTTTATTAATCATATCATTTTCTCTAAGTAATGCACATCAGTTAGAGAAAATAAGTAAACTTAGAGTTAATTTTCATTAACTAAAGCTGTTCAAATTAAGTCCAGTTGATGTGTGTGTAAGTAAGTGTACTAATAGGCACCATAATTACAGGGACCATGATAAATAAAAAATGTCAGTGGCAACTGGTAGTGTTAAGAAGAGTGATTTAGATTTAAGAAATTTAGTGTTAAGAAGAGAAGGTGATCTGGCAAGTTTGGGTAAACCAGTATTTAAAAACACTTCTATAGTAATAACATTAAACATTTATAGAATACGTGTATGTTCACATCAAAAACATATAGGATCTGTTCATTCCTAAACACTTATTAGTTGTAAACATAAAACAGAGAAGATAAGTAGTGTAATGCATGTGCCAATGGTCAATGATATTATACAGCACACACAACTACAGGATAGAAGGTTGCAGTCAGGGCCGGCGAGAGTGATCACGGGCCCCGGGGCTAAACATTCTTGGGCCCCCCCAAATAAAAACTTACCAAAATCATTACTGTTGGATTGTTAATGGTTTAGGATTTATTAATTGACCCTACAATTCGTTATTCTTAACTTTAATCGTAAATAAATGGGTTTTACACTGTTAATAAATGGCCAGAACAAAGGCCGTTATGCGCCGGGCCCGCTTCGGGACCCCGGGCCCCGGGGCTCTGGCCCCCCCTCTCGCCGGCCCTGGTTGCAGTACCACTACAATCTTACTGAGATCTTTCATTGCATTTTTTTTTTATTTCTCCTGTGCTATACACTGAAATACTTACACTGGGTTGCCAATGCAAAAGTTTCATAAGTGATGTCACAAAGCAACGTTTGTTTTGGGACTGCAAAATCTCAGCAGGAGCATTGTGATTTAACTGATCAACAGAGTAAGTGATAGTTTGCCGCACAATGATATGTACATGAACTTGAAAAAAATCCATAGGATCATGGCGGGCCTGGGGCTATTTAAGAGCCATGTATGAAATTTTTTTGTTTTGCACAATACTTTACTTTATTCAGATGATCATTTAATAAATATAATAAACTGGGGAACTAGATATAAATAGACAATAAACCAGAAATAAATAGTTTATAACTGGAGGAAATTCTGAGTGTTAAACTTTACTGCTTTGGCTTTTACCATAACCTTATGTACCTAAACATGTCCCCAAGTTTCATTTAAATCCGTGATCCACACTTCAGGCAGTCTCCTTGTCAGTGCAGTTTTTAATATTTCACTTGCTCAGAAAATTTTATTTAATCATTTGAAAATGACAATTGTTAAATGGACAAGCGGGGCCTGGGGCTTTAGCTCCCCATAGCCCTCTCCTTAATTCGGCGCATAGACCTATAATTTGTTCTCAGAATATAGTAGTTTGAAAAACTTAAGAAAATAGTGTCTTTTATAAATTTGAGAATGTAATATATATAATAATAAAAAGCCACTTTTTCTGGGGGCTGTGTAACTGTGCAACCTTATACCACTGAAAAATCTAGTAAGTTCCATTGTGATATACAGAAATACTTCATGAAAGAGACTACATTAATTGAAGATTGTGAGTTAGGTTAAATCTAAAATACTATAGATTTATTATGTGTCTCTTCAAATATAATAAAAGAGAAGATGACTTCATCCAGAATATTTTTTTCAGTTACAGTGAAGAGAAAACTGAACAGAGTTCACTATTTAATAGAAACAAAAGCAACAAAAAAGTATGTTTTTATTGTTGATAACAGGCATCAGCAGGCTGTTGTTATTTTTGTAACCATTACCTGTGAAAGATTTTAATATTTTTTTGTTTAATTAGGGAAATTTATTTGGTATTGAATATGTTTCATCCTTTACACGTGTACTGTAAATTTTATTCTAGACTTGTTTCACAGACAGGAGTTTGTTATGTATGGATACTAAACAGTATCATACAAAGCTGTATCTATGTCAGTACTATTCAGCGTCTTTCTATCAGCTGAAATCACCAGATATCAGGTGAATTCCCAGAATATGTGTTTTCAGTGGTGGAGATGTTTATATTTCAGTGTATATTTGCTGTGGCAAATGGTCAGCTATGAGTTACTGTACAGTGAAGTGCCTGAGTTTTGTAGACAGAGACAAGTCATCTAATGCGACAACATCTTCTACTGGAAAATAACAAAATAATTGTTGTCAGAAACTGTAAGGAGACATCTGATTGCTAAAACTGTAGCAATGTAATCAGCATAGCACACAGTATCAAACTCTAGAAAGTGTACGAGTGAGTTGTATCAACATATCAATAATCACACTCCATTGTGGAACTGCATTGTCATATTCTATCATTATATGCTTGTGTATAGCAAGGACTATAAATGCAGTAATTTTGCTAATTTACTATTAATTATAAAGCAAATTGTATGGAATTAGGATCTATTTAATGTGGAATTTTACTGATAACACTAATAAGTATTGCAAGTTTCTTAGTGTATATTATAGTCAGTTGATTTAGTCGGTAAACTGAATGTTCATAATAAAACAGCCATCAAGCCCTCACTGCATAAGAAATATGTAATTAAAGACTACATATGTTAAAAATTAAATTCCAGACGAACTATTAAATATTCTCTGCCTGCATAAGCACTTAAAGTCCCCAATTGTTATTCTCCTTTTAAACTTTTGCGCTTCCACTGGTGTTCACAAGCTGCTACTTGGTGTGGCTGAAGAATAATTTGTAAATCTACTAATGTACACTACCGACTGTTTTTATAAAATAAAATGCAGGACTGTAGACAACAATCTATTCAAGACAGGAAACAGCCAACGTTTGTTAATGTGTCAGTTGCCAAATTGCATGATCAACATTTCAGACATATTGGACAGACACATAAATAATTACACATTAGTTTCACATAATTGCAATGTTGTTTTATTTATAATGTTATGTTATTTACAATGTTATAAAGCTACTGTGTTCACTATAGGTGTTGATTACATGTATTGTCATAATAAATTTAATGTCAATTCCCATAAGAGTCAGTCGGGAAGGAAAGGAGGCTTTGATTTGCCATTTGGCCTCACTTTCAGAGTCCTGCACTAACTGCCCTCACGGCAAGGAATGGTTTATATATAACATGAATTGTTATAACAATATAACTGTTTTACGCTTCTGTAACCCATTTCTGTATGTGTTTATGTATGTTGGATTTGCTGCAATTGTTCTTGCTAGAAGATAAAAGGAAACAATTTGACAGCATGATGTTACATGTCATATCACCTTGCTGATCTTGGCTGACTTGTCAAGGCTAGAAAAACAATTAGGTTTTTCTGTTACTGCTCTGTGCCTGGACAAATTGTATTTTGAAGGTGAATGGTTGTAAAAATAGTACTCTTAACTAGTAACATTTTTTTCAGCTTTCCCATTACATAATTTGTCACCATCTGTCATTTTCTTTTTCTTTTTTTCGACAAATGTAAGTGTTATTGAACTCTGTAAATATTCAGTAGATTATAAATTATGGAAAAGGAAGATGTGTTGTGAAGGTTATATCTAAGGCAAGTTGTTAGGTACATTATATACGAAACTTAAATAATATTCTTTTCCGTATCTTAATAAATAAAGAAATCTATAATAATGTAAACATCTTTCCTCATTCTTTGTTTCCACTATCTATTAAAACAGTCAATCAACAGCATATGTGTTGATTGAGTCATATAAACTGTCTTTTATGAAAATTTTAATGTGTTCTTATAGCAAGAAGACAATCATAAATTTACTTAATATAGTCAACTTGTTTCTTGTGGTCATTAATTAGTTACATAATTTGTTTTCAGCAAACTAGCTTATACATAAACGATGTGAGAATATTGAGAGTTGTGTGATGTAAGTCTGTTCACTTTTTGAGCTAAGAAAAAATTCTGTTTCTATATGTCAAAAAAGTATAAGCTAATGAAAAAAAATCTTGCAAGATAATGCCCCATATGTAATATTTGGCATGATTATACAGAATACACTTTGCACTTAATGATAATTAACATGATTTTTTTTCAGTATGTCCTTTATAGTACATATAGACGTCTACACCATAATGAGGTGCCTCAATGCTGATGTATTTGGATGATAAGCAATCTGAGCAATGAACAGTTTAATGGTTTTAAACAGCTCAGACAAATAAGAAACTGCAATCAACAACTGGTTACAAAGAGTTGTAACATAGTTATACAAACTTACCTAGAGTTATATACAGAATATACTGTGGGTGTTATGAAAAAAGGTATTAGGTGAGGTGAAAAATGAATGAGTAACTGGACTTGTGATAATGTTGGAAGTTATACTGGATGTACAAAATGAGCAGAAGCTTCCAAGAAATACGAGACCTGATAGGAAGGAAAATATATCATTGCAGTTGATATCTTTACCTGACTGAAATACCTATCAAGGACTTTGTAACTGAAGACTGGATGGTTTTAAGGTTGATGGTATGGGTCAGGAGTCTGACCTTACAGAAGTAGAGGAAGCTGTTTTTATGATGAGAAGCAGTTTGACCAAAAGGAGATCCTATAGAACTTGTAAAGAATGAGCCCAAAACGTTTTTCAAGTTATTGGCTGATATTTTTAATTTGGATTTTGGGGGCCAGAAAACACCTGATGAATGGAGAAAAGTGTATTCTTCAAACACTTACAAAGTGATTGGAAATGATGTGCCACACCAGTCATAGAGGTTATGAGCTATGGACCATACGGCCTTATGAACCCATTAACCACAATTTATGAAAAATTATAAAGTGCCATGTTGCATATGATTTCGATATGTTAAAGACCGAAATGGATTTTGAACGAATCTTGTGTATTTACTAATATTACACAATGTGTGTCTGTGGAGAGAGAGAGAGAGAGAGAGAGAGAGAGAGAGAGAGAGAGAGAGAGAGAGAGAGAGAGAGAGAGAGAGAGAGAGAGAGAGACTGTATAGAAATACTGTATTAACCCTATTAAAATTGGATTTGATTGATTTGAGACATTCCTTGATACATAATGTTTAAGGGTTTGCTATTGCTCCTACTCCCTTTAAAGTATATATTAAAGTATTTATAAATGCAGCTATAGAAAAAATCCTAAAAGAAATTTTCTAGGATGAGGGTGTGAGTGGATGATAGTAATATTCATATGCTGTACCTCTGATGATGATATAGTCTAAGAGATAGGGCCCTTTTATTTTTTTTACTAGGTCGATGGGATAATTTTGTCGCAAAATGTTTAAATAACTGATGGTGGAAGCGTTTCGGAAGATGAAAATGGTGACAAGCGGTGAAAGTCGGAAAATTTTGAGGTTTTTAAATCACTCGGTATATGATTGAAAATTTACAAGTAAGCACCAAATGTCGTTCTTATGCCCCATGCAAAGTGGCAGAAACAGGAGTGGAGTATAAATGGCCGGCGGAAAGCGTCAAAGTTAGGAAAATTTTGAGAAAACTTAAAGCACAAGGTATATGTCCGCCAATTTGTGTATGCAGTGTTTATAAACGTATAAGTTTGTGTGCAAAAGGGCGGAAAAAATTCGGTAGTTTTCCCTCGATGAAAATTCGGTAGATGAAAATCTCGATCGAAAGTGCCTTGAGCGCTGCGCGTTTTCTCAATGATCGCGATTCCGTCTTATTAGTTTGCCAGTAAAAATGTTCAGGATATGTCCACCACTGAAGATACGCGGTTATTGCACAACTCTTAGTCTGTTTGCTAAAAGGCAGACACCAGAATGGAAGAAAAATGTTTAAATAATAAATAATAATAATTCTAATAAAATATTATAAAAATTAATAATGCAAGCATTAGCTTTATATAAATAATTTATAAGATATCAATACTTTTTAATGAAAATTCACTATGATATGAAAAGGTTGTATCTCATTATAATTTCATAAAATTATTTGTATCTAACGAAACTGCTGACAATTCGGTACTGAAAAGAATATGCGGCAGGTGTTTGTGGTCCCTCTAACTACCTGAACAGCAGTTTCCGTTAGACCACTGCAGCGTGCACAGCCCTAGTGGAGCGTAAGTCACAAAAATTTTCATCACACAGTATTGATTTTGTGCTCAAAAATTTATGTTCTGGCTAAACAAAAATGGAATCTGAAAGTGTTAAACCTTTTTGTGTGTTTCAGTGTGGAAAAGAAAGTGGTGTTATCAAATTTGTTACTGATGAAAAATTGGGTATATGTAAAGAAATATTAAACGCGCGTGGTACTTTAAAATTAAAATATAACGTTGTTATTCTACCTGACGCAGTTGATAATATACATGGCTACCATTGGAAATGTTACAAACATGTTAATCCGAAATGTTAAACCTCTTTGTGTGTTTAAGTATGGTCGAAATCATCATCAGCCCATTTCCGATCTGATGAAGAGCTGTGAAGCTTGAAAGCGCTAATCGGAATACTTTTTCTATAGTGGTTTGCAACAATGTTAATTCTGTTTGTGATTACAACCAGTAACACAACTTTCTTAATTATTATTTTTTTTTATTTTCTAATTTTTCTTTTTAAAACACAACATATTTTATATTTTTTTCTTTAGAAAAGGCTCATTTAAATTTTGTACTTTACAGTTTCGCAAAAATAATTCAAATCGGGCTCTATTTGCGGTTGGTGTGTCATTTTCATCTTTACTTATTACATTATATAAATGGCATACAAATTTTTCAATAACTGATAGTACGTCATCCTTATCCCAAAAAAATTTACCTAGCTCTATGAAACCCTTTTGATACTGTTCCGATTGCTGAAGAATTTTATAAGGACGCTGCTTTCCTTTTCTGTAAAATTATGGATTATAATCACATCCAGTAAAAGCATGAAACCCTGGAAGTGCTTTACACAACGATTCACCCAATCTTTCATATATTTCATTAACATCTATTACGGTTCGCTTACCCGAAACTCCATATTAAATGGAAAGTTCAATTTTGTTTAATGGTATGCAAATTTCCTAACAATATAACTAAAATATCGGTATATAAATATTTAATTAAAACATTAACATCGCTATTAATTTTGCAAATGTGAAAAACTATCTTTGTATCTGCTGCTTCGTGATCAGGACAAGAAATATTTGCATGACTGATTTGATAACTTCGCCATTTACAACTTCATACGAGTAGCAATTATTATCAAAATTGAGAAAAATAGTTGTGTCTTTAATAAACTCAGCAAGATGTTGACTACCCAATGATTTAATATAAAATTAATCAATGCTTCTTTAAATTTACTATTTCTCAGTTCTCTATTTCTCAGGTCTGTATGTCTCGGTTGATTTTTTCTTAAAATGGCGAAGTCACGATTAGATGATGAGCTTCGTCTCAATGAACGCTTGTAAACCATTAATTGAAGATTGAAAGTATCTATCTTAAATGAGATGAATTTCGGATGCCCTGTTATTGGTAAATGTTTGCAATAATTTTTTTGATATACTCCCAAATGTTCTAGGGACATCTTTCATACAATGCAAAATGTAAAAGCCATCTATTATTATGATGTCGGGTAAGAAAGAACTACTTTCAACTTTCAAACATTTAATCACTGCAGATTTTTCCGTTTTACAAATCGTGCCATCTATGTTACAGAAAACCATTAAAACAGGAGTTAAAAGGTATGTGAGGATCTTTTCAATGTTAGCATTTTGCTCCTTGGAAATAACAAGCATGCGTCCAAATAAGTCTCTTTGCAATCGCACTTCTTGTACTTTATTATTGACAACCATTCTTTTCCTCTGGTTAGACTTAACAAAATTAATACTCTTGTCTTGAGATTTACGTTTTTCAAATCGGGTCATCGATTGACCACATTCCGCAATAGATGATTCTCTTAACTCATTGCCTGTTTTTCTGAATTTAAAAGAAAATCAGCTACTTCTGTTGTCGTAGATCGTCCGGTTGCAATGTTATATAACAAATCCTGATCCATCTCAATACAATCAAAAGTATTCATGTTGTTCTTAACTATGGAAATAAATCTGTTTAACTGAATTCTGTCTTTATTAATTTGATGTTTTTCTAAATCCGAACTGATGTCTTGAGCTTTTATTAATCCAGTTTCATTGAAACGTGTGAAATTATTTTTGATCTGATGCTATGACTTCTGGACCATCGTTGACGAGCAGATATTGAATTTGTAAAGTGTGTTACACCAGTAAGTCTTCTAGCAGCATCAACATTGATTATTTGTTCTAAGGTCATTTCAATAGGTATTTTCGAAAAAGATTTTCTTGTTCTTTTTACAACGAACAAGCCTTTTTCGAATTCCTCCGTCAGCGCTGGATGTGTTTAATTTATTTTTAATAAATTATCATAGTACTTAAGTAACCACAGAGCATAATTGTGCTGATTAAATGTGAAAAACAAATTAATAAGTTTTCTTATGATGAATGTATAAAGCTCAAAATCGCCAGTGCGGATACTTCTGGAAAACATAAAATAATAATTAATAAATTCTACGCACATCATATAAAATTGTGGAGTTTTTCCAAACTTTCCACCGTGTTTTTTTTTTTTTTTTTTTTTTTAAATATTTATTTAAACGATCGTCAAGTTCTTTGTCAAGAAATACTTCATTTGATAATCCTTCACTTCGTATTTTTTTAATTATTGTTCGTGTTCTATCATCAATGAGTAGCTGCTTTTCTTTAAAAAAATCTTTCAAAATGTAGTATCTGCAAGCCTAAAGACATCATTGGATGCAGATGTTTACATCTATTAAAATGCCTCCTACTAATAAATCCATTAACAGAACCGCTCGCCAAAAGTTCGCTTTTTACCATCATTTGTGCTAGTCCACACTCATCAATAAATTTTCTGACAGATTTAAAATGAGCCATCATTGTGTGGAAAACGCCCATACGAAAAAAAAAGATTATCAAACAATGACTTTTCAGTTGATAAGCAACTTTTGCAATTTGCAAATCATAAGTAACCTCCATATAAGTTTGTTACTGTTCTGTTATTGTTACTGTCGATGTTATTATAGACTTTCTATACTCCTCCAAGTGTGCTGTCTTGATTGAAACGAAATGTTTGTAACATTTCGAATGGTAGCCATGTATATTATCAACTGTGTCAGGTAGAATAACAATGTTATATTTTAATTTTAAAGTAACAGGCGCGTTTAATATTTCTTTACATATACCCAGTTTTTCATCAGTAAACAATTTGATAACACCACTTTCTTTTCCACACTGAAACACACAAAAAGATTTAACACTTTCAGATTCCATTTTTGTTTAGCGAGAACATAAATTTTTGAGCACAAAATCAATACTGTGTGATGAAAATTTTTGTGACTTATGCTCCACTAGGGCTGTGCACGCTGCAGTGGTCTAACGGAAACTGCTGTTCAGGTAGTTAGAGGGACCACAAACACCTGCCGCAGATTCTTTTCAGTACCGAATTGTCAGCAGTTTCGTTAGATATAAATAATTTTATGAAATTATAATGAGATACAACCTTTTCATATCATAGTGAATTTTCATTAAAAAGTATTGATATCTTATAAATTATTTACATAAAGCTAATGCTTGCATTATTAATTTTTATAATATTTTATTAGAATTATTATTATTTATTATTTAAACATTTTTCTTCCATTCTGGTGTCTGCCTTTTAGCAAACAGACTAAGAGTTGTGCAATAACCGCGTATCTTCAGTGGCGGACATATCCTGAACATTTTTACTGGCAAACTAATAAGACGGAATCGCGATCATTGAGAAAATGCGCAGCGCTCAAGGCACTTTTGATCGAGATTTTCAGAGGGAAAACTACCGAATTTTTTCCGCCCTTTTGCACACAAACTTATATATTTATAAACATTGCATACACAAATTGGCGGACATATACCTTGTGCTTTAAGTTTTCTCAAAATTTTCCTAACTTTGACGCTTTTCGCCTTCCATTTATACTCCACTCCTGTTTCCGGCACTTTGCATGAGGCATAAGAACGACATTTGGTGTTTACTTGTAAATTTTCAGCCATATTCCGAGTGATTTAAAAACCTTAAAAATTTTCCGACTTTCACCGCTTGTCCCCATTTTCATCTTCCGAACGCTTTCTGCCGTCAGTTATTTACGATCGATATAGGTCATAGAACATTCTGCGACAAAATTATCCCATCGACCTAGTAAAAAAAATAAAAGGCCTCTGTCTCTCCGTCTAATAGGTTTTGTTGGCTCATAATGAAAACAACACACTGTATATGTTGAGGAGGTTGGGTAAAAACTATAGGAAATCGGGTTTGTTTGTTGTTAGTAGAAAACAATAGTCACTGATGGAGAGGTACTTAACCTTACATTGATGTGTGTGTTAGAGAATGAGCCAGTTAAAAACACCAATGAATTTAAATATTTCAGACTTATTTTTAATAACAGCAGAAGCCGTAAGAAAGAGTGGCTGCTGTATAGAATGAGCCAAGGTAAAACAGACATTAAACAGCTTCATGATGTATTATGGAAACCATGGGTCAATAAAACTCCAAACAGTTGTATGCATAAGGCTATTTAGGAGAATGGTATGTCATATTGTGATAGCCAGAGGTGCCCATCCCCCTAAAAGCCATGGTGCAATTTCCCCCCCAAGTATTCCGAAATTTTATTTCATGGGTAGGGAGGATCACAATACGGGGGTATGGAATAACCCCTAGTTAACGGTGAATCTTGGGGCTTTCTTCTTCTTTTGCACCACAAGGATTAGGCATTTGCCTGTTCCGTATCTTGGGGCTTTATCCAAACATTTTTGAAAAACTAAGGCCATTTAAGCAATTATTGGAATCGTAAAACTAATGTTATTCTTTCATCAACACCAAAAGGTTTTCTAGTATGCCTAATCAATAACTAAATTATGAGAAATGTAAAAGCCTGGCCTAACATGATTAGTAGTACATTAGCCCTTATCAAGATAATGTAACTTGATTTTGTAATTCTATTCTTTTTCTTCACTGCCCCCCCCCCCCAAATTACAAAAACCGCCTTTAAAAACACCTCCCAAAAATTCCAGTGGTGCACCATTGTACCATGCTGTGGGCACCCCTGGTGAGAGCTCACTGAATTAATTAAGGAAAAATTAAAGACTGTGGAAACGATGTTCTGGAAGAGGCCTAGTTAACTGATGTCAATGAACCACATTTCAAATGAAGAGATTAGAGCCTGAATGATAATAGCTACTGATATTACTGATGCCCTAGAAGCTAAGGGTTAGAGGTGGTATGCCAACATTCATAGAATGGATCATTAATGGTCAAAAAAGTTTGTTGGAATGGGTTCTCACACAAATTCGTTTATAGGAGGGTTTTAAGAATGTGGTAGGACAGTGGTGGTGTAAACAAAATTCTGAAACCTCTGTGAGAGGTTTAAATAAAGATGACTGGTTAGACCAGTCACATTTGAGGCTAGGCTATGACATACAGCTTTAGCTCTACTGAAGAGTCCAGAAGAGAAGAAGACAAATGAAATAAGAGGTCAATTAAGCTAGATATTTCCTAGTAAATACTTGTACACATTGTACATGTTATCCACAGTGGCTTCTTTATACTTAAGCAGAGCTGCAGAGTATTACAGTTACAATATTATTTGCCTCATACTGTTGTAATTTAATTGTGAAGCCCAATTAATGAAAAAATAATACAACAGCGTATCTAGAATTTGGCCTTGTGGGAGGGGCCCAATCGTGATGGCATCATACAAACAAACAAAAGTTAAAGACTAATCAATATTACTATTTTTAAATTGGCTGAAAAAACGTGTGATAACATCCTGAAATCAATCCCAAAAAAGTAAACCATAATAACACAACAAAAATATGTCTTATTGATATATTGTTTACAAGATATTTATTGACTGAACTGATTTTCCTATATTTCATATTTAAGTTGTATATGCAAATCCTGTATAATAAATCTGTAACAAAGAGATACTACTATAATAACAAACACAGCTGAACAAGCAATAAACCAGCCTAAAAATTAAGAGATTAACAAAATTCCTCCTCAACTTTTTTTGATACTCTGGGGAGGGGGCCCAGTCCTGTTTTCCCCCCTCCTCCTTAAACACACCCCTGAACTAATAACCATGTAAGACCTGCAATGCAGGGCTAGTGTTAAGCTTCAAAAGATGTTATGTTTTTACATTTAATAAGTTGCATCCAATGTCTTGTATAGTTTCCATTTATTGATTCCATTAATATCCATGATTGATTAACAAAATGTGTCTATGTAAATTCCAGTCTACCCATTCTAACTATTGGGACATGTGAATGTAGTTAGTTGTATAAATTACTATAAATCATAAAATACTTATAAACATTGATTGGATCATTTACAATTTTTCCTATCATATTTTTGATTAAGAGAGAGCCTATTCGAAATACTGGGGCTTTCGTGCATCCTTACTTATGCTATTGTACATAATGGTGGGGTGGGGGGCACAAACAAGGTACAAAGCAAGGTAAGAAATACTTGAGTTTTTAATTGTTCTACTTCAATCACAAATTTATTGAATAAGTAGTTATAATGAAATAATTTTATTTCATATAAAATGTATGCCTAGTTACAGCATATTCTTTACAGATTTGTAACGCCATAAATAGAGGAAATAAGAGATTGCATTAATAGCATTTGAAATGGAATAAAGTATAAATAAATGTAGTAAATATATTTGTTGATTGTAAAGGAGGAAGTTAACGAATTAAATTTAACATTAATTTGTAGATTCATAAAATGTATAAAATTTTGTTTAATATTCTTAAATTAAGATCTATTCGCGATAAAAGAGAAATCTAGGTTAAGTTAATACTCAGTTATTATATAGCATATTGACACAAAACAAAATGAACTAAGTGAATACAAGTGAATAGACAATCTAAATTTGCTAGGTTACTACTATTACCACAATTTTAACTATTAATTGTGTTCTTAATTGTAATTTTAGTTAGATTTTGCATAATGTATATATATATATATATATATATATATATATATATATATATATATATATATTGTGACGTAACGCGGGTATCTCGAAAGTCTCTTTTTATTTGTTTCGCTTTCCTAATTAAGCCCCACGTTAGTACGTCAATTCTGTAATGTAACGACTGTTATCAAAGGTTTCCGCCTCTTCAAGAGTGTATTGCAATTACGGGTTTATAGTTAATTCAGTCCCACTATTGTAAGCGCCTATGAGGCGCCACTATGAGGTATAGTAGAGTTATATTATATGCCCCACGTTATCTGCGTCATTTTTATAACGTCTCGCTTATAATGTGTGCGTAACGTCCGTCTTTTTACAGTCTCGGATCGGTCAGAACACCTCTTAGCAATCGCCACTTATGAATTATAAATACTGAGGTTTAAATAAATTTGATGGTAATGTTACCCAAACGAAGCAGAAATCGAGTGTGTGTGATTTGGGTCAAGATTAAGGAAGTTGTTTAGCCTTATTTGGAAGAGAGAGCGAGTACCGTTGGTTTACCCTCGGAGTAAACGATTTCTTAAATTTTTTTAAAATATTCGCCGTGAATGGGCTCAGCTGATTTTGACAGTAGTCTCCAAATATAGGTTAACCAAACGACACTGTTCCTTAATACTACCGAATGGATAGTCCTCTTCTTATTTTACTGAAATCTACCACAACTACCCGCTACAATAAAGGAAACACATTTTATTATTCAATATAATTTCTTAATAGTATTTATTTATAATATTATTGATTTTTCTCTTCTGCCAACATACAAATATTACAATCGATCCTTTCAATAACTAATTCATGATATCGACTTCATTGGGTAAACATGGAATTATCATAAAATCTTTTTTTTACTGATTTTACAATTTTATCTTTTATTTAAACATCAATCAACATATAATTCTTTTATTTATTTCCCCAGGGTTAAGGGTAAGTTCTTTGTGTTATGAGATGGTCAGAAATGGATAATTATATACTACGCTTTACAAAATAAAACAATAAACTTCGAAAATTTGTTTATTCTTTTAGTACGTAGTTCCGGATTTGTCCGTAAGAGAGCAGATTATGTTTTATTAAACATGTGATTACACTTTAAAAGTTTCTGTACTGCACGACAATTTGATTTGAGGTTTTCTTGGTTAAATGTTAAAAGAAATGTTTATATTACCTCTTTCCTCGAAGTTCTTACTTGTGTGAAGCGGTTTCTCGGGTGGTGTTCTTAGTTGTTTTGTAATTTCATGACCGTCTGTCAGATACCATCTCGTCAAAAACTCGAAACGCGGCTTGGCTAGGCCTGATCTTCAAAATGGTTTTTCACTTTTGTTATGGGGTAAAGCAAGTTACATTTGATATTTAAGGTAGTGGTACATAATGTTTATACTGTTAATTAAATTTTGTGATAATTTTTTACTGTTCAAAAGATTTCTAAAGGTTTTTTAATACAATTTTTGTCTCATAACGTTTTCCAACCGAACAGTTTTCAATCTCAAATTCGATTAAACAATATATTGTTATTTCGTTACTGTTAGTAACCCATAATTTTTATATCATTTTTTATTGGTGCTGCTATTTACTTTTTAGTATATAGGCCGTTTTTAATTATTATAAATTTATTTTTTATTTACAGAAAAATAATTCTTTTTAATTTTGGTTTCTTTCCCAATTTGATTTACATAATAATTTTTTGTTTATTTTCTTATAACTTTAGATATGTCTTTAATATTATTATTAACTTTAAATGAATTTATATTATATTTTATTAATCTCTTATAGTATTCTTACACTGCACTATTTTCTTCTGCCATTTTCCTCATACAGTATTATTTTATTTTTTATTATCATCTGATATTTAAATCTTTTATTTTTTAAAAACCCTGGGTTATCTTATATAATAACACAATTATTTTATTAAATATAAAATTAACATAGGTACTAAATTTTGTTGCCTACACAATATAAATCCTACAATCTAAACAAAATACATACAGTAATTAGTTAGTAGCATCACAGTCTACTATTATAATCTATAATTCCCACATCTACAGCACAAGTCTGTAAGAAGTTCCCTTCACATTCACTTATTTCCGCACTGGGTACACTATAACTCACTTGTCACTGTATATCACTTCAATATCGTTTATAATGTTTAGTGATATAACTTAATTTATAGGTAGTTATAGTTTACCCATTTCTGACCTTAATGGTAGTATAAGAGTTATCATTTATTGGGACTGGGTTATGTAACGTTACTATATATATATATATATATATATATAGGGTATCAATTGAAAGTAATGATAATAACATGTAGCAATAAAATCATATCTGAACTTAGACAAAAGTAGATGTAAGATTTTGTAGATGAATGTTATTATAGGAATTGTAATTATATGTAAATTGAAAAAAATGGATTCATAATTAAAATATGAGAGCAAGAAAATAAGTTACGGTGTAGGAACCCTCAAAAATGATGTTCACCGTTAAGTAGGTCACAAAAGGTAACTGTCACACATACTACACTATCTTCGTAGGACGTAGAACATTTAAAACAGAATATCATATTAAGCACAATTTATAGGGCGTAAATTTGGGATCCGTTGCTGTGTTCGTCTACCAAACTCCCTGTCCACCATCCGAGGCTGGTTTTTGTTGGGTTTGTTAGCATCTTATGGCTTTTACAAGTGTAGGTTGCTAGCCTAACGACTCAACCCCCATCCTGGAGGGCCAGGGTTTGATTTCAGAGTGTCCTTCTCTTAGGTAGGTTGCCTTCTCTGCGGCTGAGGAGCCCTACCAACCCCGCCTGTTGGTCCGCGGGAGGTATTTTATTTCCCTCCTACCCGCCGATCTAGCAAGAACCAGATCTGTTAGGGCATTCCCCTATCTGCCACCTGGGGACGCGCGCTCCGGAAATCCGGGTTAGAAATGAGACTATTAGAGCCGAGATGAATATTGACAGGACAATAATAGATGAAATAGAAAGGAGACAATTGACTTGGTTTGGGCATGTGAAGAGATTGGAAGATGACAGATGGCCCCGCAAAATACTGGAATGGATACCACTGGTGAGGAGGAAAAGAGGACGTCCACGGAGGAGTTGGCGAGATGATGTAGCGGAAGCAATGGTTGCAAGAAATTTAGAAGAACTTACATGCTACGATAGGTTACAATGGAAGTTGGGGACGGAGAAACGGCGACAGCTGTAAATATCCGTTATATATATATATATATATATATATAAATTTGGGATCCTTTAGATTCAAGGAGATCATCTCAAAGGACCCAAATTGGAGACAGATGTAACGCCAAAACGCAAATAAAAAAAAAAAAAAAAAAAAAAAAAGAAGAAGCAGGTGGCAGATGTTGAATTGACAAAATATATGAAGAGAAATTATGAGAGGAAGTTAACACAAAGAAGTGTGAAATCCTTTTACGACGACAGGCATGTTTATGGACATATCATAAATCCAACAGAGCAGATGGTTACTTGAAGAAATTAGGGTTTGTTCTAGCGAACGCATAGAAAAACGCCAGAAGAAGAATCACGAGTGTAATACTGAGAAGGATACAGTAAGGGTGGCTGAATGAGATACCAAGAATGCAACAGCAAAGTTGAATAAACTCATCAACGATGCTGCTGGAAGTGTTTTTACTGAAAGGAATGGAAAACTACCAGATATAAGTATGAAAGGGGACATACCCAGAAGAATAACCGAAGGCAATCGAACCAATTAACAAGACAGATGCAAGCTTAGCGAACTAAGGGTTGTTCTGGCAGAGGCGTAGAAAAACAACAGTATGGGGTGACTGAATGAAGTACCGAGAAAACTAAGGTTAATAAACCGTACAGCTGAACACTAAGAGACAATTAAGGGATATTTCTCGCTAAAGGGGTATAGAAAAAGTCAGAGAGAGGATTACCAGTAAATACTGAGAAAACTAAAGTTGAGTGAACTCATTAACCAGTGCAGCTTTTAATGGATATTTATGCGTATTAATTGCATAAATGGGTTAATTATTAAATCTATAAATTTATCAATCTTTCATATGTATCTAGCCCCGAAGTTGGACGCCATTTCTTTTTAATGAATATTAATCTTTGCTAATTATCTGCATGGATTAATTACTCATCAATTATGAATCAGAATCTTGGGTATAATGATTGATCGACTTTATATTTATGTTAATCTTATGTTGTGCGTTAAATTTGATACATATATAAAAGTTGTTCCTACTCGTCAGATTTGACTCAACACAGTGGTTAATTAAATACGATTTATGAGTCTGTTAATCGGACGTCTCAATGGTCGAGTTTGTTGTGTCCATTGATACTTAGCAGAAATTGTGAGACTTTTGTGTAACGCTTAGAAAGAAGTACATTAATAATAAAGGTCAAATTTCAATAATGAACGCAAGAATAATGTAAATTAACTACTTATTTATTACACTTGTTAATTAAGTAAGTGACTATATCCTGCAATTACATACATATTAAAACACATGATATAAAATACAATTTGTACGATGTTTCCTGAAACATAAACACATGGTACATTCAAATGCAGTAAATAATGCAAATATACAAAACATATACGAACAATAAACAATCAACAAATATACTTATCCCTACCTAAATGGGTTCATTATTCTCAGATGATGAATTACGTTAATGTTATTTTTATGGATTTTATGATTCATATGATTTATATATATATATATAATCTCTTGGGGTTTGTTCTTTGAAAAGAGACAACAGAACAGTAGTATATACTACTAAGATTTGATAGACATAAAGCTTATCTTTTGAGAATGTTTATCCAATATTCCGCCGTTGTGAGAAGACATCTTCTGGATGATTCGTCGAGGATCTTAATCACTGTTATGAGGAGCACTAATCACTTCACTTCACTAAATCTCCACTCCCGTCACGTGTATGGTGTTGTGGTACCCCGCTGATTTCGAGTGTCCGGAGTTCAAATATTGAGGTGTTAATGTTGTCATTAAACTGAATTGTTCTGAAAGTCTGCCGCGTTCGTGTACATGGTTAACTGTTCCGTGTATCTGGATGTAGCGCGTACTGTGTGTTTAATTATTTGATACAGTTCATTCAATTAATTGTTCAATGTGACGATTCATTGTAATGTGAGAGTGTTTTAAGTGTCACTCACCGTTATACTTTGGAATTTAAATTGCTTTCGTTATTATGTTCGCGTCGGTTGTAGTTTCAAGTCCCGTGCGCACTTATAGTTTATGTTTGTCGCACAGAATTGTGTATAAGTGTGACTATATCGACGTCTATGTTCACTTATGACTTCACTAAATTGTGAATTCGGTCGGTCGCACAAACTGTTTCTATCACGGACCGTATTACTGTTCCGACTATAATTAACCGTCTGACTATCGTATGTACTAACTTCTGACTATTAATTGCGACTATCAACTATCAACGATATACTCTTGACTGACTAACTAACTAACTGCTTGACTGACTGCCGCTCCGCGTCTTCGCAAAACAGTTTTATTGGAACATCTTACCCATAAGTCTAAGTTTTGGATTTCTACACATTCTCGGATTCTTGATTGGTCGTACAAATTCCTACTCTTCTGCAGATCTCATCCTCTGTTTCACGATTCGTCGTCCGAACCCTTCTTACTCTCTCCACGAGCTCTCTTAGAAGATGCTTGACGCTGGTTGGTCGTCGTCATCCCCGGAGTGTTTCATGTGACGAGCGTGGTACGGATTCTAAGAAAGTAGGGCAATTTCTTGGCCGTCTGTCATCCTGTGTTTAGACTTTCCCTAAGGTTCTGACCGATCCTTTGTTAACAGACTCCAGAGTCCTGGTTAATTGTTTAAGTTACTCGTTGTTCGTTCCGCCGATTATCAACCCTTCGTTGGCGTCGTTCTGGTCGAACTCTACTTTCCAGTCGTAAATCTCAGTAAACTGTCAAAGGTTTGTTTTCATGCTGTGCAGGATGCACTGGCAGTATTCACTGAGTTGTGTCTATTGTCTATTTCTTCGTTAAAATTGCTCTGTATTCCTTTGTAACATAGTAAAGCCTTTCATAATCGTGCAGTTACGCTTCACCTCCACAGCAGGCGTTCCATCTCGATTCCACGTAACTCGGCAGCTGGACGAAGTCTTTGTTTCAGATTGTTGGGTGCTGTAAATTGTGACAAACTGCGAGCTGTCAGCGACGCCCTGAAATTCTTATTGTGTGCTTTACTCAGGCGTTTTTTCTTTGTCTTCGCGCTGTCGTTGGGTTTGACGTGCCCCTGATTCGTCATTATTTACGACCTGGGCTTGTGTCCGTCGACTTGAGTGTGGGGACGTACCACTTGATCGAGGAATTAAAATTTTTTTAAATTTCGATCATTACAAGCTGTGCGTTAGGAAGGCAGTTTAGGGTGATTCTGTCTAAATGGGACATAGAAAAAATGTCAGGAAGATTTACAAGTGTGAAATCAGACTTAACGTAGCAGGAGGGGTTGAACCAGAAGCCAAGAAATAGAGTAGGGTAAGAAGATGACCTATCAGAAGTCAGCTTTCAACATAGGCGAGTTTCCTGGAGTGAAGTTCTTAGAAAAACAGAAATGTAAAACCAATGGAAATGGAGCAGAGTAACATGTAAGAGAACTAGGAGGGATGTTTCGTAGAAGAAACAGAGAAGAACCAATGGAAACGCAGCAGTGGGGCGAAAAGAAACTTAGTGGGGAATCCTGTGTATTTTGACTATATAAAATAAGCTGAAAGCGCGATCATGGAAGTCTATTACTAAATTTTTGGAGAGTCGGTAGTAATGTATCGATGGAGTCCGTTATAATTTTCTTGACTTAAACATTTAAGAGTCTTTACTTAAATTCGGAAATAGTCAGTGGTGAAAGTTCAGCGAGTTGACTTACGTAGGGTTAACATGTGTAAATAGTTGTGAAGATTTATAAACTTATGCTATATTTTTGTAGAATCAAAATTAATAAACAATGTGTGTAATACAATTAATATTGAAAGAGTGAGAACTAAGGTTTTATTAATTTATAACTTGTAAAAACAATTAGGATCGTAGCATGTGTTCGGAATCAGTCATGTGCAAACTATAACTCACGTAACGAGAATAAACGCTATAACTTGTGAACGGTACTTGTACAAATGTAATGTCAGAAGATACCGAATAGTATTAATTAAAGTGGAGTGATAAAAAGTATTAAGCTCACTACGAGAGTAAACCACGATGATTCAGCAAGGTGAGAATTCATGCAAAGGAGTGAGAAGTGGATCATCACGTACAACGCAGATCTAAGGAGCGGGAGATGAGATCATCGCAGATTGGGATAATCGTACCAACAGTAACTTTTCTGTATTAGTTAATATTTTGCTAAAACATCTGTCTGTCCTACTAAAAGAACCTACACATAAACATGTACTACTAAAGAAATTACGCATGAAGTAACATTAAACGTGAAGTAGTATTATTACATCATTTCAATTAAGAATAAATTCATATTTTAAACATGAATCCATTTAGAAATAAAATATGTATTAATAGGATAATTAACTAGAGATAAGTGTTATTCATGCTTAGATAAATTAAATTGAACCTTGAGATATAGAGATCTTAGAAGAAATGTCTATTGAGAGAAAACGTATTTTAAAATGATGAATGATCATAATATATTAAAAGTCAAGATAATTGATATTAATGGCAAGTAACGTAAATTTAATAAATGCATTAATTAGACTGATAAATGTGTATGTGTTTCATTATTTAAATAACAACCTGAGGGATGATACAACAATATTACTCAATTAGTTTTCAAATTATAGTAAAAGAGTTTTAGTGATTTTCACTCGTCTATTACTCATTTGATATTTCATTCAAAATCTTTTACTATAATTTACAAAATGGATTTTCACCAAGTAAAGGCATCAAGCATTAATTAATTAGTTTTCTTGAACACAAAAATATAATTTGTACTCATCACTCCTAAGTAAACTTTATACCATTACAATTAACAATTAACATCAATAGACATCTCTATAACTTTAATTACCGTTGCAAATGGCGCCCAAGAACATAGGCTAGGTTGAAGAGAACATGATCTTTTAATTAACACAATATAATTAATGGTAATGAGTAATTAACGTTATAGATTCTGTATTTTTCAAAAATTAACTAACTGTGGATATCTATGTTGCCAGTAATCATAGCTGCAAAATCAACATATCTGTATAATAAGGACCATTGCAGTAATACGTTACTGACTCCTTTAAAAATAGTTAATTTTATTAAAACTAGCTGTTATCTAGAATTTTCAGGTTTTTATCCAAGAAAATATACTATATTGTGGTTTACTAATTTATACTGAATATCAGTGACTATAGAGTGAAAAATATTTTACTGAGAGGAATTTTATATGAAAAGAAGTACTGCGTTTTATTTATTTTTTTTAACACATTGGTAGAAAAATCAGGAATAAGGAATGTGCATATCTTAATAACATATATTGTAACTAAACTTGTGTTGTTACAATTAATTATATAACTTGTTTAAATTTAAAAATAATGTTTGTGTAAGAAAAAAAATTTTGTTTGTTTATAAATTTTTTTAATTATATAATTAATTAAAATCAATTAATTAATTATGTTCTGTGGTGTTCTGAATCGTTGGTTAATTGTTTTAAATGTTTTAATGACTTTTCGGTATTTTCCAATTCTCTCGCCACTTGATAGAATTGTCTCCAAGAACAATCGATTGGTTTATTTTTCTTATTTGGAGGTTATCTTCCTTCTTCGTGGTGATATTCTGGTGGTTAATTCTATTAAATTTAATTATTATGTTAATTAGATTTTATAAATGAAAAACTGTGCAATTATGAAATATATCAGAAATTTTATTAACAATTAAGTATTTTTTGACTCTTTATCGATATGTCAATCGATTCTCAGGGTGTTGTTAAATCGTACAATTATTTATATTAGAGTTCTTTTAGCAGTTATTTTATGCAAAGTCAGAGAAGTAAGGGTTAAGTTTATCAAGTATAACATTACAAATATATCACCTTAAAGATTAAAATACAGATATAATATTTAATATATAATGGTAAGTGAGCTGTTTTCAAACCAATCAGTTGTGAAGGCTGTGTTGCATTGTATTATGGGTAATCAATGATGGCTGCCTCTCGTGTATAGTTGGAAGACGTTCTCACCTCGCTGATTCAAAGTTCAAATAAAGATGCTTGCCCTTTGAATTTACGTCCTTGTGGCTGCAAATCTTCCTTCTTGTGTTGGTGGAGTGTCTCTGGTTCAGTTTTGGTGTTGTACTTGGAAAAATTGTGTAGTATTAAGTCAAATTCACTATTGTCGGTTAGGCGGATATTCGCACTTTTGTGGTTAAGTGTTATTACTGTTTTAATGGTTTTAAATGTTATATTCACTGGTGTTTTGTTCTGTGTAGTGTTAGTTGAATGTCTGTAGGTGTTTATTTCACTCGGTCTCCGTTTAAAAATATGTTTTTGTCGAAACTCTCGTTTGTCACTTTAGGCTTCGAAAACGTTCGCCATTGCGGTATTATGCAACTAGGTTAAGTTTTGCAAATTACTCGGATCAAGTGTAGCATTCAACGTTCAATAATCAACTAACTTACTTCCTCCGTCTTTGGCCAAAGTCTTAGCCAAACCAATATTATTCAATGCATTGTTCCCTTTTATTTTGCATCCTTTTTTTTTTTTTTTTTTTTTTTTAATTTATTGGAGATCTGTAAGCTGTTCGACTGAGCGAACATTTAACAAATTGGCTGACAACACACACAGGATTATGAAGAGCTGACCATTGACAGCTCTTCTGGTTTTGATAATAGATTAAAGAGGTAACAAAATACAAAACTAAATGATAAAAACATGTAAACAAATGAACAAAAGTCACTATCACTTCCTGCTGGCATGATACAATAAGTTCAAACATTAAACACTGGGCCCATAAGGCACATATACAGGTTGACATTAACACGTATGAATGACACGAATACAAAAACATACAGAACAGATATCACAGACAGTACAATACAGAAAATACAGAGAATACATTATGAGTTAAACCTGAATGGTAAGTCTAATAGTTTGTGTCTTTTTAGTCTATAAATATCTTCACTGTTGTCTAACAAGTTAATAGCCAGGTGGTTGGGATGCTGTTCTAGTTTGGAGATGTGAGTCCTGCAGAGGCGCATGATTTCTTCTTTCACGGTTGAAACTTTGAGGTCGCGGTGTATAGAGTTATTTGAGACAAACCAAGGAGCGTCGACTATTGATCTAAGTGTTTTGGACTGAAAGCGCTGGATAATCTCAATATTACTTGTACTTGCAGTACCCCAAAGTTGAATACCATAAGTCCATACCGGTTTAAGCACGACTTTATAGATCAAGAGTTTGTTGACGAGACTTAACCGTGATTGTCTGCCTATAAGCCAATAGATGTTTCTGACCTTGTGATTAAGTTGAAGCTTCTTAGATGTTATATGTTTTTTCCATGTTAATCTCCTGTCCAGATGCATCCCAAGGTACTTAGCACTTTCAGCTTGCGGTACTGGTTGACCGTTAATTGTGACTGGAGGGCAGTTTGCCTTACGTGTGGTGAAGGTAACGTGGACTGACTTCGATGAATTGATTTTTATGCGCCAATTATCAAGCCATAACTGAACGCTGTTTAATGATTCTTGTAGTATAAGAGATGCTATTGAGGGGTCGGAGTGTGTCGCTAGGATCGCTGTGTCATCGGCGTAGGTAGCAACAGTGGTTTCACTTGCTGACGGTAAGTCCGAGGTGAACAGGAGGTAGAGCAGAGGACCCAGGACACTACCCTGCGGAACACCCGACCCCACTGGTAATAGAGGAGAAGTAGCATCGGAGTACTTGACTTGAAACACTCTGCCCACTAAGTAGGAATGTAAGATACGGTAACAATTATGTGGCAGATTTTTCTTTATTTTATATAAGAGTCCAAGATGCCAGACTTTGTCAAATGCCTGGGAAACGTCGAGAAACACACCTGAGCCGAACATCTTCGATTCCAGCGATTTATTGATAACATTTGTTAGTCTGTGTATTTGATCTACCGTAGAGTGCTTTTCTCGAAAACCAAATTGGTGATCGGGAATTAGGTTGTTTTCTACAATTGTTGGCATAAGTCGTTTTACAAACAGCTTTTCAAAGATCTTACCAAGTATCGGTAGAAGGCTTATGGGTCGATAAGAAGAGGGCTCTTGAGGGTTTTTACCAGGTTTTAAGACCATGATAACTTGAGCCGATTTCCAGAGAAGAGGAAAGTATTCGAGTCTGAGTATGGCATTGAAAATGTATGTTATTAGTACAACGCCTTTGTGAGGCAGCTCCTTTAGAACTTTCCCCGATAGCAAATCAATGCCGGGAGCCTTTTTACTTTTCAAATTATACAAGATTATTTCCTTGATTTCCTTAACTTTAAAAGGCTTAATAGGTAGAGTCATTTGGAGCGGGGAGTGTAAGTATCTTTGTACCTCTTCATCGAAAGAGACGTTCTTGCTGGCTTCAGGTTGAAAAACGTTGACCAAATGTTCGGCAAAAACCTGGGATTTCTCTGTATTGCTGCGCGCCCAGCTACCATCTGGTTTATGTATTGGTGGTATTTGTAATAGTGGCCTTTTTAATCGTTTAGTAGCCTTCCACAGAGAATAATCAGTACTTTCATTTGGTGACAGATTTTCTAGATAATCCTGAATCCCTTCATTCTTTAGATTTTCCAACAATCGTTTAAGTTGTCTGGCCGCGGAATTCCACTTTCTTTTATCATCCGGATGATGAGTATGCTGCCAAATTCGTCGCAATTTACGCTTCTCAGCTAATTTCTTCCGGACAACCAGAGGAAGGTTCAAGTGCTTATTCTTCGCTGTATTGCAAGGTGTAGCTTCCCAGGCTGATTTTTGAAAAGTACTGGTGAGAGAATTTACAGCCGCATCCAATTCAGCAGGCGTGTGGAGTGGAAGTTCGAGCGAGATATTATAATTTACAAGCTCTCTAAAGTAATCCCAGTCAGTAAGACGATTTGTGAGTGTTGGTAGACTTTCAGACTCAATTATAGTATTGCTAATAGTGGCAATAATTGGAGTGTGGTCAGAGGACAAATCAAGGCAAGATTCAACTTTGTAGTATTTATGAGACAAGCCTCGTATTAAGAAGAAATCAATTAGGTCAGGTATTTTATTTGTGTCAGAAGGCCAATAGGTTGGTTGACCAGTGGACAGAAAGGACAGGGATTCTTGTCTAATGACGTTATATAAAATTCTACCTCTTGGATTAGCTAATCTCGAACCCCATTGCGGGTGTTTTGCGTTAAAGTCACCTCCCACCAAAAAACGTGCACCAAGAGTTCCAAGAAAAGAGCTGAAGTCAGTTTCATTGATTCTGTGTTTTGGGGGACAGTAGACTGCAGAAACAATTAGAGGGCCTCTTTGATCTTCAATTAAAACGTTGGTCGCCTGTAGGTGAGCAGTTTTGACGTTAGAGAAGAGATAATGTTTTATATTGTTTCGGATTAACAGAGCGGTTCCGCCACGAGCTGTCCCGTCCGGATGTTGGGTATCATAAACAGTAAAGCCTGGAATCCTAATATGGCTTCTGTCTGTGAAGTGTGTCTCAGATATAAGCATTACGTCTAATCTGTTTTCAAGAAGAAAAGCTTTGAGTTCTAGGGTGCGTTGAGAGAGTCCATTGGCGTTCCATAATCCAATCCTGTAATTGTTATTCATTATTAATTAGAAAGTTTATTGACAAGTGTTGTAAGGAGATTAAGCATGACGCTATTTTGCTGCATGAGTTGACTGAACATAGTCTCAAATTTTGTCAGGAAGTGTGAAAGAGTGATGTCCTCATTTGCTGTCTGTTTGAGATTGCTGTCATAAGGGGGCGATGATTCTGAGTGTTTCGGTAGTCCTGCAATTTGAGCGTAAGTAGGAGAAGAGACGTTACGGGTATTCATGTTCTGTTCCGTGTTCATAGTCCTAAACATTGAAGGGGTTCTCCTAGGTGTGGAGTTTCGTACGGGGCTTTTTCTGGCCTGCAGGTTTTGATAAACTTCACAGCCCTTATAATTAGCTGTATGAGGACCATCACATAATGCACATGTGGCTGGTGTATCCTTAGATTTGGAACAAGTTGCGGAGTTGTGTTCACCTCCGCACTTGACACACTGGAAAGGTTTCCTACAATACGTCTTACTGTGACCGTATGACTGACAACGAGTGCACTGTATGATAAAGTTTTTTCTCCGAGGTGGTTCTACAGCAATCTGCATGTTACCTAAAGACCTTAGGCTATATATTTGTTTATTGTTTGCTGCAGGTTCAAGATCAACAAAGAAGAGAGGGAGGGGTGTTTTCTCGACTCTGTGTCGAACGTTGATTATGTTTCTGACCGAGTGTCCTTTTTCTTTTAGTGCTTCTTTAATAAAGTGTACACCGATGCTAGGATGAATGTTTCTTATGACAACCCGGTATGCTCGCTGGTCTTTAATTTGATAAGTATGGTAAATAATTTTTTCGTCCTCGAGGTGACGAATTAATTTTCTGTAAGAATCAGGTGCAAAAGTGTTGATTTTCACCGTATTGTCATCGAACGATTTAGTAGTGTACTGTTCTGATTCCAAAATTGCTGTAAGATTATTGATCATTTCACTGTAATTGACGATACCATGAAGGTATACAGGAGGAGGTCTAGGTACTTTCGGCTGAGCTAAGACTTGAGTAGGTTGGACGTCAACAGGGTCATCTATAGGTAACACCGTAAATCTATTGTGGTCATTAAGCTGAGTGTGTGTTTCAGATGTGTTTTCTGAAGATTGACGACTTCTTTTTCGTTTTTTCACCATCTGCCAGCTGTGGGATCCGTTTTGTGTGAAATCAACATTAACATTTCTGCCTGGCTGTTGACTGTTATAGGATTGAGGGGCATTTTGTGACATTGGAGGTACTGAAGTTCCTGAGTGGACTGTAGGAACAGGTTCAACGTTAGTTGACAGGCCTGGTTGCTGATAATTCATTATTGTATGTTGACAAGTTGGACACACACTAGCACACAACCACACACACACAGCGCACGCACGCACTGGAAGTCTAAACAGACACAGTATATACAGATTAGATAAATGTTAAACTAAGATGATAAACTATATTCATAAACATAACAAAACAATAACACAAGAGATAACACAAGAGATAACGGAGCACAAACTTATAACCGCACTCTACGAATGCACCACCGATACTGATACAGTGCATGCATCCTGTGCATGTGAGAAAGTTACATTATATAACTGATTATATTTTTGTTATTCTTCAAATTTATTAGCTAGTAACTACTTAATCTTCTTCTTCAGTTCATTCTGCGTAATTTGATACCAAATAATGTAGTTTTATTAAGTTTTTGATCTAAAATGGTATTTCTTACTTCATTTTGTAATGGTAAGTTTCTAAAAAATCACTTCCTGTCCTTGTCTTTCAAATGAAGCCATATTATAAGTTATATTAATGATTATATAAAATTTCAGATTGTAATAAAAGGTTTACCTTCCCTTAATTTCTTGCAATTAGATTAATCGGTTATGTTTTAAAATATTATTCAGTAATATATGACTCCCCTCTCTAAATTTTGAGTTTTTACATTTCCATTTTTAACAATAATTCTGGGTATAATTTTACAAAATCTTCCTTACTTATATTTCTAATTACATGACTTTATTACTGATTTACCTTATGTAAATTCCTTCAGTTTAATTGTATTTCTATACTTATTTAATCAAATTTGATGCTGTTTAGTTTTTAACATTTGGCCTAGATTTCTAATAGTTTTTTCATACAAAGTTTTTTTTAAAATAATACATATTGATTTATACCCTCTCTGACTTTCATTGCTATTGTGACATAAATTGACATTTTCTTATTTTAACAAGTTAACAATTAGTATATGGTTCATACTATTAATACATAACATATAAATCAAATTAACATTTGTCTTTGCAAATCAGACATTTTATACTTATTGATTAATAACAATACATAAGAAATATTATAAATAATGAATGTTAGATTCTGACATGTTTAAACTTAATTATTTCTAACACCTTATTCTATATAAACAAACATAATTATCCCAATCTTATACTATATTTCTTATACTAGGTTTGATTATCAGTTTTCATCTGTTTTATGGTTTTTTGGGGTAATGATACCTTGTCACTTCACTTTTATTGTGGCCTGCTCTGTTTTATTTTATTCATTCTAATGAATGTTATTTAAAAAGAGTGGCAGTTATCTACAAAAAAACACATGTATTATAGGTCACATACTACTATTTACATTATTCATGAACTAAATTAAAACACTTTAAAGTTGTAACATTTCATCATCTACTCAGTTTGTGAACATCAATATTGAAACATAAGGTTTATTTTCTATAACACTAAAACTTGCACTGATTCTCTTTATATTCCTTGATTTTAATTCTAAATAGTTATATAGTTCTACTAGAATCAAGAAATCTATTTATAGAGTATAATGAAGATTTGTTTTTTGGTATTATATTATTATCTCACATTGGTTCACTTTCAATTCTTACTCTATACACTTTCTGGCTTACATCTATTGTACATGTGGTTTTTACCTTTGATATCTTGTTATACTTTTATTATTTATTATTACATTTACTTTGGGGTTTGGGTTTTTTTATAAGAGCATTCCTTCTTCGTGTGGATGCTGTCTTGTTCTTGTTTCTTCATTGACCCTTCTGTTCTTCTTGTTTCTTATAACATTATTTCATTCATCTTCTTGTGGATGTCATCAGGTTTTGTGTTTCTTCCTCACCTATTCTTCTTGTTTCTTATAACATATTTTCTTTTCTTGTTGTGGGTTTAGTCATTTTCTGGGTTTCTTCCTTACCTACTCCTATCCTACCTGGGTATTACCTTTTTTCTCATATTTAGTTTTTAACTTGGTTTTGATGATTCATCACTCCTTGTAACATTTATTTTACATGAACTTTTATTTTCATCAATGATTGTACTCCACGGTGGTCCTTAATTAATTTTTTTATTTTGCTTTCTCGGATTTAACAATGTTATTAGCTTATTTTTATGATCATTATACCATTCATATTTATGGGCTTATCTGTCATGCTACAGATTGCTCTCCTCCAGAAGTGATTATTTCAGACTATATCGACTTTTTCATATTTGAGCTTAATAAATTTTATATAGTCACTTATCTGACTTTGATCCTTCTTGGATAGTTAGTGTCTTCTGAGATATATTATTATTATTATTATATATTTTCTTTTCTTATAAACTTCGTGTTTTATCCCTGGGATATTAATTCCCTAACGTTCCCTAACATGTGAGCTGGGGCAGTCCAGAGGGACACTGTAGGCTTCACTACTCTGCTGGCCATACATCATTTCAAATTGAGTCCAGAGGCAAATTCATCTCTGCTCAAAAACATAATGCTGCTGGAATTATCTACAGACAGTCATCGAATAAAGATTATCTAAGAATAGTCCACTTTATGACTATTTTTTAAAAATATCTTTGGATTCTTCACTTCGTTGTTTCTCAGATTATCTCACATTCTATCTTAATGATTCTTCTTACTATTTATTATTCTCATTATATATATTCTTCTAACTTTTAGCTCGTCTGATATATTCATTTTAATTACGGTTGGAAACTTTTGTTAATATTTTTTGTTATTAGTTATAGTGTAACTTTTTCCTTCTTCATCTGAATTCTCATCACATTTTCTTCTGGTTATTTACATTGATAGCATACTTTTATTATATGTATTTTCTCTTTGATTCTTATTCATTATTTGAATGGTCTTATTTTATGTTAGTTAATTTTTTCAATTTGTTTCTTTGTAACTGATATTCAAATTGTTATTGGGATCAAATTATTAAAAATTTTTTCTCTCAGAAAGTTATTAATCCGTTTTTTCATTCATTAAAATTAATTTATTTATATTATATTTCATGTGGTACTTCTTCTCTTTGCGTTTCATATATGTCTTATTATTATTATTTTTTCAAAATCATCTACTCCATATGTTTGGTATGAGTTGTTCTTCTGTTTCTTCAGAACTGAGTAATATCATAATCATCTTTCTTGATTATCTGTTTCCATAACTGTTTCATAAGTAGTTGGTCATAGGTCGTTCTTATTATATTATTGTTTTTGCTTTTTTAGTTTCTTATTATTATATTATAATAACAGATTCTTCTCTTTGTTTCCAAATTATTGCCTTCTCTTGTATATCACGCCCTTTTTTGTTTTTCTTCTCTACTCCTTCAAATGTTAGATATTCACATTTATTCTGGATTATTTTTAATTCCTTTTTTTTCAATTAATCATATTATTTTCTTCTACATTTATTTATAAGTGGATCATATTTATCTTTAGAACTTTGTTAGCTTTATGCAAAATTCATATTCTACTTTTTATTTAATTCCATAACTTTTTATTTTAAAACATAACCGATTAATCTAATTGCAAGAAATTAAGGGAAGATAAACCTTTTATTACAATCTGAAATTTTATATAATCATTAATATAACTTATAATATGGCTTCATTTGAAAGACAAGGACAGGAAGTGATTTTTTAGAAACTTACCATTACAAAATGAAGTAAGAAATACCATTTTAGATCAAAAACTTAATAAAACTACATTATTTGGTATCAAATTACGCAGAATGAACTGAAGAAGAAGATTAAGTAGTTACTAGCTAATAAATTTGAAGAATAACAAAAATATAATCAGTTATATAATGTAACTTTCTCACATGCACAGGATGCAAAATAAAAGGGAACAATGCATTGAATAATATTGGTTTGGCTAAGACTTTGGCCAAAGACGGAGGAAGTAAGTTAGTTGATTATTGAACGTTGAATGCTACACTTGATCCGAGTAATTTGCAAAACTTAACCTAGTTGCATAATACCGCAATGGCGAACGTTTTCGAAGCCTAAAGTGACAAACGAGAGTTTCGACAAAAACATATTTTTAAACGGAGACCGAGTGAAATAAACACCTACAGACATTCAACTAACACTACACAGAACAAAACACCAGTGAATATAACATTTAAAACCATTAAAACAGTAATAACACTTAACCACAAAAGTGCGAATATCCGCCTAACCGACAATAGTGAATTTGACTTAATACTACACAATTTTTCCAAGTACAACACCAAAACTGAACCAGAGACACTCCACCAACACAAGAAGGAAGATTTGCAGCCACAAGGACGTAAATTCAAAGGGCAAGCATCTTTATTTGAACTTTAAATCAGCGAGGTGAGAACGTCTTCCAACTATACACGAGAGGCAGCCATCATTGATTACCCATAATACAATGCAACACACCCTTTACAACTGATTGGTTTGAAAACAGCTCACTTACCATTATATATTAAATATTATATCTGTATTTTAATCTTTAAGGTGATATATTTGTAATGTTATACTTGATAAACTTAACCCTTACTTCTCTGACTTTGCATAAAATAACTGCTAAAAGAACTCTAATATAAATAATTGTACGATTTAACAACACCCTGAGAATCGATTGACATATCGATAAAGAGTCAAAAAATACTTAATTGTTAATAAAATTTCTGATATATTTCATAATTGCACAGTTTTTCATTTATAAAATCTAATTAACATAATAATTAAATTTAATAGAATTAACCACCAGAATATCACCACGAAGAAGGAAGATAACCTCCAAATAAGAAAAATAAACCAATCGATTGTTCTTGGAGACAATTCTATCAAGTGGCGAGAGAATTGGAAAATACCGAAAAGTCATTAAAACATTTAAAACAATTAACCAACGATTCAGAACACCACAGAACATAATTAATTAATTGATTTTAATTAATTATATAATAAAAAAAAATTATAAACAAACAAAATTTTTGTTCTTACACAAACATTATTTTTAAATTTAAACAAGTTATATAATTAATTGTAACAACACAAGTTTAGTTACAATATATGTTATTAAGATATGCACATTCCTTATTCCTGATTTTTCTACCAATGTGTTAAAAAAAATAAATAAAACGCAGTACTTCTTTTCATATAAAATTCCTCTCAGTAAAATATTTTTCACTCTATAGTCACTGATATTCAGTATAAATTAGTAAACCATAATATAGTATATTTTCTTGGATAAAAACCTGAAAATTCTAGATAACAGCTAGTTTTAATAAAATTAACTATTTTTAAAGGAGTCAGTAACGTATTACTGCAATGGTCCTTATTATACAGATTATATTGATTTTGCAGCTATGATTACTGGCAACATAGACATCCACAGTTAGTTAATTTTTGAAAAATACAGAATCTATAACGTTAATTACTCATTACCATTAATTATATTGTGTTAATTAAAAGATCATGTTCTCTTCAACCTAGCCTACGTTCTTGGGCGTCATTTGCAACGGTAATTAAAGTTATAGAGATGTCTATTGATGTTAATTGTTAATTGTAATGGTATAAAATTTGCGTATTTTTGGCACATTTATTTCGCACTGACTTCGCGTAGTGTGTCCTATTAACATCATTTTCTTACTGTGGATAACTATAAAATTTACACACACTTTGGTGCCTTTTGTTTGTTTCTACACTAATTAGTTTTCACACAGTGAATTAAAATAATTATTTTAGTAATTAATTGGGGAGGGTAGCTGAGATTCCTGTCTGTACATGCATCACTAACACATACAAGATACACGCGTAACACACATACAATCGAGCAGGTGTTCTTTGCCTGTTGGAACAGGTTAATTTCTCTCCTAGTATAACATTGAAACATTTTTACAATCCCAGACCTGTCCATTTACCCCAAACTTATAATAATTTTACAAATTTTATATTTATTTAAATCAATGCTAAATACAGCATATGGCTGTATAGTTGCAATATATATATATATATATTATAAAGATTCATAATAGCATCCTGTCTGAGCGTTATATGAAAGTGTTAGACTGTACGAGTATAGCAGCGTAAGCAAGAGAGAGAGCGTACAATCGCAGCCATCTCACTATAACCTCGTCACAGCGACGTCCGCTACCGGTACGAACATGATATTTTACTCAATTCAGATTATCAGTTCAACCTGTGATAACTTCAAAACTAATAAATATACGGCAATTCTGAAAACATCATTGTGTTCAGCAAGTAAAGCTTTATAAGTAGCCGCAATCTCAGTTAATATAATTAACAATTGAAGAAGTTATACTGAAGACGAACGCCATAAGGAATAACGAGAGAATTATGCTACATAGGAATTAGGTGTTTTCACACACACACAGATAAAGACCTAAGCAACAATATGCTGTGGTCAGATCTTTGAAAACACATTTGCAAATACCTGTAATCAATCAATTTGCAAATACAGGAAGTACGATTTTGACTAGAAATTCTCTGCCGTTTCAAACCTGTCCAGGGGTGTTTGCTCGACCTGTTCGAAATTGTCGAGACTGGAAAAACGTATGATTTATTTGTACAACCAATCAGAAGCCCGTATTTAAAACAGACGCCAACTCAAACCGAGGGGTAGCGTTACTCTTCGTTCAGATCTTCAATGCGCTAGTCGTATGTAAATTACGTGCAGAAATTTACAATCGCGCAAAGTGTATTTAAGTATAAAATTTGAGTAGTCCGCAGTAGAGGAACTAGTACAGTTCAACAACACTCGCTGTGTAAAACAACACGTTAATTAATTTAATTAATTAATTAGTTAATTAATAATCCGCCGTGAAGTGACCTGAGCAACAGAGCTACAGCAGCTGTAATTGCCAGAGCATCTTTCTACCGGATTGATCAACATCTTTTCTTCTGTGCTAAACCATCAAGAGGAGGACCTCTACGGATTCCTATCTTCGGTCGACGCATCAAACAGTAAGAAATAGATTCATTGATCAATGAAATAAGCACAAAACAAATAATAAAAAGCAATAAACAATTTTTAAAAGACACTAAGAATCACACACTTTGTATTTAATGTGTAAGATTAGTCATAACATAGTATAGGAGTGTAGAATGGAAAGTGAGGTGTAGTATTGGACGTGCAAATTATTGCAGACCTGTTCTTTAGCACTGGTTTGGGAGATATCAATCTCTTAATTAAACCAGATAAGAGCAATAGGTTGTTTGAACGTCTTAATCTTTACTTTTCACACACACTCGTTAATTATAAGAGTTAGGGTAGCAATAAGTCCTACAATTAACATTTTCAAGAAGTTTATAAATAATTAAAACGTTAATTAAACATACTCAAGCAAATTTTAAACTGTTATTTGTAACGATTCCCCTTGAAAACCACAATCACTGAACGAATCCTGAGAAATTGCGTCTCTATGCTCTGAGCTAAGCTGGAAACGTGTCATTTGTATCTGGGATTTGTTCTGGCGCCCAGGTAAAGTAATATCACGGGTAAGTAACGTTTTATCTAACATTCAAAATATTAGATAATTGTGTTAGTTAAAAGGTAGCGTTGTATATATTTGGCGCGGCCAACTAAGGGGCCCGATTAAATCACCAAATTTATATATAGAAGTAAGTGATATATAAATTTGTCTCTGCAACTAATAGGCCCGAGTAAATAGACGAATTATATAAAGAAAATTATATAATTTGGCGTTGCTATTACCCAAGTGATTAGTTAAATTGTAATATTAATTAATTAAAAACGAAGTGGAATTCAAGGTTACAAATAACTGTTAAATAATTGTTAAATTAATTTGTTAAAAATAATAATAAATTTTAAAAAATGGCTAAATCATCAGCAGTAGATATGGCAGCAATTGAACAAATGTTTAAGCAGTTGACCACTAAAATGGATGAAACAAATGGTCAATTATCTAGTGAAATAAAAGATACTAATAGTAAAATTGATAAGACAAGTAGTCAACTAAATAGTGAAATAAAAGATATCAATAAGAAAATAGAGGAAAATAATAAATGTTTAGAAGAAAGTAATTAAAAATTAATAAATGATGTTAATAATAAGATAGAACAAACTAATAAATACTTGTCTAGCGAAATGAAACAAATAAATGAAAATTTATCTAGCCAAATAGAACAAAGTAGTAAAGAAGCTACATTTAAAATAGATGAAGAAATATCTAATCTAGCTAGTAAATTAGATAGTGCTAATAATAAAATAGATGAGAGTAATATTCGGTTTGATAAGCATACCGAAGAGGTTAAAACTACGTTAGAGGAATTTAGGAAACAAGTAAACACTAATTTTCGCCGTCAAGACGAAAAACTAAATAAGTTTAGAAACGAATTTCATGAAAGGTTAGAACAAAAAGTAACCCTCATTAACCAACAATTCAGCGAAGTAACAGCTGAATTAAAAACACAATCGCTTCTAAATAAAAAAGAAATCCAGAATACTGTACGGAAGAGTGTACCCAACTGGGTGAGAATATTAAAGAAGTTAAGAAACAGGTAGAGAGTAAGGCTAACAGTAACGAAGTACATCAAAATGTGGAACAGCAGTTAAAGGTAATGCGGGAGGATCTGACTAAAGCAATGAAGTCACAGCAAACCAAAGTAGTAAGGTGTGGCGGCTATAAGGAAGAACCGGAAAACCTTGCATTTTCAGGAAACCCACATGAGAATCCTGTGGAATTTCTAAAGCTGTTTGAGGCTTATGTAGCTCGTGTAAACCCACTGATGGGCGATGAGGATAAGAAGGACATGTTAGGCCGATTTCTCAAGAATTGGGCAGGGACGTGGTGGAAAGTCATCTCGGACAGAGTTCAAACCTACTCTGACTTCAGAGAAAAATTCCTGGCTCAGTACTGGAACATTCAAATCCAAAGAAGGGTACGGGATCATCTGGAATTTGGTAATTATCACCCGTCAATGAATATGACAACCACCAACTATGTGCTAAATGTAATGGCACAAGTCAAGCATCTAACACCACCAGTAGAAGAGAGAGACCTAGTGTATAAGCTAGCGCGTCATTTCTCAGAACGCACTAGAGTAGCAACTACTACTAGAGGAGTGGATACTCTAGAAAAGTTCACAATGGTAGTGGATGAACGTCAAGATCTAGAGAGGGACTTGCAGCGTGTAAATAATCAGTGAGTAACTACTCTAGAGGCGATCATCAGGAACCAACGTTCTACCCAACAAAGAGGAGAGACAATGAGCGTCCGAAAGAAAAAAAGATTTACCCCATATCCGGGTAACAAACCACAAAATCGGCCGGAATTGGAAGAGAAGGGTAGAAGTAGGAGTGTAAAAACCCGACCAAATAAAGGGTATAAAGTATGTAAAACAACCATAACATCTACCGAGTCGCAACCGTCTACCAGTAAAATGAATACGGGAAACGGGAAGGAATACATGTCATTCGCCACCAGCGACAATCGCCATCAGTTAAAAATTTGTGACAATCACTACCAACTGTCCCCGCCTCCCTCCCCTGAGGCAATGACCGCTGGAATAATAACGGGAAATTCCGCAGGACCATCCCCTCCGCCCACTAGCCCCACTTTCTCTCAATATTGCTCTGAGTGTCATAGTGTTCTGGTCATAGTTATTTAGTGCATTCTAGTTGTGCTTGATATGGAAGTGTCAACGAACAGTCACGGGAAGCCATGCGCCCACTACCAAGGTTACGCGTATAACGTTAAAAGGACCAAAGAAGATAGCACTGTAACTTGGTGCTGTTCAAGACAGAGATTGACACGTTGCCGAGGATCAATCAAGAGCCAACATGGTGAAGTGCTGTGTTCAAGCGAGCATCAATGTGGACCTCCGGATGATGCTCGCTCAGAAGTATTGAAGGCTGTCAATCAGGCGAAGAAGAGGACACGCCAATTTCTAAAATATACTCTGAACAAATGGGTAATCTCCACAACCTGAGCTATGATTTTGTAACCGAAATGACAGATCAGCAAGTTACGAAGAGGTCTTTATATCGCCACAGGGCCAAATCGCAAGGTAATCAATGAGAACCGGAATCATCTGAAGAAGTTGTTCTGGAAATGGGAATGCTTACCATGACAGATGGAAGTAGTTTTCTTTTTCTTTTGAAAGACGACAACACAGGCGGGCGACTTATTATTTTTAGTGGAACATTAGGAAAAGAAGCTTTGAGAAGTAAGCAAGATTTTTTTATGGATGGCACTTTTAAGAGTTGCAGTAAACAATTTTTGCAAATTTATACCATTCGTGCAGACTTTGGAAGCTCAAAAAACGAAACAAATATATATATCCAGTTATATTTGCTCTCTTGCCAAACAAAAGGAATGAAACATATTCGACTTTTCCGCCTTCTTATTGAGGCCATACCAGAGTGGAATCCAGCGACGGTGACAGTCGATTTTGGATCGGCAGCAATTTCTGCCCTTAAAGTTGTATTTCCCGCAGTAGAGGTAAAAGGTTGCTACTTCCACACGAGAAAGTGCATGTGGAGAAAAGTTCAAGATTTGGGACTTGCTTGTGAGTATATGAAGAACGAAGAAGTGAGAATGATCATTCGCATGTGTGCTGCTTTGGCATTTCTTTGACCTGAGGATGTTCCCGACGGCTGGCTGGAAATACATTCCAGAGTGCCTGACAATGAAAAACTTTCTGGATTTTTGGACTATTTCGTGGAGAGATGGATGGAAAACGAAGAAGTTCCAGTCGAGCTTTGGAGTTGTTACAACAGGCGTATCGAACCACCAACTCTGTCGAGGGATGGCACAATAAAATTAATACCGAACTTGGAAGACCGAATCCTTGAGTCAAGGACCTCATCAACTGTTTAAAGAAAGAAGCAGAGAGCACAGCATGTGCGCTAATAAGGGCCCAGGTCAACATGGAAGGTAAACGAAGGAAGAATGCTTACATGACTCTAGATGACAGACTGGAAAGAACGGTTAAAAAATATGAAGAAAGTGGTGATATTGTCACTTGTTTGAAAACAATTTCTCATCCCCAAAAACTTTGAAGAATTACTATAAAGTCCAGGAGCTTAAACGTTGACTTATGATAGTAAAAAAATGTAAATAATGTAAATAAAGTAAATATTAGTGACGGAGCTTAATTTGAGCCCAATAATGTAAATAAAGTAAATATTAGTGACGGAGCTTAATTTGAGCTCAAAGTAACTGACGAAGCCAATAGCTGATTTTAAACACGCCTATATGCAATAGATATTGAATGTAGCCAGTCCAAAGCCTGTGAAAAGTGTGATGGGAATCAGTAAAATTCACTTGACTGTTCAAGGCAGACCAGGACTACGAAGCCCAAGTTTTAAATATTAACGAGAGGTGGTGGGGAAACCCCTGCTGGTGGCGATTGTCCATGGTGGCGATTGTCACTAGTGGCGATTTACAGGACACCAACGGGAAGCCACTGCAGGTAGAAAAGAAACAAAACTAAACCTACCATTACCTGCAGTGAAACCACCCAAGAAAACAGGTAAGAAGAAAGTAACAAATAATATAAAACAAGTGAGCGATAGGGAGTTCTTGTTAAAAGAGGAGCAAGAAGTGGGTAGAAACCATTATCCTGAATGTCCGGAAATAATTTGTAAGATCAGTAATCTACTAGTAAGAGTGCTTATAGACACTGGCAGTGAAGTTACCTGTGTCAGCTCAAAGTTTGTAGGAAATAGTCAGTTGCGTAATTGTCCCAGACTACCCGTAAAACATTGTAATGTACAGGGAGCCACTGGAGCCAAAATGCAAAAGATAACTGAACAATTTTCTGTCAGTTTAAATGGTAACCAAACCCAAATTGTAGCTCTAATAGTCCCGAAACTCATTCATGATTGTATTATTGGGGTAGATACGTTACTTGAATGGAAGGCAGAAATAAATTTTAAAAGAAATACCATTACGATGGAAATTAATACAAATAAAATAAATGTAAACATTAAAGAGTTTAAGCATTGGAACTCGGTAAGTGTCATAAAAGGGTATATAGAGAAACCTGTAATTGACGTTAGGAGTGACCAGCACTGTATTGATGATACTCCAGAAATCAACATTGGGACCGAGTTGAACAACGAGCAACAGAACAAAATTCAGCAACTCGTTTGTGAGTATAGTGATGTGTTCAGAACAGAGCCTGGAAGAGCTAAGTTCTATGAACATCAGTTAACACTTACTGAAAATGCATCATTTGTACAAAGGACTTATCCAATCCCTCTACATTATAGAGATGAAGTGGAAAAAGAGGTACAACAGATGTTAGCGAATGGTGTTATTGAGAGAGCAAATAGTCCCTATATAAACCCTTTAGTAGTTGTCACCAAGCCGAACGGGAGTATCCGATTATGCCTAGATGCTAGGAAACTAAATTCTTTATTAGTACCAGATTACGAGTGCGCAAGGAGTGTGGAAGAATTGTTCCAAAAATGTAATGGGGTTAAGTACATGACCAAACTGGACTTAACATCAGGATTTTCGCAAATTCCCATCCGAAAATGTGATAGACAGTATACGGCATTTTTGTATAAAAACAAGTGCTACCAATTCAAAGTGGTACCTTTTGGCCTGAGCACCAGCTTAGCTGCAATGGTAAGGTGTTTAGACAGTGCCTTAGGTAATGAGGTAGAGAAGTATACATTAGTGTTCGTAGATGATATTCTATGTGTGTCACAAACATTCGAGGAGCACTTACAACATTTAAAGAATATTTTTGAAAAATTAAGATCAGCCAACATGACGCTGAATCTAAGGAAATCAGAGTTTGGTAAGGAGGAAATTAAGTTTTTAGGTCACCGAATCTGAGTGGAAGGCATAACCACGGACCCTGAGAAGGTAAAAGCCATACAAGAATTTCCAACTCCAAAGAACTGTAAGCAGCTAAAGTCATTTCTAGGTTTAGCTAACTACTATCAGAAGTTTACAAGTAAATACGCGGAAAGTACTGTTCCATTGTTGAAGTCGTTAAACAAAGGGATTAAATGGAAGTGGACAAAGGACCACGATGAAGCGCTGCAACAAGTGAAAAGTCTTTTTATAAATACTGTTGTATTAAATCATCCAAGGATAGGAGAAAGACTTTACTTGCAAACAGACGCCAGCAATATTGCTATTGGAGCACACTTGTATCAGATTGATGAGAAGGGCCAAAAAGCGGTATTAGGATTTGTAAGTCGCACACTTAAAGGGGCAGAATTAACCTGTTTTACGACAGAAAAAGAGCTATTAGCGATAGTGCATAGCCTGTCAAAGTTTAGAAGTTATATTCTGGGTGCTAAACTTACTATAATCACCGACAATAAGGCGTTAGTATTTTTATTAAAGTGTAAATTGCTAGGTGCTCGTCTGACTCGTTGGATCTTGGCTATACAAGAGTATCAATTTGAAATACAGTATTGCAAAGCGAAAGACAACTTGGTAGCAGATGTACTCAGTAGAAATCCACTATCAGAAAACAACATGGAAACAGATATCATTAAATGTAGTAGCAATGATATTGGCATTTACGAGGTAAAGCATATAACAAAACCTGAAGTAGTTAGACGACTTAAGGAAGTAGGGACCCATCAACAACAAGACCCTAGGATTAGTGTAGCTTGGAGGAGTGCAGTTATCAACTCCAAACCAGGATTTTCTATGCCATCTAGCCTTAACAGAAAGTTTCATTGGAAAGGGGTTAGCAAAACGTATGAAAAGATTATTGTCTATTTGTGACCTGTGCCAGAAGTGTAAACACCCGAACTTAGCTACAAGAGTAGAAATGCAAACAATCCAAGCAAAAGTGAAAGGAGAATTACTAGCTGTGGATTATTACGGGCCTCTACCAAAAGCAAAAGGAGGGGTAAAGCACATTCTAGTAACGGTAGATTTCTTTTCTAAATTTGTAAAATTATACCCAGTCCAAAGAGCCACGACAAAAGCAACACTTACAGCATTAACTAAGTTCTACATCCCATAGTATGGTAAACCAAGGAAAATATTGTCCGACCAAGGAAAACGGTTCACCCATAACCTATGGAGAGAAACCTTAGAGGAACTCAATATAAAGCCTATTCTTATATCCATACGTCACCCTCAAGCGAATTTAGCTGAGAGAATAAATAGAGAATTAGGGAGGTATTTTAGAATATTGTGCAATCAGAACCATTCTGCATGGGTAGACTACTTGAGTTTTATTTCGGATTGTATTAATAATACATGTAATGAAACAACGGGGTACACACCTTCAGAATTATTTATTAATAAAGAACCAGTACATGTATGGACCAAAACCATAAAAAGTCCACCCAACTACAATCTACCTATTCCATATGAGGTAAAAACCAGGATAGCAGAAGAAAGAATACAGAGAGAAGGTCAAAAGAGGGTAGAACGATATAATCGAACTCACAAGTTGGTAAGGTTTGTGGAAGGAGAGGAAGTGCTAGTGAAAGCGAATCCTGTATCCTCTGCCATAGATAATACCACGGCCAAGTTCTTTCCGATATTCATAGGACCTTATAGGATAGAAAAACAGATTGCAAGGTACACATATATGTTAAAAGATGTGGAGAAAAATAAAATTATAGGAAAGTACCATGGGGATAGTTTAAGGAAATATAGACAAAATATTGACCCATAAAGAAATAATAGTTTGAGCCAATAAGGTATGTGAATCAAACGTGGTCAAATAAAAGATTTATAATTGTTTTGAATAAAGGTCAATGATAATAATAAAAGAAAAAATTACTTAAATAAATGTTAGTATTGTTGTTTAAATTTTTGACGTTAATTGAGCCACACTGGTGATTAAAACATTAATGATCATATAAATTCCCAATATGTGTATACCATGTTAGGTTAAGTAACAAATTGTAATCTTTAGTCATAAGGTATATGTAAGGAAAATTTTATTAGTGCAAGTTTTGTGCGGGAAAAACCAAAAGTGCGAAAGATTATGTGCAAAATCATAATCAATGTAAAACGATACATTAAGAAAAAAATTAATGATTTCTTAAAATAATCAATTTTTTTTATACCTAGTGGGGGTATCTATAACGATTCATAATAGCGTCCTATCTGAGCGTTATATGAAAGTGTTAGACTGTACGAGTATAGCAGCGTAAGTAAGAGAGAGAGCGTACAATCGCAGCCATCTCACTCTAACCTCGTCACAGCGACGTCCGCTACCGGTACGAACATGAAATTTTACTCAATTCAAATTATCAGTTCAACCTGTGATAACTTCAAAACTAATAAATATACGGCAATTCTGAAAACAGCATTGTGTTCAGCAAGTAAAGCTTTATAAGTAGCCGCAATCTCAGTTAATATAATTAACAATTGAAGAAGTTATACGGAAGACGAACGCCATAAGGAATAACGAGAGAATTATGCTACATAGGAATTAGGTGTTTTCACACACACACAGATAAAGACCTAAGCAACAATATGCTGTGGTCAGATATTTGAAAACACATTTGCAAATACCTGTAATCAATCAATTTGCAAATACAGGAAGTACGATTTTGACTAGAAATTCTCTGCCGTTTCAAGGCAGGTCCAGGGGTGTTTGCTCGACCTGTTCGAGATTGTCGAGATTGGAAAAACGTATGATTTATTTGTACAACCAATCAGAAGCCCGTATTTAAAACAGACGCCAACTCAAACCGAGGGGTAGCGTTACTCTTCGTTCAGATCTTCAATGCGCTAGTCGTATGTAAATTACGTGCAGAAATTTACAATCGCGTAAAGTGTATTTAAGTATACAATTTGAGAAGTAGTCCGCAGTAGATGAACTAGTACAGTTCAACAACACTCGCTGTGTAAAACAACACGTTAATTAATAATCCGCCGTGAAGTGACCTGAGCAACAGAGCTACAGCAGCTGTAATTGCCAGAGCATCTTTCTACCGGATTGATCAACATCTTTTCTTCTGTGCTAAACCATCAAGAGGAGGACCTCTACGGATTCCTATCTTCGGTCGACGGATCAATCAGTAAGAAATAGATTCATTGATCAATGAAATAAGCATTAAACAAATAATAGAAAGCAATAAACAATTTTTAAAAGACACTAAGAATCACACACTTTGTATTTAATGTGTAAGATTAGTCATAACATAGTATAGGAGTGTAGAATGGAAAGTGAGGTGTAGTATTGGACGTGCAAATTATTGCAGACCTGTTCTTTAGCACTGGTTTGGGAGATATCAATCTCTTAATTAAACCAGATAAGAGCAATAGGTCGTTTGAACGTCTTAATCTTTACTTTTCACACACACTCGTTAATTATAAGTGTTAGGGTAGCAATAAGTCCTACAATTAACATTTTCAAGAAGTTTAAAAATAATTAAAACGTTAATTAAACATACTCAAGCAAATTTTAAAGTGTTATTTGTAACGATTCCCCTTGAAAACCACAATCACTGAACGAATCCTGAGAAATTGCGTCTCTATGCTCTGAGCTAAGCTGGAACCGTGTCATTTGTATCTGGAATTTGTTCTGGTGCCCAGGTAAAGTAATATCACGGGTAAGTAACGTTTTATCTAACATTCAAAATATTAGATAATTGTGTTAGATAAAATGTAGCGTTGTAATATATATATATATATATATATATATATATATATATATATATATATATATATATAGGGTAAGTTACCAATAAATACTACTGGAAATAATCACGCTATTTATTCTGTAAAACGTATGATACAGATTTAGAAGTAATATAGAATCGTAAAAAAAATTAAATCTAAAATGTAATTTATCTCAAAGAACAAATTAATATAAAGTACTTGAATCCACACAGAAAAACGACTTATGGATTTCGAAATCATTTTCTGTAAAATTATAAAACCTAATACTTTCATGCTGGAAAACCAACAGAAGATTAATATCCTAATAGCAGCAGCAGCATTTCATAAACTTAAGGATTGATACAATGACTTTAAAATTTTTATCCCACATATAACTTTCCACTAACCTAACAACTTTTTCTTAACTTCTTCACTGGTCATTGCCATTTCATCTATAATTGCATTTTTATCTAAATTGACAAATAAGTCTCATTCTACATTCGTAAACAGTAGTTTAGACATTAACTCTTGATTTAAAGTTGACCTAAGTCTATTCATGACAATTTTAAGTTTAGAAAACACTATCCCACAGGTTCCTTGGGTGCAAGGAAGAGTTAATACAAACTTGTAGGCTATGTAAAGATTGGTAAAGAGCCCAGACTGAAATAATTCAGAAACAACAGAAAAGACACACGCTAAACACCTATAACATTTTTCTTCTCAGAGCAGTAAACATAATCTTCCTCTTCTTCTGTTGTAAATCGTCATCCTCACTGTCTTCTTCGTCTTCGTTCAGCTTAGGCTTATCTTGTTTTTTTTTTTTTTAATTCTCATCCCTTTCAGTCTTTCATACTGATCTGCAAACTGTCATTGTCCCTCGAAGACTGATTCTATGAATGAGAACTGGAACTAGTTAGCCAAGTATTTAAACTCTCTGAATTTTTAGCTGCCTCTGAAGATTTTCTCTTCTTTTCTTTTCTTTTTTGAGCACCACTTTGGTATATACGTTTCATATTAGCCTACTTTGATTTAGGCGTTCTATAAAACCAAACACACCACACACACACACACACACACACACACACGACTGCAACACAGCGCAGGGGTTGGGAGTAGGAGCAGATGAAAACATAAGATGTCAGATGCTTGCCTCCGTCCTGGGAATTCCTTGGTAGGGAAGAACATAGTCAAGCACACTACTCGTCAGGGTTGCGAACCGCTCGAGGTGATTTTACACCAATATTTGCTGATACTTACCTCAGAAATGATAATTAATCAACAAATTAAAAAAATACTTGAAATACATGTAAAGGAACATTCACTTTAATTAAAAATCAAAAAATATAATTATTCGATAATGATTCGAATAAAAAACGAAAACTATCTTATGCAGGCCAGTTTTAACAGAGATACTGAAAAGAAACATTGCTCGCCAGGCACCACTTATCTATTATGTGAGTTAAGTGAACAGTGAGTTACCACGTACTAGATTCATTTATTTGGAGTCCGGGGAAAAACGCTCGGGTGTGGGAATAATAGTCTCGCTGTGGCTCTGCAGCCAAGCGCTAAGCTTACTGACAATAAAATAATACAACCTTGATGGGGTTAATCATTAAAATAAATAATAGACCTGTAATAACATTAGGCCCACTATACATGTTTCTCTATGTTGTTGTTTTTTCCGTTTACTTAAAGAGTTAATTTTTTGTTTCTACTGTAAAGAACATTAATACCCTACAAATCTACATAAAATCCCAATTTAAAAAATTCACAGTGTATTACGGCGGTGGACCCCCCTTGAGCAAGGCGCCTAGTCCATTGTCACTCCGTCCAACCAATCCGTAGCCCCCGTAGCGTAACATTTTTAACCGGTCCATCCTCCAAGTTTATGCCATGGCCCCCTTTTGAATCTTGACATAAGGCCCTGAGACCCTCCCAGGCCTTCGGCCCCCCCCCAGCCCTGAATGCTGCAATGACATTCAAACGAAAATGACAGTAGCCTACTACCGGTGCGTCAGTCAGTTGCCGTGCGGCCCGCCTCTACAGTAGGTTAACCTCCTTCGCTTTCCTCCATTAGTAAATACTAAATAGGCTGTATGTAAACAAGGCTGAGAAGTGATCAATTTGACCAAAATAAATCCTGAAGATTTATTTCCAACAATATTTAGACAAGAAAATGTTTTTAATACCGGTAAATATATATATATATATATAATTTTTTCTCGAAATAAAATTTTCATGGCTCAGGGGGCCCGGGTCCCTCGGCGATCACTGACCAGCCGACCTGGCCAGTCTGCCCCTGGATGGAGGATACCTTAATAGTATCGAATAAATTATAGCAAGTTTTCAAATTTCATCTTTGAAATAATATTTATCTAAAATACAGATATTATCTGAAATACAGATTATCACGGTTCTTACCCGACACTTTTCTATTCTATCGTATTTTAAATAGAAAAGTGAGACTGCTACAAAAATAAATTGGACTTATTTTCTCTCACTATTTTTTTTTCTCATTTTTTTTTTCTCATTTTTTTTTAAGTTTCATGTTATAATTTTCTTTTGTGTTCCTCCCTGTCCCAGCTTGAGCTATATTGAGAATCTCTTTTCCGGATACTTTTAATTTTAAAGATTAGTTTCTTCGTAATAGTTTTATTCAAATGAAATAAAATTAAATATAGGCTACTTGACCAACAATCACTGCATTTTTGTAAATTTACATAGATCCTAACCACGGAAATATTATTAGAATTTTTTAATTAGATTTGGAACCGCCGGCACGGTAATTTTTAATCTCTCAAAGTTCTTCTTTTTTAACACGTTAAGTTGTTTTGTAAACGAATACTAAATTAAAAACATTAAAAAAGTAAGATTTTTATAAAACAAAAATTGCCTTTTGAAGTAATAAATCCCTAGGGATTGATTTGATTTGATTTGATTAACTGAGTGAAGGCAAATGCATTAATTACTTAAAAGAGTGAAATTTTAAATAATTTTACACGCTCGTTTAGAAAATTTTGTCAGGCCTGTATTAACTAGCATTATCAATATATGCCTAGGTATTCTAAATTATGTACTACGATAATATTTTTAAGTTACAATTATTATATTGTAATTATCAGACGCAATGTATTTAGCAAGTTAACGTCAACAATAATTAATCAATTCTTATTTAAAAGTAAACTGATAAAAATTTGTTTTTGTTTTGGATTTATCCCGGCTGTGACGACTTAAACACCCGGCTGCGTCAATATTCCAACGCCTGGGAAAAGGACGTTTGAACCCAGGCGCCCCCAGAGGGTTCTGCGGACGTAGCACCTACAGCAGCCGCTAAGACGGGGGACCTTGGGCGCCTTCGAAGGGCTCTCGGGCGAAGATCCATCCCCGAAATCCATCCAGAGCATGTCTGACGTACGGGAGCGGATTTCACCGAACTTGCCACACTAACATCGCTTCCCCCACTTCACACGTGGACTTGTGGGAAATGGCTCCGTGGTCACGACAAGAACGGTTGCGCCCGCTTCCCTCAGGTTGCGTGGGAAGTGGTACTGGACGTGACAACAAATTCAAACATCAGGCCTTTAATATCCCGGGTGTGACGGCTCTAATACCCGGCTGCGCCAACATTCCAACGCCTGGAAGAGGGACGTTTTAACCCAGGCGCCCCAGAGGGCTCTGTCGGACGTAGCACCTTCAGCAGCCGCTAAGACGGGGGACCGTGGGCGCCTTCGAAGGGCTCTCGGGCGAAGATCCATCCCCGAAATCCATCCAGAGCATGTCTGACGTACGGGAGCGGATTTCACCGGACTTGCCACACTAACATCGCTTCGCCCACTTCCCACGTGGACTTGTGGGAAGTAGCTCCGTGGTCACGACAAGAACGGTTGCGGCCGCTTCCCTCAGGTTTCGTGGGAAGTGGTACTGGACGTGATGACAAATTCAAACATCAGGCCTTTAATATCCCGGGTGTGACGGCTCGAATACCCGGCTGCGCCAACATTCTAACGCCTGGGAGAGGGACGTTTGAACCCAGGCGCCCCAGAGGGCTCTGTCGGACGTAGCACCTTCAGCAGCCGCTAAGACGGGGGACCTTGGGCGCCTTCGAAGGGCTCTCGGGCGAAGATCCATCCCCGAAATCCATCCAGAGCATGTCTGACGTACGGGAGCGGATTTCACTGGACTTGGCACATTATAACATCGCTTCGCCCACTTCCCACGTGGACTTGTGGGAAGTGGCTCCGTAGTCACGACAAGAACGGCTGGCTTCACCCGCTTCCCTCAGGTTACGTGGGAAGTGGTACTGGACGTGACGACAAATTCAAACATCGTTCCTTTTAATATTTACACCGGTAAGTTTTGGAATCTTAGTTTGTCCGTTCTTTAATGATAACTCTGTAGTCCGCTTACGCCATAGCCAAGTATACAACAGATATTTTTGTTGTGTATGAGTTGTGTTTAAGATTAGGAAGGAACGTATATAAGTGAGTGTGTTGGGAGTTCCCTTCTTATTACGCAATAAGGCATTCGAATAAATTAAACAGCACGAACTGTTTCAGGCTTTGACAAAACGGCGCCAGAAACAAGGACTTGACTACATTTCACAAGAAACTGACAAAGAAACCTGAATAAGACAACCACCTACTTGTCCTACTTGTGGGAAACCTAAACATCCACGCCTTTCCGTCTACGTTTTTTGTTATTCAGGATTGTAACAAAAAATAATAAACAAAATTTTCCGTGTATTTGTTTTATTTTACTTGTACTTTTCAGGAAATTAACACTCACACTTACATTCACACTCGTATATTTGTTTAAGTGTATAAACATATCAATAAATTCAGTGGTGAGAAGCATATTTTTTTATGGCAGTGAGAGTTGGATCAAGAAACCAAGAAAAAGTCCGACATCCAAGCTATAGAAATGCCGAAGTGTCGGAAAGTGACAAGAACTAATTCTGCTAAAAATAAAACAAAGAAGTATTAAGGGAATACTTCGAACCTAAGGCGTCTATGACTGCAGGAGCTCTAGAAAACATGTTCAAGACGTCTTGGCTGAGTTGTCGTCCAGACGAAAGATTCCGTGAAGCTATCAAGTGCCTTCTTGAGGGAGTGGCAGGACACCATTCTAGCTGACGCCTACGGCAGCTGCCCAGTCGCCCGCGCCACTGTGGCTCTAACCTCCTGCCGACGAATCCTTAAGAAATCCGCGGCGGAGATGCACCCCGAACGTGGTGTCAGGCCGAAAAACAATACCAACAAAAATCATCACATACACGCTCAATATTTCTTCCTTCTGCTGAAAAAAACACGACCGTGCTGTATAGGCCCGCCAGCCTTTCCTGAACAGTCATCTGCGCCGACCCAATGCATGAATTACCCCCACTTTCAAGTATAGCTAAGTTATTTAGAGAGGGGAGACAATGCTATAACATTCACTGTCTCAGTTTCATATTATTTATCTCTCTGTCACACACATGCTTTCGTCGTTCTCGCCAGTCTTGTTGCAGCCAATGTTCACGCTAAGAAACACTGCACAAAACTGTTCTGTCCATGTGCAAAGTGAATGAAAATTTTGTTACCCTCGCAACGAGGTCTACTCCGCATCGAGACCCGAGTGTTCAATTTTCATCGGCCTCCCTCTACAACATTACGCTGGCGTTCGACGGGCTGCGATTCCGACAACTCGCATGCTCCAGGACGCTAAGACCAGTGAACAGCCTGTATAAATCTTGTGAAATTACAATTTATAAATTTTAAGAAAATCTGGTTTGACTATAATAGTCAGAAAATGCAAGTTACAACCTTTTAACTGCCAGTGAACAGCCTGTATACATTTTGTGAAATTACAATTTATAAATTTTAAGAAAATCTGGTTTGACTATAATAGTCAGAAAATGCAAGTTACAACCTTTAAAGTGGCAGTGAACAGCCTGATAAATTTTGTGAAATTACAATTTATAAATTTTAAGAAAATCTGTTTTGACTATAATAGTCAGAAAATGCAAGTTACAACCTTTTAAGTGCCAGTGAACAGCCTGTATAAATTTTGTGAAATTACAATTTATAAATTTTAGGAAAATCTGGTTTGACTATAATAGTCAGAAAATGCAAGTTACAACCTTTTAAGTGCCAGTGAACAGCCTGTATAAATTTTGTGAAATTACAATTTATAAATTTTAAGAAAATCTGGTTTGACCCAGCAGCCGACATGTTCCAGAGCGTGACCTGACATAAGTTAACATGTGCATGGGCCTGCATAGATCTGCACCCAAAAGCCGCCTACCCAAGGTTATAATGAGGGGACCGGCCTAAGGCAGATTAAAAAAAAAACTACCAACCCTTCTATGACATACGAACATGATTAGGTGTCAAAACCTTAATTACAATAGATACCAGACCCGCGATTATAATTGAACCAGACCAGCCGGTCCGGCTCATCCTGTCACAAACAGCACCCACCTACATAGCTAAAATTCCGGTCCCCCAATACTTATACAACCCCGCTACAGTATCCGGGAGAGAAAATGTGGAGCAACAAATTTAATGAGCCCCGGACACATGCCAGCAACGGGGCGTACAATTAATGCCGAATCTAAGTACATTCTACACATAATGTTCCCGAAAATCAGCGTCCAAATTATGTCCCGTTGGACAGGAGCCCAATCAAAACATCATGAAGATGTAAAACGTCATAGTGCGTCACAAAAGTCTAACTTGAGTGTTAAATGCACAAAGAGGGTGTTTTCTGTGCAGGCCAAGTGTAAATAAAACTGGTTGAATATCACCTTATTTTAATCCAGCTGATTTCCAGGAGTTCTGTGCGGAGTGAGTCAGACGTCTAGCTGATAGGGTTTTACCGAGGCATGCTCATCTTGCTTTTCCTTCCGACAGGGGAGGTCGAGAGCTTTTGTGGTATGTTCAGGACCAGATGGAGAGTCGAATTTCCATGCTTGGATCAGATCCTCGACTACCTCGGGAGCCCGCAGATCTGTGCGAGTTTATCTAGCCATAAAGAATAGAAATATACGACAATTAATGAAACTTCAGCCCTGCCGGAAAGGATAAGTTGCACACGTGGCGGTTGACAACACTCAACTAACGAGTTCTCTGCATGCAAAGCGCCGAGAAACCGAATACGCACTTTCTCCACAACAGGTAGCGCTCGCATGCAGAAAGGCACAACAGTGTTACAGATCGACGGCCCACAACAATTCCGCGGCTGACTTTAATACATTATTTTTATATATATCGAATTTTTTTTTTTATATTATACAAACGCCGGGTCATCAAAAAACCCGGCACACTCCTACCCCAAAAGGGTAACATGGTTGCCTCACACTTGAACTCGGGGTACCCTGCATAGTACCCCCACAATCTTTTAAAACACACGAGTCTCACCGGTAAATCTCCATAATATTCACTCTCAGGAGAACAGCTACATTAAATTATAAAATCAACAACAACAGCAACAGCACCAACCTAGTCACATTTCCAACCAAATTCTTTCTAACTCCTTCTTTGATTTTTCTTTTTCCTTTCTCTAATTTTTTTTTATGTTTTTCTAAGGGGAGGGGTAGGAAAATCGGGAAGATGAAAAGGGCAAGGATCATTGAAGGTCAAGACCGAGGACTAAGGGTAAGGACCTGGTTCCCTCCGAGAATAAGGATGAGTGGAGAAAACCAAGGTTCGCGTAGGCAGGGGCGCATCCCTGAAGTAGACGAACACCACTGGGACTGTGGGGAACATCTGCCCGCTACCCATTACCCGCTTCTTCTCGCCTTTCTATGACAGACTTTATGTACTCGTTCCTTCTGGACATCACTCTCTGAGAAATTATCTCGTGTTGAGCTGTACTGATTTGTTTCTTCTGAATCAGAATCACGGCAACTTACCTCACTACTTTCACTCCGCTTTGGATTATCCTCATCCTCTGACTCCTTTGCTTCTCTTTCTTCCAACCCTTCCTCTTCTTCTTCCTCTATTCTTCTTCCTTACAGCCCTCTTCTTCCTCTTCCACTTCTTCCTCCTCCTCTGATCATCTGATCCATCTTCAACAGCATCTTCACCCAGCTCCTCACCAATTTCTTCACCACCCTCGTCACCAGCTCCTTCACAAACTCCTTCACCAACTTCCTCTCCAATCTCATTTTCATCCTCACATTCATCATCATAATTTAAATTTTCTTCATCATCAACATCATCGCCATCACGTCCACTACCACCATCATAATACTGTACATCTTCATCATCCTCTAGTTCCTCATCTGGTCCACATGAAACTTCTTTCCGTTCATCAGAATTTTCAGCACTACATAGAGAAGCGGGTTGAAAATCTGCACACACTACATCATTCTCACAATCACACTCCACAACGCTGCCACCAAATTCATTCTCAACTTCTACCTCATCTCCTTCAACCACACTTGCAGTATGGACAACCCCGTGTCCATCCGCAAACTCAGAAACTTCAGTCTCCCTAACACCTATAACTATACTTCCCTGTGCAGGATCTGCAGACCGCTTCTCCGCATCTTCCTCTTCACCTTCACCTTCTTCATACACTACTCTATCAGGCACTGGTAATTCATCTGGAACGTTTAAAATTTCCTGTTTTTCCAAGTAGGCATAAAGGTTTGCTACAGGATCCCTCCTTGCCGCTGGTTGTTCACTAATATCACTTCTCCTTCCACTGTTAATTCCATATTTATTTGTTTTCTCTTCTGTAACTGTTGTTACCGTCTTTTCATTTGCCACCCCCTTGTAGCCTTCATTACTTCCTGAATATTCAGTTCTTCTTACAGTTTCTTGTGTTCTCCACCAACCACCATATTTGTCATTTTTAGCTCTTTCTAATGAACTACTTGAGTATGGGTCACCTCTGGCAGCTCTTTCCCGGGACTCGTCCCTCGCCTGGACAGTTCTAGAAACCACACACAACCGGTCCAGATCCGCAAAACAACGTGGACGGTCTGCAAACACCAAACGGGATCTCTCTTGGGGCGTCACTCCCTCTAGAATCACTTGGATTATTTCCCTCTCGGCCAACCCCAACCTAAAAATCCGGGCAGCTTTCCGTACACTCTCCACAAATAGGGTGTTTTCTGTGTAGGCTAAGTGTAAATAAAACTGGTTGAATATCACCTTATTTTAATCCAGCTGATTTCCAGGAGTTCTGTGCGCAGTGAGTCAGACGTCTAGCTGATGGGGTTTTACCGAGGCATTCTCATCTTGCTTTTCCTTCCGACAGGGGAGGTCGAGAGCTTTTGTGTATGTTCAGGACCAGATGGAGAGTCGAATTTCCATGCTTGGATCAGATCCTCGACTACCTCGGGAGCCCGCAGATCTGTGCGAGTTTATCTAGCCATAAAGAATAGAAATATACGACAATTAATGAAACTTCAGCCCTGCCGGAAAGGATAAGTTGCACACGTGGCGGTTGACAAAACTCAACTAACGAGTTCTCTGCATGCAAAGCGCCGAGAAACCGAATTACGCACTTTCTCCACAACAGGTAGCGCTCGCATGCAGAAAGGCACAGCAGTGTTACTGATCGACGGCCCGCAACAATTCCGCGGCTGATATTAATACATTATTTTTGTATATATCGAATTTTTTTTTATATTATACAAACGCCGGGTCATCAAAAACCCCGGCACAGTGAGAAGCAGAAGGTACTTTATTTCCTACCTGAAACATAAAATACGTGTGTACAAATTTGTGTATATATTTATGAAATCTAAAATATGCCATATACGACTAACCATTATTATACAAGTTAATATAGAATAATAAGTATTTAAGTAAAGTATAGGCAAACAGATAGTGTCCCACCCCCACACACACAAATATTACGGACACAAAGTCGCTTGATAAAAATGCATTTTTTTTTGTAACTTCTAAAGACGAAAGGTTCTGTGAGGGATCAGCCTTTAACTACACACAATTTCAAAACATTTGTCATAGTGTTTTGAAAAAATTTATTGTGATTTTCAGAATCTGTATATTGTCGCTATAGAGGAAAAAAGTTCGTTTAGAAGAACAGACAGTTGTTTCATGTAACAGCAACTTGAACAACTTAAAATAAGTTGGTGTTCGAAAAAAAAAATGTTTGTTGAAATTATAACAATACTGTATGTCGCCTAACGATCGTTGTGTTTTATAACTTCTGATTGTCAGTGTTTCATCCAGTGTCGAATAAACTAATCGCATTATTAAAATTCTAATTTATTAAAATTCTAATTTATTAAAATTCTAATTTATTAAAATTTGTGCAGCAGTTTACGGATAAAAGGGATAAAAACAAACCTGCATTGCACAAAAACATGTCAACTTGTTCACTGAGTAGTCGGGTAATCATTGGAGAGTCAAGACGAATCGTAGCAATTAAATTTAATTAACGGTAACTAACACTTTATGGGTACGTCTATGCATCCGAAGTCACTGGTGAGGTCCTCGAGTAATATCTATTGACGTCGATAGACGTTTTGCGTCGACTCAGTGGCATCTAACGTCCATCATTTTTATAACGGTCTCCTTTTAATGGCCAGTCGAGCCGATGAAAATACTGTAATTGAGTGCCCCCGTTTTTCAAAATCTGTTCAGTTGTTTATAAGTTACGGGGAAGGTACAAACGTGCATTGTACATTACGCTCCCCTTGTATAGTTGGATAAAAGTACATAGCGCGTTTTAAACAGTAGGCCTAACCAGTGAAAAAAATAATGCGGATTGTTTGCTGTAACGCTTTATTATTGGTTAAAAGCTATTGAGGATTTGGCAAGATGATTATTTGAAAGCGGACTGTATTGCCTCTCAAAAAGGTACCACTTCTTTCCATATGGGTGATGGATGCACACTGGCTTTCGAGTTGGCAAAGACAAGCACAAAAGTACGCATTTGTACAGTTACTTAAGTGGGGAGCTAACAAGTTCTGTATTGTTACATGCAGTATTTGGACTGACTCATCGTTGTTAATAGTTTACATGTAAACAAGTATTATTGTCACAGATATGTAGTGCCGTCTATGTAACTATTTGAGTTGTGTCTACATCCGTCGTCATAACACTTGTTAACAAACATTTATGGCATTGAAACGCTGTGTTCACGGCGGAAAAACGGAGCGTTCTGTCACAAATAGTTTGGTCCCTCTAATATAGCCGAGGCCGTAACGAGAGTGTAGTCATTGAAGGACATGTTTCAAATAGACACACAGAGGAGTGTATGAGTGGGTGTGTTTGTTTTGTGTATTCAGGCAACACAAACGTTGCCGGTTACCCAAAAAGCGTTTTTTCATTTAACCTTCAACAAATTTTTCTTTGAACATAGTAAACACTACGCAAATACCCTCCACCCTCCAATTTTGGATTGCATTGTCCATTGCTTTATTATTCATATAAAATAATAATAAATAATTGGACAATGTCCATTGTCTGTTATTATTTTTGTTACTATTATTAATCCTCAATTTAGTATTGACTGTGAGTCAATAAATGACGAAAGGTTTTGTGAGTTTCGGTCATTGACTAGACACAATTTTTAAATTGTTTGTGTTTACGTTTCAACCATGTTTTTAACATCAACAGGATAATTTGTAAATGAGTTGTTATGATACCAAACATATTATGAGTGTATGTTTGTGTCATAGTTGTGTGTATGGTATCATAACAACTCATCTACAGTTGTCCTGATGATGGCGATACAAACTGGCGAAACGTCGCCCGAGAGGCTTAAAAACTGCGACTACCCCGACCGAAACTCACAAAACCTTTCGTTTATTACTATTATTATTATTAACATTACTATTACTACTGTGATGATATTAGCACGAAACACTGATGGTACACAAAGAAACCTGAATCAGGCAATGAGGCGAACGGGCTCCTGGCTTCAAGAACACGACCTAGATCTAGCCACCGAAAAGACCGACATAGTACTGTGCTGCTCACCCGGCGACGGATCCCCACAATCATACCGCTGCAAGTGGGAGCTGAGGCTATTCTTACAAAGAACGCAGTTAAATACCTAGGGGTGAAGGCTAGATTCAAAGCTCTCCTATTGGGAGCAAATCAAGTATGCAGCTAATAAGGCGGCTCACATCACAACAAAGCTGAGCCAATGTAGGAGATCCCACTGGAAGCAAGAGGCGATTGTTATGGCGGTCACGGAATCCATCCTTCTGTATGGTTGCGAAATCTGGGCCGATGCACTAAAGGCGGAGAAATACAGAAAACGTCTTCATTGGTGCAGAGAAGAGGAGCCCTTAGAGTAGCATCCTCTTATCGGACAGTGCTAGGCCAGTAGTCCTGGTGATAGCGGGAGTGATTCCCATAGACCTGAAACTCTAGAGCGAAAGCATTTAATTGAAAGGGATGCGGCAAAGCATGAAGCCAGGGAACTCGCTCTCCGGCACTGGCAAGATCGATGGAATAGAGAGGATGGAGGAAGATGGCTCATATCGAACTTGAAGGAATGGATTGACCGTCAACACGGTGAGGTTACCTACCATCTGACACAGTTCCTCAGTCATCACGGCAATTATAATGTCTACCTCCACAAAATGAGGAAGGTGCAAAGTCCAGCATAACAATACGGCGACTCTCCCCATGAAGACACCTTGCACACATTTTTCAAGTGCTGGAGATTCACAAGAGAGAGGATGACACGGGAGATGAAGTTCGGGGAGCTCACGCCCGAGAGCGTAGTTGAGATTATGCTTTGAGGAAAGGCGGAGTGGGGCCGCATTTCTGCATTTGATCAGTGGGCCCTACTAGAAAAGAAAAGACAGGACCAACTTGCATCCAACAGGCAGTAAAAGAAAGTGACAACTAGAAGGAGCCCGATAAGGGCGCAATAGCTCCATCCTGAAGTAATACGCTAAGTGGTTCCAGGAAGGATGTGAATGCCTGAATTAGAGGTGGGAGGTGGGGTTTTTAGTGGGCGAGAGTCCCACACACCAGAAGACACACGGTTCTCTCTAACGGTGCATAAAAAACTGTTACTACTGGATTCTCCAGGATTGCCCAATTTTCAGCTTCCCAATCAAGTTTTAGCGTGTTGAATGAGGATTCATTGATTCTGACACATCAGTAAACAAGCAGTTAAACGCCAAAAATAAAAGAAACTAACAAAAATTTTAATGCTAAATCATGACCCAATGTACAGTATAAACCCTTCTCAGATGATTAACATTAATTACGAGGGGTTTTATTGATGCCTATTCAAGGTAACATGCTGCTTAAAGACAGGGTTACTACTAGTTTTCAATGGTTGATAAAATCCCGGGCTTGGACAAAAATTTCTCCCGGATGTTCCCCTCTCGCGTGAAAAAAAGGACATGTCCGGGGAAACACGGAGGGATGGCAATCCTAACAACGATACATTACGTATTCTTTTTCTTTATGTTGTTAAATCATAAAATCGTTGAAAAAAATTATAATAATTATTATTATTATTTTATTATAAAAAAAATAATAAGTTATAAGATAACAAGTTTAGCTTGTATTTGCCAACTGAAGATACGGTTTCATTTATGTTTTTGTAGGCTTGTAAACAAATAAAAATTTCGATCTAGTGGGTTGGGAAAACCAGTGTTCTAAAGGTGAAGTGTTTTGAGCAGTCTACAAGGCTACGTGAATTGTAGCCATCAGCGGTCGAGAAGCAACATCTGTAGTGACGAAAAAACTTTCGAGGCTGCGAGTGCGAAATGTCGGTGCACACCTGGTGCCGGGAATCACGTGTTGGCACGTTGCGTTATCAGTTAAGTAACTGTAGTCCCTCACGTGCGCCAGTGGTTCAGTGTCATGGCGCGCTTACCCGGAAACCGCACATCACCCACGTACGCATCAGAATACCGAGAACAGACTTTGGTTCTTCATGAAACTCAGTGGAAGTGTCTTTTCGATATTCGGTATCCTATGATTTTCAAGTACATCCAGGAGACGAAATGAAAAATACTGGTAGCATCCCCAAACAACGTAAGTCGTAGCTTGTTTTTAGTCCTAACCTATTCTGTACACAACAAACTTTTTATATACTGTAGCCTCTACATCACGTATCTACTGCAGGTTGCAACATGTACACTTTGTAGGATGCATCGAAACGTTTACGTCATTATGATTTAAAAAGATAATTTATTTGTTACTCGTAGGTGTCAGATAATTACGGAGACTTTTCGAGGCATCATTCGAAGTTTCATGAAGCAGCCTGCAGTTGTGTACATAATGCAGTCATCAACAGGATAGCTCTTCGGCTGAACACAGCATACAGAACACAGTACATGTCCTAGCCATTCAATCATGCACCCGTTTTACCTAATACTTAGACTTACATCGTTCCATGTCGTAGAACTAACTAAGGTTATTTTTTTCTTATCTGTCTAGAGTTTGGAGAGATTCTGCTTAGCCAGTTTTGACGTGTGCCTGCTAGAGCTCATCGTCGCGTCGTTGTTGTTTGTACTATCTTCCTCTCTTCCTATTCTTTCTCTTCCCTAACTATATTATTGTCCTGTTACTACTACTACTACTACTACTACTACTACTACTACTACTACTACTACTACTACTAGTAATGTCTCAACCTAAAGGATGACAGCTGAAGCCTTTGATAGAGAGTCAAAAACCGAATTAATCGGGATTAGGGGAATTCGTCTTATCGATTTGTTCGGCTTTTCAAACATAACGAATATTCGATAGTAACAGTACAAAACACAAAACTGAAAACTCAGTGGTGTTCAACATTAACTACACGTATTGTAGGCCTACATGTAAATGAATTTTACTTAGGCTACATATTTTGTAGTTTGGTACTCAAAACATAAACACTGAGCAGTATTATTGTACAACACAAAATGTACAGTATTATTGTTTCACTCAGTATATTGTAATACGTTCCTTTAGGAAGTGATTTTATTAATGTATATAAAAAATTTACAGGCATTGCACAAATGCAATGCACAGAGAAGGGCATTGAAAATGCTTCAATAAATCTAAAAAATATATATATTTATGTTCATTCACCAATCAATGAATTCATTCTTCATTTACCAATGTACAGATTATAAGTTAAATGTAGTCGCATTCATAAGCGAAGTTTTATATGTGTACTACGTTATTGACAACAAAGAAGTAGTTTCTATGGAAACTCACCGGTTCCCATTTTCGATAACGCACCAGCGATCGGCCGCAAATGTGCGACACGTCCTTATAAACATTTTCAATGTTAAAAGAGTTTAGTACTGTATATTTTTACACAGACATTGAATTATTCTTGTTGTCCGTTTAAGGTACTCTAAGACTATACCAATAGAAATCTTATTTTAACTAAAAATTAAACAATAATTAATTTTTTGTTTTCACCCCACGTCTGTTAAGGAGTTCGGATTTTCGACGTCCTAGTGTTATGTGATCTTCACACTGTGACACTGTCCCGGACTCTGTCTGTGCACCAATTAGATTGTCCCGTTTACTAAAATGACATTGTCATGTTCAGGCCACGTGGACGTGATATTTACACAATTACCATTTATCGAATTCTGCTTTTCACATTCAATGAAGCTGACGCGCCGTGTCGTCGTCATTCTGCTGTCGGGGGGGGGGGGGGGGGTTAGTGGTGTCCAGAAGCATGTCAACAACGCAACTGCATGTGTGGAGTTAAAACTTAATTATGACTGGTAAATTAACAATTAAAATGAGCCAGTAGCCTCCTACTACTACTACTGCTACTACTATTACTACTACTACTGCTGCTACCTACTACTACTATTGCTACTACTACTATTATTACTACTACTATTACTACTATTACTACTACTACTACTACTACTACTACTACTGCTGCTGCTGCTACTACTACTACTACTGCTGCTGCTGCTGCTGCTGCTGCTACTACTACTACTACTACTACTACTACTGCTGCTGCTGCTGCTGCTGCTGCTGCTGTACACCACACACCAGCACATCGTTATCACAAAAACAGTAATAGTAATCTGTTTTGGTATACAATCCCCTAATATTATAACCATGGGCGGTTACAAAAACCAGTGACCACTAATATTTCTGGTGAAGTGAAATTCTAAATTTTATCTTACAGAAATCTGTGGTGGTGATAGGCATAATGATAGGTAATAATAATAATAGTGATACCGCGAATCGCTAACTTTATAAGCGGGGACCTGTAAGGGTTTTGCAACACTCCACGCGATATGAGATAACATTATGGTAGACAGTGTCTTGTGAAAATGTTGTACAGACATACTAAGTATTATAGGGACTGATGTGCTTGCCCTTTTGATGGTCCGTTGGCGATTCTGATCGGCAACGTGGTTTCATCTGAGCGAATGTAGGCACGACTCTGTACAAACCGAGTCTGCAGCGACGGTTCAGAAACTAGGTGGACAGTATGTTGTGCATAGCATACGAGCGACATCAATTGTTTCCCATTTGATTTCTGTCTTTTCTTTTTCTTTTACTTTAAAAATACAATTTCCTTCCATGAAAATGGAGTGTGTCTACTTACTTTCACATCTGAGTGCAAATTGGCTTACTTTAGATCAGCTAGAAGAGGCTGTTTTGTTAATGGAATGTTTGTATTGTAAAACCAGAGATGGACATTAAACTTTGTGTGGTTACTCCAGAACTAAATACGACTTGCTACTCTCAAATTTACTCATACTGGCAATCATTTTGAATGTGCTGGGAGCATTTACTTTTTCGTAGAGTTCATTTTTTTTTATTAGTGACCTAAACTTTGTGAGAATTCTGCTACAGTAACAATTAGTTCTGCAACAGAAACAATACGCTACGGTGAGAACTGTGAAGGTTACGTGCACTAAGTGATACCCATTGTCTGTCATCTAGTTGACGTAAGTGCCATCTCAATAGGTTTTCTCTCGTGTTGTATTCTGATATCATTCTAACGTCGATTCGATTCTCCTCTATATTGGACGCACGCTCACACACACGCGCGCGCACACAATTATGCGGTTTGTCTTGTTTTTATTTCAGTAGAATATAAAATACCTTTTTCCTTGAAATACGATATTTAGTAAAAAATGCGTTGCCGTCGCCAGACGGACTTCCACCATAATAAATAAACGACATTTATGACACTAAATTCAGGAAAAAGAAAATATAACACAAACGCTAGCGCACTTGCAAATTAAGTATTAGCATTTACAGACTACACGGAATTAATCAGCCAGGGTACTATCAGATTCAAAATTTGTAATGGCCTGATAACTTTGTCGATATAAACTATGGCCGATGAAATTGTATTGTTAAAAATTACATCTAAGTTGCAGAGTGAAAAAAAACCTAAGAAATTAATTCTAAGAGAGAGTGAGAGGGAGCAAGACAGATAGAGAGGGAAACAACAGTCAGGGAAAAAAGAGAAATAGAAGATGCATGTTAACTGGAAAACGGGTGATACGAATCCTGGCTCATAAAAATGTTTCTTCGTCTCGTGAAAACACATGCTAAACTCGGACTTCACGAGAACCCACTGAGAGGAACTACCGGATAGCAAGAAAGAAGACGGCTGATGTAGTTGAGGAATCGTCACTTGGCGATTACCGACCATGTTATGTTTGTACTTTTATCCAATTAGCTTATAGAACGTAACATTCTAATTACTATTTAAATAAAGAGGAAAATTCTCTGGCGGGGGGGGGGGCAAATATTATACAACTAAATGCTGTAAATTCATGAGCAGAATTGTCTTCTGTTCGATATGGCTTGAATTAGACGGTAAGACGAATACAAAAATGTTTAACTTACCTCAACTGACTATATGAAGAAGTAACGGACTTTCGAGCAGTGCCAAATAATGCATAAAAATAATCGCATGCATTTCCATTCTCTTAAAGATTATTCCTTAACAGTGTGGGCTAATTCCAAAGTGTAAGTCGAAACAATTCGCCAAGTTGTTAATATGCCCACCTTCTCGGAAGATCGCTTTTTAAACCCGTCAAGGAACTTTCATTATCTCTTCCAAACTTTCCGCTCTCGAATACATACAAACGTTTTCCTCAAGCTTTCGCCAAATATTCGGTGCCAAATCGTGTGACGTTTTTAACTGCAGATTAACTGTGACTCACCTTAGTAGAAAAATTGGTTCCGTGCTGTTAACGGGAACGAACATTTCCTGCTTAGATTTCCTTATGAAAGTTAACAATAATTTACATACGCATATTTATTTACGATATGTTACACATGTATAAGTTATATGATTTCGTATGTTTAATAACAGTCTATGAACTATAATTCTAGATAAATTCTTAATTTTGAATTTTCTATTACAGGAAGCTAATTCAGGAAAAGTTTTGTTTTTTAATTTCTTTGACTAATTGGGAAATTTTCTCATCAGTCATCAATAGCATTTTTCTTATCGATGTCTCCTGACAAAGTTTCCAACTTAATGTTTCCACTAATCTTACAAAACGTTTGTACACATCCCTCAGATTCGATATCTGGTTCAATCTGCGCATGCATTTTAAACTCGTTTTGTCACCACGATCTGAATAAGGCAGACAGTAATTATAAGAACTTACATTGTCTCGGCCACATTACTTGTCTGCGACAATACCGACCAATGATATCACCTTCATATAACGATTTTCTTCTATTCTGTGTTATCATTAAAACATCCTCTCAGTGTAACATTGTCCACTAAGTTGATAAGCAATGGTTGCAGATCCTGCTAGAGCTTCTGGTTCTGCAACTCATTAAATCCTAAATGACAATTAAACCATTAAATGGCTGTCTTTGTTGTTAAGGGTTCAGAGAAAAATCTCTAAACATCATTGGTATAACTAGGGACTGCAGGAAGTCTGCGCTCCCCACAAATTCAATTCAGTGATTCATTTTTCTTCATTTGTATCATTATAACTTACAAAAACTTATAATCTAATTTAGAATAACATAAATAATATTACAACACAAAGAATATAACCGAAAATATTAGACTAGAATGCTTACAATATGCTTACAGTATTACTTCTAAAAAACATTACAAGTTCTTGGAATTAAAAAAAAAACAACCATTAAAAGACAAAAAAATCTCAGGCATTTAAATTCATTATAAAAAAAAAGAAAATATGTGCTTTTGCAGGCAATCTCACCAATATTTAAACTTCTATGAATTGAGGAAGAAGTTTGAAACACCTGACATAAACTAATCGGTGATTATATTATGGTGATTTTGAATTTTTAATAAATGATTATGATTATAATAATTTGAAGCCTACCATTTAGAGATAATTACTGCTCCAAAAAATATTACAAATCTAAAAATTCGTGCACCCAAATTAATAAACACATGATTAATTTAAGATAATTAATCATGTAAATTGACTAACAAAGGGACACTTTGTCAGAGAACTTAAAACTTTACTCCTTTCTTTAGTAGACACGCGCACGATCGAGCACACACGCGCCCGCACACACACACACACACACACACACACACACACAAAACATTAAAGACATTTTAAATTTCCTAAATATTATTGAACAGCTACTGATACATGTAGTATGTATATGAGTTTGCCAGATGTATGTATGCGAATTTTTGTATGTAGAGCATAACAGTTTTCCAGGCCTGAGAGTGGTGAACAGGTACATATTAATTTAAATGACGGATATTTTTATTCTATTAATAGTTTTTATTTGGATTGCTTTATTTTAGTGTATACATTACACAAGTACTATTTTTAATAACAAACATATTTATATACATGGAATACAAAACATAATTAAACCTAAATAGATAATTTCACTCTTTAGTTTCAGCCAATGTGCTCGGTCTTGGACCAATACACTGAACGTGGTTTTCGGGAACTAGAGTCTTCAATCTGCTCAAAATCGAACACCCAAAGCTTGAAAAAATTGAATTATGTGGGACCAAAGAAAAATCATATGTGAAAAGTTGGGGTCAATTTAACAAACGCGTTGTGAGTTACAGCCTATCGTGTATTGCTATCGTACCTGTTGCTAACCGATACACCTGTTCTGTACAAGTCGACTAGTGACAACTAAATTATTTTTATAGCGGACAGAAGTGAAATGTTTTAATAGTCCACTCTACGGGAGATCACTGCTGCACATTGAGAGGAGTAACGGGCTTACTGATGCGTGTTTCCAGCGTCTCCCCTACCGTACAAGAGAACGATGAGATCGTTGATGCGTGTTTCCATCAATTTTCACTGGAATGGCCACCACCGTATCGACGATAAGCTTACTGACGTGTGAGAGGAAGATGCCATGCTTGTCCGTGAGGAAGAGGATTGAACTACAGGGACGATCAAGTCATGGGTCGAAAGCTTCTACACTCAGTTACGAGGGAACAGTTTGCTACACGAATGCATTTTTGCTTAGCCTATTACTTTACGTTCAGACAAAATTATTTGTCTTTTTTTTTATAGATGTCTTTAAAAATTCATAGTTGTACGTATTACAATAGAAGGACAGCATATTACCAAATAATTCTGAAAAAGCAGAGTTCGGATTCCGTGATTCTGCGATTAAACTACTTGGCGATATCCTTTTATTGTCATTAATAAAGTATACCTGAAAGCCAAAGATTTATCTCAGTCACCTGAACAATAACACCCATCCTAGTATATTCACAATAAATATTTTTAAATGTTAAGTAACAGAATATTTGTGTTTAAATTTGAAAAAGTGGCGTTAGCCATTACTTATTTAATTTTATACATCCTTACAAAATTTTAGGGGCTTGTAAAAAATAGTTATCTTATATGTAGTTATTAGTAACTCATGTAAGTGCCATTTACTCTATGACTGGAGCGGCAGACTAGTGTTAATGTTATTTGTAACTTTTACGTTTCAGAGTTATTTACCTGAAGACGGCTACCGACTTGTGGCTTAATAGAAACGTTGCTTTAGAAAGTGATGGCTAACGTCCGTTTTCAAATAAATGCATATTACCAATACTTATATGTAACTTATATATTTAGCCTATAAATGCCAAATTGTCTGCATTTAGGTCGTGTCGAAAATATCCAAGCGATTCCTAAAGCTCTATTTTGTTCCGTCCCGTCCGGAATCATAGTACGCTACGTGGCGTAGTAAATGCCACAACGGGGTATGTGAGGAGGTATTGTCTGAACGGTTGTATGTTATGCCTCTCATACAATAAAGACGTCATTAATTTGTGATCTCTTGGAGGAGTCCACAGTGCGACCTTTCGTGGGGTTTTACAAGGTGCGTGTGTCGTGGCGGTCAAGAAATATGAAAGCTGGCGAAGTACGCGCGGTTGTCAGTGGGCCCTTACCAAGGGTTTACACAATCTGCGCGCGGCGGTCAGTTCTGCTCGCTCTAAGTTATTTGTGAAAAGAAAAGAGGGTCGCTGTTTTATAATTGGTTATGTTGTTATTTTCGTGGTTGCATATAAACTAATGAAGCTCACAAATTAATACACACGCAGTGGTTAGATTAAGAAATTAGCAATTTGGCCTTTGGAAGTGCTAATATGGAATGATTCTAAGTTAAATTGAAACACACATTTTCGTTACATTACCTCTAGTATATTATTAGTCTGAATCATACAGTAGAAAACACTATGAAAATATGCAATCAAAACAGTACTCTTTTCCTCATATGTTCTGTAGTTTTCCACATTTCAGCACCATATGTTATAGTAGCTTCTAGTATTGTCTTACTTTATATTAATTTTTGTTTCGGGTCTTAGTTGATTGCGCCATAAAGTGGAATGCACTGTCTCACTTGTTTTCCTTTTGTCCTGTACGATTTTTTATTTATGCGACACTTTATAACTCTACTTTTTATGCCACACTAGTTGCGGCGTCAAATATAACTCTATTTTTTATATTGTTTTTGTTTATCTAAGGGTTCAATTCAATAAAATCAATACTTCATCACTTTCTAGTAGTAAATTTATTAACTAAATATCATTATATCATCATATTTCATTGTACACTTAATTATTACTATAAATATTAATTTATACACATTTAACAAATTTAATAATTCTTCAATCTCTAAAACTTTAATTCTTACTATATTTCATTCTTCAATATTTGATCAACTTAAGTTTAGTACAACATATTGTATCATAACGGATTCATTTAAAATCAAAGCGATTGTAATATAGGTATTTTAGGAAATACTAGACTTCCTACGATTTTTTCAATGGATTTCAACATGACCTTCCTTATAATGCGGTCTCTAAAATAATACTTTAAATAAATGTCTTTAGTGAGTTCTTTTAGTGACAGACAAGTGGGTGTAAAATTTAATTAGTACATAACAAATTTACTTGTGGTACGAATTATCCATATCTTATAGAGGTCGCAGGTGTGGTAATCTACGCTTCTTGATCAGCATTTGGAGTATTGATGATAAGTCACCTCCAGAATCTCGAGTGGTCTGCGTGGACCTCACTGTAGCCCTTCACATATACAGCACATTACACAACGCGTGTTCGTATTGGATTTATTGCGAGTCTAAATTATTGTTGCTATTACTTCGGTTATTCACTGACATTCTGTAAATATATCATTTAATTTACTCGCGATATTGTTTAAAGATGTATGTTACACTCGGTTTTCTGGTTTGTTTAACTGATACACTTGACGGTAAGTTACTGTTATTCGTTCACGACAAATTGTTATACAACATTGTTCGAATTGTTAATACCGCCGTTGTATTGCGTTTCACTATCAGTTACTGTAATACGATCACAAACTCGAACGCTAGAAAATGTTAAACAGTTCATATCGTATCGATATTTTCTAAGTCATTTTTACGAACTCCCGTAACACTTTTGTCACGCCCTTTACTTCCGATTTCTTCGAAAATTTAGTAAACACTCCCCTTTTCGCGTCTCTGTCGCTTGCCTATATTGAACATGAGAATTTCCCCACTAGACTTCTGATTTCGGCGGTACCGTTTCCTAATTGGCTCTTTTTCGTACAACCTACTCCAGAGACCACCTACTTTTTCAAAAGTAAGTTCTGATAGGTCTTCTGATTCCCACCAAACTCTTCTCCTGGGTCCTTTACCCTTCGGTCAACGGCATTTCCGAATACTCTGGTAATAAATCTAGCTGTCGTATCTCTTAGTCTTCACAAAGACAACCCTTCGATTTCTCTTCCAACAGCTGCCTCTCCAATTAGTTGCGCCTATGGTATTATCTTTTCTTGAACAAAGGCCTCGCCAACTCTCTCCGTAAGTATTTTTTTTGTCTGGTTCCCAGCGAAAACCTATCCCTTTAGTCATGTGCTAACCTCGAGTACGATTTCTTTCCTGGTATCATAGTATTGTTCCGGTGTATCCTCTGTTGATGCGTTTCAGTTAAGGAACACCCTTCATTGTTTTCTGTCTGCAGTTGTTATGTTCGTGTAATCTTTCATCCTTTGTCAGAACGAAACATTTCTCATTTGATGAGTTTATTCACACCCTCGTATACTTTTCTCCGGATTGTAAGCTTTTATTCACTGGCGTCCTTTCTAGATACACCCAGCACAGTGACCTTGTCTTTCTAACACGTGGCCACTTGCTACACTAGATTTATGGCGTGTCAATCAGACTTGCGTAGACGGCAGCGGACGGCTTTCACCCGTTTTTTGTTCGCCACACTCCTACGAATAACTCCTTACCTCAATTGCCACCACGTTCAATGACACTTACCTTAACTAAAAGAAAATTTTTCATTATTTTTTTTTTTTTTTTTTTTTTAATTTGGCATTATAACTTGTACCGTCGTTTCAACCATGAGTCTGCGAAATGCAAAGTGAAGAGCTTTTCGTGATTGATTTTCCCATGTTGCGTCTCTAACGATCTAAAGCTGAATACAAGTATATCTTAAATAAAGTGGATGCTATAGCACAACCTCGTCGCAATCCCTTGGTTTACTGGAAATTCAACAGATAGTCTTAAGTCTATCTTTATGCTGCTAGTAATGTTGGTGTATAGAGCTTCCACAGTTTTAACGTTTCCAGCATTAACACCACTTTTTAATAATACCGCCATAGCTTATTCAGTGAAACACTGTTATGCGTCTTCTTGAATTATATAAATACTAAATGGGTTTCTACATTTTTTGTCATTCTTTTTTAAAGAAGTTGATATTAATGTGAAGATATTATCTGTACAAGATTGGCCTGCACGAAACACATTTTGTTACTCAGTATCATCATATTGGCTTTGATAAAGTTATCCATATAACCTTGAAATGAAATTGGTTACACTTACTGCACTGTCATTCGGTAGTATCTTTCTGCTGCCTTTTTTGTGGAGGTTGGATACATAGGCAGTCTTCCATTCAAGAAGGAGCTCTTCACCTTTTAAAAAATATCTAAAAACATATGTCGAAAGATCCAAAAGTAGTCCTGTCCCATTTTTAAAGAGCTTATACGGAGTCCATTTGGACCTGGTGCTCGTTCATTTTTCACGGTTTTTAGAACATTCTTAACCTTGATAACAAGAATTTTGTCTTCCTCAGACAACGACACATGAGAGAGACCAATCTCATCGTCATTTAATATGAAAATTAATTTCTAAATTTAGATAATTATTTCATAAAAAGAAAGTGATGTCATATTTATTCCATAAACCACGCTCTAGGCGAAATAGGTAGGAAACGTTATTAGTTTAGTTCTTTGATACTTTATGTAACATACATATAATCTAATTAAAATTACTTTCAAGCTGGTGGGATACCACGGGCCGATCGTTCAAGGGAAAATCACTTTGAATTTATAATAGGGCCTACTGGCACATGCTGGCATGTAAAGGGTGGACATTTTTTGGTACTGGCAATTTTACCCTCAGCGACAAACAGTTGTTTACGTAGGCTACTGTAATGTCAAACGTGAATTCTTATGTATATTAGTAAAAAGTCCATGTTTTTTAATACATATAAGAATAACTCAACAACAATAAACGAATAAGATAAAAATATTTAGATGCCAAAAGCCACCGTGTACCCGTTCAAGTAGCGGGTACGTGAATCGGTTTTTATTGTTGATACGTGTTTCATTCAATTAAGATTTTAATGTTTGACGATCTCGTGTGAGGGACATAAGCTATAACCTATGTCTGAAGATGGAGCGATGGTTCCAAAACGCGTCACAAAGCTGTTAGAAGTCACAAGACGGAACTGAAATAAGGTAATACTGTATATCAATTAAATAAAACGTTACCTCACGCAGCTTGTATAGACCTTTGTAAAGTGACCCTTCAAATTCCTTCGATCGCCGCGCACACCTTGCATTGGAAGCCAACATTTTAACCACTGTATCAAATCTCAGTTATTAATTTTGTACAAGAAACATCTACATATCGTACATTTGTTGTTTCTGGGAGTATCTGAATATAGAAACATGGTCATATAGAAATCTTAGTTCAAGGTTCTGTATAAATCAACTACAGTAATTCGAATAAAATATTAACTCATGTGGTTTGACATTGCGTGCTCTGCCACGCTGTGGTATCGTTCGTTGAATACACACAACGCTTTCCAAGTATGACTTAGTTTTTATAAATAAGCAAATGTTTTGTACATGTGTCTCACCACGCAGTCACATACATACGATTGCACCATGTAACAACGACAATGGTATATCTTCCGACATAATAGAACGTAAAAAGTAAAAACCCAATGTAAAAACACAAAAGTAATAACTAACAGGAAGTAATACCTTGAAGCCCTTTATATCATATCTTACTTTTCGACTTTGTACTTCTACTTGAAACTGATAAAAATAACAAGCTGTTAAGACAAATTAGAATTTGTTAATCCATACAGGACTTCGAATGTACGAGATAGCTGAAGCTGCGTTGTCTCAGGTACCGGAAACCTTAAAAACCTTTGGGCGAAAGGTGAGTGAAGTACGGTCATCAAGTTATTGAACGAGCGAAGCGAGTTTCAGTTTTAACACGACCTTTGTCATTTGTCTGTGTATCTATCTAGGCTATCTAACTATCTACCTGGGCTGTGTTATAAATACCTCATGATTACCCCTTTTGTTCGGAGTGCTAAATTAAATAATTTTGAAGACAGCACTTCGTTTGGGCAGTAATTATAATGATTTATAATATTTATGAATTAGATTTTAATACCTGTGTTACTAAATACATCCTCTCATTATTATATCAATCATTAATTCGGTTGGGCGCCAGAGCAGAGTACCTCAGGGTTTATTAATAAATAACTCATTCCGTTCAGATACTAGTATTCTATATTATTTCATTCTTATTACAAACATGGCATCTGAAATTTGATCATAAACATCATGGTTTCTAATATAATATCATTGAGATGCTTGATACACAATTTTACAACTAATTTCAAATATTAATATTCACTTGATTACTATTCTTCAAGATTACCATTATTTAAGTTTCTTCGGTTTAGCGAGTCGCAATATTATATTTTATTCACCTAACACCTATATATATTCAATACTCTAATTAACATATAGCATAATATTTCTTAACTAACATGAATTTTCTTAATAATTATTATATGCAAGTATTCGACTCGTGCTAGAATGCTATTCTTATTATATTTTGTTTCATTCACTTGATTATACCATAATTCTACTAAATACCCTTTCTAGCATGTCATATCACATAAACTGAATTGTTAGTATCTGAAGAAGTGTGGTTTTTTTGAGAATGAGATGAGTTATACTTATGGTAGACATTAATTTCTATGTTTTGTATATTAGGGTTGGGAATTGTTAAGATAGTATACTGTTACTTGTTTACAGGATTCCAAGACGATTGGTCGTTCTACGTAGCTCATTTCACTTCACTTACACCAAACATAATTGATTTACCACTTCTTAACTTTGTGTCACACGCTCGCGTTGTACTTAACGTCACGCACATAAAATAAATATACTTTCTTGATTCAACTTTACGCGCACATATGAAATATCTTCATAATACGTACTTTACGCGCACCAATAAAATATTCTTCTTTATACTTTAACTTGTTCCTTCTCGACTTTTTTTTACCGAGCTAATCTATACATTTAAACAAAGCTAGTATAACGTTCCGTTATAATTATATTATTGAATACTTGTACAGAGTAACACAGATTTCCCGTGCTTGTCTTGAAATTTAAAGTTAAAAAAACTTTTCTTTTTCACTTGTCACTTTTTATAGTTTGTCCACTGATTCCCTCACCACCGTCCTGGTTGATGACACTTTCATTGGCCAGTGTTTGAAATATTCCCCGGTGAATTTGAAATTCTCCATTCCTGTACCGTTATTTTCTCGCGCGCTGGACTGACGTTATCCGCCATTGGCTGAAACAGTGCGGGTGAATAATTTACGCGCGTAGCCGTTATCCTGTTAAAAAAACGACGCTACTTTCTAAATTTGCAATAAATATTGGGGTGTCATCTTTTGTCTTCTGAAGGACACCGACCTGCTTCCCTAACGGTACTTGCTCGTTTTTTGGTGTTTCTTATACACAAAACATTTTATGTGTTTATGACATACTAGGTACCTTGGGTATATTACTCACTACTTCGGCCGACGCCGGATTGTCGCGGCAAGCCGAACCTTGTACCATTCAAATGGCTAGCTTACATATTACTTACATATATGTATCTTACAAATTCTTATACTACCATATCTCTATAATTACTATTAATAATTGAGTTTTTCTTTATACTGTACATATATTGAATTAATTATGTGTTCCACAGTAACGTTACAGTGTCTCACGTTAACTTTTGAATGCATTAACCGACTTTTGTCAAACTTGGCAAGCGTGTCCGTAGTTTTACCTTACAGACCTCTACTGTTTTTGAGATCGATCCTCACAAAAACAGGAAGGCGGAAGACAATAATGTGAGGGGTCAAAATGGTGAAAAAACGCAAAATCTCATGGGGGGTATCAAATTAAAGGAAATTTTAACCACAAACTGAGTATAGTGTTGATTTTGAAAATTTCAAAATTTTTGTAAAACTGTCAGGTTCCAAAAAGTAGGTGAAAATTTTGATAAAATCGCAAAAATTCATGTGAGGAATCAAATTAAAGAGAATTTTATTTAAAATATGAGTGTAGTGTTAAGTTGTGGAAATTACAAATTGTAGGGCTCTAGGGCAAAAAAGTGAGTTAAAATTTGGCAAAATCGCAAATTCCATGTGGGGTACCTAATTAAAGAAATTTTTTAAATATAATCTGAATATATTGTCTGCTTTTGGAAATTCAAAATTCCAAAATTAGGAAATTTTCAAAACTCAGGTCCTTACCTAAAAAAGCCTAAAAAATTTGAAACAATTGTAAAAATCCAGGCGGGTGTCAGGCTTAAGGAAATTTTTATAGAATGTTTGAAATTTTTAGCGTTTACTGTATGATTGCCTGCTGTACAATTGTTACTTTACTAAAGAATAGTAGTGGACTTTTCGTAACTTTTCTGAAAATTAAAAAAATTATCTAATATCAAAATTTATGTAATAATAAATGTAGTTTGTTCAAAACAGTGAGCGAGTTCTGCATCTAAAAGGATATACTAGTTACAGTTATCAATAGTCATTAAATCCGGTTTACTTTCGTTTTCAGCCCCGAGGATAGTTTTGGTTGGTTACAATTAAATGTAATTTTCTTTAAAAAAAGTTCGACATTATAAAATGGTTAATTTGGACTGGTGTGTACTTTGGAGAACTGTCGTTCGACGGTAAACTAGCGGTTACGCATGCAGTTTTAACATATGTATATATATATATATATATAAGTTTTAGGATAGACAGTGCTGCTTTGTGGTTAAACAGTTGACGTTTCAAGACGACGCAAACACAACTGCGCCGACATACGGTGTACGGTAGCGAAGAGTAGTCTACGTTTCGTGGGCACAGTTGCACAATGCAAACGTTTCACGGAAAACCTATTTTCTTAATTGCGTCCTCGTTTTTCTCTGACATCTAAATAATTAATTGGTTAAGTAGAAAAAAGTGCTCTGTTATCACGGTTAAATGCTAGTTCTCGGTAAACCCTTGCGTCGGTAAGCTTCCATGTAACGCGAATAAACTGCATGTGTGTTACAAGACGGTCCGATAAAAATTTAAAAAGATAGACATTTTTTTTGGTATGGTAATTGTTTTGTTTTAAAACGATTCGTGTAAATTAATTCACTTTAACATGACTGAAAAAACACGACATGACGTAAACTACTCCCTCCAGCGGGAGGGCGGGAGTATTGATCTCCGTTTAGTTGGAATTACGTGTGGCACGCATGCCGTCTGTGTGTGTTATGTAAATACTAACAACAGCAACAACAGATATGTCACGTGATTCACGTTACACCGATACTACGGAATTTGTTGCATTGTTTTGTGTGCAAATCAGCTTTATCGCATACTTCGCGAACAACTGTGGGTAATAATTGCGAAATGAATCTCCAACGCCTCTGTCAATGCCATCGTAATTATGGTCTGAAATCTGATTAAAATAATGTACATTATTATTTGGATTTGGGTTATTGTTATTTTTTTACTTTTTTGCTTTGTTTAGTTTTAATTTAGATTTCAAACCGCTGAGGTCGAGGTATACAAGGAATGACAGAGTAAATATAATTATTTCACTACGACTCAGAACACAAAACCTTTTATGGGTAAAAACGTAAAAGTTTTACCTTACAACCTGAACCGGTTTTCACTTTTAAAAAGTTTCATCAGAGAACCTCTGTTCAGGTTATAAGGTAAAACTTTTACGTTTTTACCCATAAAACGTTTTGTGTTCCGAGTCGTAGTGAAATAATTATATTTAGTTAAGTAACGGACACGTCATGGACAACGAAATCCAAGAATGACAGAGATCTGCTGTTTGCAGGCATGAGAATTCAGAGTAGATGTCCATACATATAAACAATGCATACACCATAACAGTGCCCGAATACTGACAATTGACACACATATCTTACTGTCATTCTAGGGTAAAACTTGTAGTTCTTCTTGGACGTACTTTGCAAATTACATTGTTAATTGTTTTTAAAAGAAGAAAAACTGTAATATTTTTAACGAATAAAAATTATCTAGCCAGAAATTATCTTAGAAATCTCTACCACCCGCATACACCAGTTGTTCTAAGCCTCCGCAAAAATATTACAAAACCATTTTAATTACGTTAAGTAAACCGATTCTTTGTTTTTGTGCGAGTTTCGTTGTTAATATAGCAAGTATTTTCAGAGCTACCAATAATACTTCACGCGTAACGTAAAATAATGGAGTACCCTTGCCTGTGTAGGACAATTTTGGTGTTTCACGTATAATGTCGGTCGGCTCACCTTAGTTGCTCCAAAACATCCAACTGTTTCTCTAGACTGACCTTACTTGGCTTTGAAATGAAACCGGACTAAAAATAAACTTCATTTACTTTTATTTTCGTAGTTTTTCTCTGATTTTCTATCTCTCTGTTGTCGTCTTTGTCGGTTTTTCTTCCAAATTCTCTGCTTTCCAGTTTCTCTGCGTTACCGATGGATTTGTCATTCAGTTCCTGCTCGTCAAGTGAATCATGATTGTGTTCATCTTCAGATCTTTAAAAACATTTGCACTCTCGAAAGTGAATACTTTCGCCCTACATCTGCAGCGCTCCTCTCCAGCCAGTACTTATTACTTTCGATTGCTCTCCATACCTCAGAATCTTGAACGACATTTTTAGTTATCACCTTCTTACATCAACGAAGGATTTCTTGAGCGGGCTATTCGATACGGGATACCTCTGTAGGCCACCTCCTCTCGTTACATAGGCCTACAAAACTACGGACACAGTATAATACCTAATAGAGAGCACGAGTCGGGAGAGAATTAAAATTTGCTTAATGTTAACAGTACACATTACAGACTACGAAAGATTCCAATTCTTTGTAATAAAAATAACAGAGTATTAATATCGGTTTACATTAACAACACTTTTCTGTCAGTTCTGTAGAATAGATTCAAGTCTGAATTTCGAATGTTCGCACCGTAAAGGCGCATCTTTCTCATCATGAGCAGACTTTATAACTTCTTGTTTTTTACAAGTTTTCATGAGAACTGCGAATTCTTTGCATTATTTCGCAGAAATAATTAACATATCTTGTCCGTGTTCAGACGAAAACGTGAGGATATATAAACATATACACATGTATGCAGATACATAAAATATATATGTAGTTTATGTGTGTACACATTACATACACACTGTTTAGCCACAGTATAGGCTTAATTCCATGATAACAAACTGTTAGTCAAGAAGCATGAAATGAACGCAGCGGTGTCCCAAGGCGTTCCTCTCAACATAAACACAACGCCACATGTGGCGAATTCATGAATAAGAAAATCTCCTTTTTTACGCTACATATTACAAGATATTTATATTCTCTTGCGAAACATTATATATATATATATATATTTTTTTTTTTTTTGCTTTACATATGAGTCAGACGACCGTGCGCGTCTTCACATGCCCAACAAAAAAGTGAGAAAATCGTTTAACACATTTAGTTAGAGGACAACATAAATGTCTGTTTACTTACACAATACTAATTCGTGAGTTGCCCAACGACTTAATTTACTGTTACTGGACATGCACTGTTTTGTTTATTCGCTGTTCATCCTTAACTTTTTGCCCATTTATCTGTATTCAACCTGTATTCGTGAGGAACGGAAGTCGAGGTTACCTACATCGCCTCGCTTTAATACTGGACAATAGAATGTTCCATACCAAAGCTGACGACTGTAGTGTTTTTATAGACTTCATCCTAGTAATGTTGAGCGGGCTTTAATGTACCTACTATGTAACAGATTGTTGACTTTTCGATGAGAGTTACTTGTGAGTGCATCTAGCGCATTTTGTGTCATAAAACAGAACTTGGTAGCAATATGAGACACCCCGTGAGCATTAAGATCCACATGGTAATTTATTTAAAAAAAACTTTTTTCAACGCTCTATTGATAATATATTTTATTAACTTTGATATTTCGTTTACACCTTCATTTCAGGCCTTTGAATTTTCCAAAATTTGATGTATTTTTAATGTTTATTAATCTACAATTATATTAAGTTAGACATTTTTCATACTATTTTATAAACTTAAAGTTATACCATAATAAGCATTTCAGTCACAAACTCATTACATTTACAAGAGAATTAAGTATTTGTAAACATTTTATTAATATATTGGTCTATACATATAAAACTGAAACAAAAATCGAAAACAATAAACCAAGAAATGAGTGTTATCACAACATAATGTCAAATTCAATTTGTTTTACAGTAATCCCACACAATATAATTGTCAAGCACAATACAATTTCTGAACCAGCACAATCATTACGGGTCCACAGGTCACATACCAAACATTGAATCCACGTTTCACCACGACAGTCATCGGAATATTTTTCCATCATAAAACATACACGCTGCATCCTGCGAGTTGGGAGGAGATTAACCAGTTTAGGGAAAGCAGTCATCACCGGAGTCTCTTAATGATAGGCCTACACAATCTTCACTAGAGTCTGAGCTCCATGTCGGGTTCCGCAGTTTTTCTCTTAGTCTGTTTATGGAACAGTATCTCATATTACCACCATATAACTATCTCATATTAGTACCACTGTTTATTTCTAGGTTTTGTGAAAATTTATGGCATCGGACAACAGTTATTCATGAAGCTTACAGATGGTATAAAAGAACTGTTAATATACTGCAACTTACATGGTGAGTTTTTTTATATGTAGAAATGTTCAGTTATTGGCCGTTGAAACTTGTATACAAAAACTTTTAGAAGAGAGAAATTCAAAAAATAAGAGGCACTTTGCTAACAATAATAAGGGCCCAGGGAAAAACGATGAAAATCAAAGAAACAAGTCAAGAAAAACCCGTAACATTTTCTACCATGTATTAAATCTCCAGCATTGAATATCTGCAGACCCTTATCATATTTGCAAAGCCAAATTAACAGGACTACAGTTGTAAGTTTGTACTAACAGATGGCAGTACTATCTTAAAATTTTAGTTTTCTTAACTTTCATCGTTTTCTTCCCTGACCCTTCTATCGTAATCGACTGGCGCTCTCTGCACCTTTTCAAGGGACAAAGAGAAGTAGTTCACACAGCATCCAGTACATGTTAGTAGCATACAGTAAACAAAACATTGGTGTCTCATATTTCTACCGTATCCCACATCCCTACCTTCCCCTCTACGTTAATATTTTTATGTCTAACAATTATTTTGAATCTGTAGGTATATAAGAATAGCTGTTGTTACATATGTATAATTTGCGCCCAATCGTTCTTAGCGGTAGTTTATGTAAAGTATGATTTAGAAGCACGAACGTCTCCGCCACAACACGTGATAGATTTAATGTCTATTGTTGTCATGTCTTTGTAATCCCTATCGTCTCAAACAGAAGTAGGAACTTATACTTTAAGGATGCTGGAACTTATACTTTAAGGATGCTGGAACTTATAAAAAGTTAAGAAAAGAATCTCGACAATTTTCGATACTATTCACCTCGCAGTTCTATTTCGTTTGATTTAATTTCGGTTAATTATTTTCTAACGAAAATAAAAAATTCATTAGAATAACACCCTGCAATTTCCTAATAAACTGTTTTGATATTGTGAAGTGACGTGAAGGGCCAAACCACGAGGCAGCAATGTGCCTGCGGCCGTACCTATATACCCTATTGTCCCTCCGTGTTACCTAGTGCTGAAAATAGATGTGTAATGACTTTGGGTAACTATAGCGTTAATGGTACACACAATCCTGTGAAATTATTTGTGAGTTAAGCTTAGTAAATATCTGATAAACGCAAGGCAAGCATGGAATAGGCCTACGGATAGGAGTGACAGGTTAATGGAAGGGGGAAAGTGCGTAATTAACGTAGTCCTTATATTGTTATTAACACCTCTAAGTTCTCTACTATAGCTGATGGTACTTTCAATTTCTGTTAAATCAGTACGCAAGTGATGATAGAGAAAGGCTGAGTACGTTATTATAAGGAGGAAAATTGCCTTGGACTCAACGAGTGGCATTAATTTCGTTCATTTTACTTTTATTAGAATCTGCTCGGGAGACGTTTTCAAATTTTAAGTGTATTAGTCTTTATAATCTATTAAATTTAATGCATTTTTATTATACTTGTGGAATAATAAATGCAATTGTTGTTGTAATTAATGTAGGTTTACAATATTAAGGGGCTGTCAGTGGTTAAGCCAAAAGCACGAGTTGTCGGTTTGAGCAAATAAATAAGTTCATTGAAAAATACAGACTCATTTGATATTGAAGTTTTGTTGGACGTTGTGTAAACTAAGCGTAGGTCTCCCTTCATTATAACTTGGCAATGTTAATCGGATATGGGTTAGATTGTGAAGCGGTTAGCGCGATAACTGCCTGTGGTGGGTGATTGGGAGTATGCATATGAAATAAGCAAGAATGCTGTAATGAATCTTAGTTATTGAGAACAGCGATGCAGGGAGTAGAGGCTTAGAAACAATCTTGTGAAATTATTTATGAGTCAACCGTATAACAATCTGACAAACGCAAGCCACACCTTTATAAATGAGAAGGCGGCTCACGTCCGGCTGATCATCCGCGGCCTGGACGAAGACACGGACCCCGACGAGGTGGCGGACGAGCTTCGCCAAGCCAACTCGGCATCCCTGTAAAGGAGTGTATTAGGTTGTATACCGTAAGCGGACCCAGGCGCAAGTTACCCCTCCTCCGGGTGATCATCCCAAAGGGGGAGCAGGCAGACAGACTGCTGGGACTGACCAGTCTTTGCGGTCTGAAGATCAAAGTAGAAAGGAGCCGTGAGGCCACGTCCCCCAGTGCCATCGTTGCCAACGCTTCGGGCACGGTTCGGACAGTTCCCATAATGCAGTGGCCTGTGTCAGGTGCGGGAAACCACATCCGACCAAAGATTGTAAGGTGCCGGCTAAGGGGCGCCGCTTTTGTATTAATTGCGGCGAATCTCACTCGGCAAATTACCGTGGATGCTGGATTTTCCAGCAGCAACTGAAGCAGGCCGCGGACAGGACTAACCCTCCTGCTCGCCAGCAACTTTCAGTCGTCCCGGAGCGTGCTGTTTTTCCCCGTCTCCCGGAGAAGGTCAGCTCATCTGAACCGCAAACTCCAGCCCTACCTCGCCCACGTGCTAAGCTACGTGCATCGGCCCAATCTGCTCAGGAAGAGCATGCTACACAAGCATCGTCCCTGGAAGACCAGCCCGTTCCTATGGACGAGGAACCTGCCCCGGAGGTAGTCGAGCCAGTCCCAGAGAGGTCAGAATCCCCCCTCCCAAGGGTCGCTACACCCCTAAAAGTAGGAAGCAGAAGAAACAGAAAAATGCTGCTCCCGCTGCCCCTGCCCAGAAACCAAAGAACAAGCCAACACAGCGCTCTGGCGCTGGGGTTGCTCGGCAGTCCAAAGTAGAGCCCCGTCCTGCAGCTGAAAGGACCGAGCGCCCATCCAAAAACACCTCATCTCGGGTGAATCCAGCCTGCAGTTATGCTGCCGCCGCCCGCAGCGACCCTGCCCCATCTGCTTCGTCGTCCACATCCCCCTCAGCTCTAGCCGAGGTAAAATCCTTCCTCGAGGAATATGACCTCGTCGAAGTGCCCCGATTGTATCGTTCCATCCGGGTGCGTCTTCGCACGGCGAACTCGACTGAGAAATTCCTGATGCTCGCGGAAGCAGCCGTCATAGGTCTTCTGTAATGCTCCACGCTAACAGAATTACCTCCATCCAACGCGACCTAACCATCATAGCGTGGAACGCCGACAGCCTTCGACCCAAAATCGAGGAACTTAGAGAGTTCCTAGCCCCTCGCAAGCCCGATGTGCTTCTCCTCTCTGAGACCTGGCTTAGGGCCCATGACGCAGTGAGATTGCCCAACTATGCGCTTTACAGGGACGATAGACCTGGATCTGGGCGGAACGCGGGGGAGGCACGGCCATAGCGGTGACATTTTGCATTGCGCATCACCCCGTGGTCCTGTCTCCTCGCCAAAATATCGAGGCCACCGCCCTTGAACTCCCCGGAGTTCTCGGAGGCGTCTTCCTGGTTTCGGCTTACAAACCGCCGACCGCTCCAGTTCTAGACGCCGACCTGTCTGCTCTTTTCGGGGCGCATAGGAAGGTTATTCTTGCAGGCGACCTGAACTGCAAACACCCCGACTGGGGTAGTCGTCTGACTACACCATCCGGGAGGGCGCTTAGCAGGTACCTTGACGACCACCACCTATGAGCCTACGGACCCCGACTACCGACGCATTATCCCCGTCGACCTGGAGCCCTACCTGACATACTTTACATTGCTGTTGTCAAGGGCGTTGTCACCCAGATTGAGGTTTCCGTGTTAACGGAGCTGTCCTCTGACCATTGTCCCATTGAGGTGCACGTACCTGCCCGACGCACGATTGGGAAAGCACCACGACGAGTGGTCGAGTGGGGCCGATTCGGGCCTGCCTTTTGTCGCAGACTCCCCGAGGAGGTTCCGCTCGATACCATAATAATTACTCGTTTTATTAACTCCGCTTACAATTACAGATGAATATATTTTTTCAGGATCAGTAGCGGGCCGCCCATAGAGGGCAAAAGGGCGCAGTCTCCAATTAAATTTGTAAATTATAATTGTCAACAATGCTACTGGTAAGTGTAAGGAGTTTCCACTTATAAACAGTGATGTGTCCAGCCCAGAGAAGTCATCCAAGCTTAACAATTTTTGTGACATTTGACTCATGGGAGGCACAGTATACTTCCTGATTAGGCTATGTCTTCGTTTGAAAGTCTGGCCTTCAAGGGCTCGACCTTAGATCCTTTGTAGACCTTTATTTTAAATAACAGAAAATCATATTCATTTGACTTGGAGATCGTCCAGGTTTCAGACCTATACATCAATACTGTCCTTATCAGAGCCTGTAATGCTTCACCTTCACGTCACGGACGTTGTCGTCGTCATACTTTTATGAATAATTTTAATTTTACTGCAGACAGAAGATAATATCTGCAGGAACCTAAAGGCATATAAACAGGATTCAAAATCAACAATTCGTCACCGTACGAGTTCGTGGAGCGCCTCGACAGTATCGCTCATTATTCTGCAGTCATCTCACTCTCTTACAGCTATCACATACGTGTTTAATCATCCTTTCATTGAATTAATGTTTAATATTTTTTAACTTTAAGAATACGGACGCTTTGTTTCTGGTTTTTCACAACCCATACAGTTATGCCCATTAAAATTTATAACTTATTTTAGTTTTTTCATATACTTATTAGTAACACGTCCAACAATTGTTTATAGAAGGTATTAACTCGTTCTTCTTTATGGGGACAGGCTATTCAAAATCTATATTTTTACTCTAACTGTGAAACTTTTCATTTTATGAGGGGGTGACCCGTTTGTGACCCCCCCCCCCCCAAAGCGTAATAATTTCGGATAAGAACTTCAATAAATTTAGCTTACAAAATGAAGAATTCTAGAAGTACAGAAATCTGAAATATTCGAACAGTAGTTTTGTTAAGAACATTAACATACACGCGCGCGCGTTTATAGTAAATCTATGATTCCAGGCTTTGTGAACAATAAGTTAATAAATTAAACTTCTGTTAAATCCACAATTTTTTAACAAGATTCCGGGCATTTTGAACAAAAAGTAACCTTACTACATGCAAATATTTAAAAGCAGTATATGTTGTTTTCGAAAGCAAAACAACAGCAGGTATGTTTTTACCCCTAAAATGAAAGTAACAGGAATATAACAAAAATTACACAATTTTTATGAGCACGAGTATTTATCATTATTTCAGTACATAAGTGCATAGAATTTAAAATGAATGAGTATATAAGTGTACGTTAGAACGTATAATTTACATAAATTTAAAAGAAGAAGGATTTAGTTAAAGTTGATCACAATTGAAATGATTAGTTATTATTTTCCCTTAAGATCAGGTTTTCCTCTAAAAGATTTATCTTATAAAATAGTGTTTTAGAGAACTCTTCATAAAATCCAAGTTTAATTTTGTAGTTACTTCCACAGAACGGTGTACAAACACAATCGGTTTCTCTTTCTCCTCCTATTTTGATGTGTATTTGTAATATATACAGCTCTGATTTACACTATCTAAAACTTTGAAAATATGCATACATATAATAATAGGTAATAGGCCCTAAATACTTTCAAAATATGATTAAATACTGGAAAAGTTTGTATGACAGAACAATATGCAAATACTGAAAAAAACTCTTGAACAGTTTGCCATTCAATTACTTCCATCAACTTTACTGAAATTCTGCTCTATCTTACAAAACTTTTCTTCTTGGATGGAGGTGGTGCCTCTTCTTGAAACATCAGTAATCGAAGCGTAGATTTAACGAAAATCTTGTCAGTTGCAACTAATTTATGTCTTTCAGAAAACTGCCCTTAGAACGTCTTCAGCCACTCTAAGTACGAGACAAGTAACGTACGCCATCTGTCTATAATCCTTTGGCTGCTTTTACCTCATAAGGAACAGCATAGAGGAGCATTACTACAATTTTTATTTTCATTGTTATTAGCAAAAAAAGGAGATGAAAAAGGCTAGCTAATACCAGCACAATGTTTATAGTGCTGTATATAGGCCTACTATATAACATAAATAGTACGAATATACATTACACCATATATTTACTATCGTATAAATAATAAACGAAGCAATGTCACACAGTGAAACGCAGAAATCACTATCGAATATGATCGAAAATATGGTTTTATACAAGGTTTGGCTAGAATATAACCTAAACATAAAAACAGATAAAATATGACTCTATAAACGAAACCGTAGTAACGTATGTTTATATTTAGTGACAGGAGCCGTTCTTGCCCCTCACCCAGCGACCTCAGTTGTCACAATAACTAGCCAGTACAATAGACGAGTGTTAATGTATATTTTAAACATTCTTTCGATTTCCTGTGGATACACATGTGCCATAGTACAGACATTTAGTTAACTACCCATGCTATAGTAATTTTATTGCGGTACTATACACAGAAGACTTGGAAATAAGACAAGGAAAGACCAAAGATAAAATTCTATAAAGTAATGGCAACACCTGTTTTAACTTGTGGAAGTGAAACTTGGGCGATGACGAGAAATGATGAGCGAAGAATACAAACAAGTGAAATGAAGTTCTTGAGAAAAACCAAAGGTTGCACCCTTATAGATCAAATACAAAATGAAGATATAAGAACCGAGTTATACGTATATTTTATGGCCAGAAGAATAACGGAAGGACAAATAAAATGGAGGCAGCATATCGAGAGGATGGAAGATAGGAGACTACCTAAACAAGTACACTGTCATAAGATACAGACCTCAAGAAAGACGAGATATAGGTAGACCAAGGAAGAGATGGCTTCCGTGAAGGCGGACAGGTTGTAAGCCTAACCTTGACATGGAGAAGAACAAGAAGAAACCCCTAGTAGTGCAAATCCCCAGAGCCGTACTTAAGACCTTTCAGGCCTCCCCTACCCCCGTGGCCATATCCAGTCTAGAATCCATGCATATACAAAACTTTCAGTTTTGAAATCTTTCTCCCTCACAAACAGTAATTTTTATTCCTTCATTTTTTAAATAATGGTATGTCATATATGTATTTAATACTATAAATTCAGTCTCAGAAAATTTAAAATTTAAATGAATTTTTATTTATTTACAATATTTTCTATGATCTACCAAATTGTATATGGTAAGCAATATTATAATCTATACCTCTACATGTGTATCTTATGTACACATCCAAACAGGAAAACATTTAAGAAAACATTAAGATGAATTTAATATTAAGTCAGGTATCGAAACATTTAGGTACAGTACTGTAGTTAAGAAAATACATTTAAATGAACTTCGTTTTACATGTTTTTGGATGAAAAGCCATCAATTACATCGCCCAAATCTCACTCTCTTAATAAACCGTTCTCAGTATTTAAAAGGCGTAAATTATTCACAGGGTCATGTTTCATAACATTTCTTAATACGCTCTGTATAAATTTCAGAAAAGGCCTTCCAGCGGATGCATTTGATATTATCGATAGATAGAATCATTGTTTATGTTCAGGAAAACTGTAAAGAGTTCATTATCGGTAAAAAGACGGTAGATAATTTTTAAATTCAGTTTTTTTAACATAATCTTTATCTTGAGAGGTTTTCTAATTGATTTTCAGTCTCGAAAATTTCTTCACTCCATTAAATGTCTTCTACTTCTTCGTCATCATCACTTCATTATTGGCATTTTTTAGTTTAGAAAGACCTCTGAATATTCTGCGCTTTCTTCTACCAAATTCGTAATTAAGCACAAAGATATTACACGAAAGTTTTAACGGTTCTTATCGAAAGTAGTCAAATCGTCAAGAAATCTAAACGTGTTTAATGATTGTAATTTAAGATGTTTAATTAATGTGTCAGTGTTCGGTAGGAACGTCTTAACTCCCTCAAGCAGACAACAGTAGTTGTCACAAGAATCTTTACCATACATTTTATTAATGAAGTATTTATTTGTGTCCATATTTCTTCTCCCAATGGCACGTTAGTAAAGATCATGGTTGTTACTTTACAACTGGAATGTCGGAATGTGAGGACCCCCTCCCTCCAAGTTCGAGGCCTCGGCAATCCCTGTATCCGACTATAGGAAAATATTTACATTCTGCAAATATGGACAGACGAGACAGGTAAAAATGTTGATATGTCCTGACAAATAGACGCATGTCTGACAAGCCTACCACTAACCAGACAAATTAAAAAATGCAGTGTTATCGCCCTAATACTTTACAATTTATGTACTTAAAATTAAAATATAAAAAAAAAACATAAGGAAACAGTGAAATATATTCTCTACGTACGTGTAACGTTCCTATACAAATTACATTAAGAGATTTTAAGAATAGGCTACGTATCCACGAAGCCATACGTAAAGAGATGTTATTAAGTTGCGTCCGCCTTTGTCAGAACTCTATGCGCATACAGAAATGGTAGTAATAAATTAAACGAAAATTAACATAAAAAGAAATTAATTGAACACGAAAGTGATAGTCGGTGACGGGAAGTCCGTATTGTGTGAAGGAAGACTGAAAAGATGATATATGGCATTACAGAGGTAAATAGAATTCTATTGGTTACTACAGAACGGTTTCACGTGTGTACAAGCGAACGCTCTCTCTGCGTTTCCTTTCCTGTGTGTGTGTGTGTGTGTGTGTGTGTGTGTGTGTGTGTGTGTGTGTGTGTGTGTGTGTGTGTGTGTGTGTGTGTGTGTGTGTGTGTGTGTGTGTGTGTGTGTGTGTGTGTGTGTGTGTGTGTGTGTGTGTGTGTGTGTGTGTGTGTGTGTGTGTGTGTGTGTGTGTGTGTGTGTGTGTGTGTGTGTGTGTGTGTGTGTGTGTGTGTGTGTGTGTGTGTGTGTGTGTGTGCATAAAGGGAGACATAACGAGGGAGACGCGCTGGAGCAGGTGGCTGCCAGAATTTAAAGTGGATTGTGAAGGCTGACACAAGGATGAAAGATGAACCTCGAAAATATTTTACCGACCCCAGCTAGTGGAAGCATGCTTTGCTGTCCTGCTTATTCACCGCCGTGACTGACCTCTGAGTAGGTGCTCCACTGCCGTAACTCGGAGTTTGTTAATTAATAATTGTGTTCGAGAGTGAAAACATGAAAATAGAAGGGAGAGGTACAGCGAGCTTTTTGTTTGATACTGTTACTGTACAGAGAAAGTTATGCGAGCATTACGCGTTACTGTACACTCACTGAAAATTAATTGACTATGCGTCATAGATTACTTTCAACGTAGGCATAAGGAAGTGAATACATATATTTTGAATTCACTTTATGATTACAGAAATAAACAAAAGTTTATCTTTATAAAAGAGAAACAAAAGGATAGAGATATGGCAAAGAAAATTTATCTTTTGACAATTCTTGACCACATTATTATAATAATGCTATTTGTAGTTCAGGCCAATAACCTGTCGGACGACCAATTAACTGACACAATTTTCGGCAAGTATTTTTTAACTATCAATAATATATTCTACTGCGCTCCCCCCCCCCCACACATACACAGATTATAAAAAATGTAAAATAGACTTTAGCTATCATCGTCTGAGAATTTCTAACGTATTTGTGCAATATGTTCAGAAAAATGTCATAAACTCTTTGATAGATATTATGTAAAAGCGGCTAATGAATCACATACGTATGAAGTTTACGCAATATCCTATTTCATTTAAAGAAATCAACCATAAATAAACTCAGAGACGGTAATGATGGTTAACATGTAGATCTCTGTCACATAATTCAATCACTTTTTTATAGCACAATATGTCCAGTAAGTAGGAATTTCACCTTATATCACAATAATTGTCTTGCAAGATGTACTACTTTAAATACACCCTTCCCTTCTGTTTTAAATAACAGATACAATCACTTTCTTGTTGATTGTACACAACCACCCACGTTACGCAGAACGCATAGGCTTATGTATTCGGTTAAACTGTAATGTTCAATAAAGAGAAATGGGTGTATTACTACAGTATGTTCTTTGGAAGCTTTTCTGCAAATTGCCTTCATTTTCTGCAAACACCACTACGTTATTACAGAATCTGTCATAACAGTAATTTCAGTAAATACTCATAATTTTCAGTTGATTGGTCACTAACCTATTGGCCCACACCATCAGGAAGATATAATTCTCAGGAGTTATAGCGTGACAACTCGTTTTATTACAACTGCGGTTCGGAAAAAAACTTGGGCGATACTAATACGCAGTTAGTATACGTCATTAGGGAATATAGTGGTGGATAAGGTCAAGACAAATGCAGACAGAATTCTACAAATCCGCGCATGTTCCTGCACTTTAATACGTCAGGTGACCGTAGTAGTCGAGAAAATTCAAGCATCCGAAAACTTGTAAGTGGACGTGTACAATCGTTGTACGCTCAGAGGAGCGTATCAGAACTGAAAAATAAAAACAGAATTACGTCACCATGGGTGTAAATTTGGGGGAGGGGACAGCAGGAATCATGACTCCTCAAATAACCTCGTTGGGGGGGGGAGCCCCCCAATGTCGAGAGTACTATGAACCCCAACTTTACCATTAAACTGTGCTACACTACTTTTGTCCACAAACCACTTCGCTTCTTTAGCAGATCTTTGTATATTTCAGAAAATACTTGAGAGAAATTTTAAAGAAATTTAGTATGGAAGTTCAAGAAGACATTTCTTTTAGCATGTTAATATATATCAGAAAATACATGAGAGAAATTTTAAGGAATTTAGTAAGGAAGTTTAAGCAGGTATTTCTTAAGATCTACTTACGAACTACAAAATGGTACTATCGTTTGAACCACATTGCATTTATTTCATGAACATAAAGACATTACAGACCTCCATAATCATGAGAAAGCTATAAATACATTTATTTCCTGTAGGCTATCTCAGGTCAACTTTTGCCTTACAAAATTGAAGGCGTTTATATTTCTCACTTTCACTATTTCACTTTAATAAATGATTTTATCGACCTGAGTAAAATTTACCCTCCAGAATCAATGATACGTGTTTATAAATGTTACAACTATTATATGTCAGTTAATTAGGTTGAAATTTTTGTCTTTGGCTCTCTCCCCCAAGGGGTTTTTCAACTCTACGTCCATGCCTACCGCAGACAAAATCGAAGCATGTAGACATTATTAGAAGACACGTGTGGAGAATATGTTTTACACCAAGATAGAAAAACCAGATTTGTGAACGTATTTCTGTTAAAAAATGGATGTCAGAAGATAACGCGCGGTAGCCCGTGTATTTTAGTTTGTAGATTATATGAAAATGTAATGGGTACTGATACCAATCTTTGATGACAAACAGAAGCGCAACTCGGTAAATCGGTTTTAAGATTTGGGAATTTAAAAATCTTACAGCATCGTAGCTGTTTAACCATATCTTCGGTGTTCTGCATGTCTACAGCAGTAGTTGACTTCTTGGCTGTCAAACTGTACGTGATATTCTCTGAACAGCTGTGGAGATGGCTGCAGTTCTACTTCGTGCTTTCTGTTGACGACCCCTGGGGGCGAGATTTACAAATAAAAAAAAATCATCTTCCCAAATACTGTGCTGACTAGTGGCTCTAAAATCGTACATTAAAACACATACAATTAATTTTTGTCGAATTTAAAATTAAGTAAAGGAGCCGGTCGTCTTTATACCTTAAAAACTATTTTAAAAACTCTATATAAATTGTATATATTATTTTGAATGTTCATCACTTTTTTCACAGCACTTAATAATTAAGCACTTATAATACATATTATACATTTTTATTATTGTTACTATAATTTGCAGCACAACCAACATCTGCTTTCCACATTCTCAACTGCAGAATGTTATTTAATAACGTAATCTTAAAAATAAAAACACCCGCTTTACAAGCGATTGTAACAGTTTTGCCCAGCTTGCTTATGTGCGCTTGTAATCGTAGTGGAAGCAAAAAACAATCTCGAGATTCCTGACTGTATGTTTTGTTAGACTATTTACTACATTATATAAAGCATTTTTGTATTTTTTAAAGCAGTTCGCAACTATTCGCTATAGACTACAGCTAGATACTGTCTTTATAGTATAAGTAGGCCTACGTTATGGTTTTATTTCAGTAACATTTTCATTATTTTATTAATCTTACTGTCATCCATGTAAACGGCTGACGATAACGAAATATTGACCTTATCGTATCTCGTATTCATATCTGCCACGCTTTCCCATGTAGCCTATCCACTTTTGGTTTGGCTTGGTTTTCTTCTCATATCCAAAGATATTCAATTTCTAATTTTATTACCCACGCTTATGTCTTGCACAGAAATTAAATGAAAGCCTATGCACGACACATTTAGAGATATTTAAAGGTGGGCAACTTTTATATTTTTGACCATCCAATTTAACATATTTCCATATCTCACGTGTACGACTGCACAGAGAAAATATGACCACGTCAACAATTACGATATAACATTCTTAGCAATGACTAGTCAAGCGTTACTTGTATTTCTATAGTTTTATCTTGCAGAAATCACTCAGTCCACGTCCTTGCCAACTTGTCTTCTTCTACATTGGTCTGAATTCAACTGTGATCTGCCGGCAACCTCCGCTTGGGTTTTTCCACCCCTACGAGACCCTCCATACTGCCATTCGTTTGTGTACATAAGCGAGGTTTCAACACTTACCATTGTTTCTTCTTCTTCTGCTGGCGTTACAACCACAGATCAAAGTGGTAGTTTTGTTTTTGCTATGACAATTATTGGTTCATCAACCTCGATTAATCGATGCCTATATTAGTTGACTTCATATAGGCGCGTGCGCGTGAGTGTGTGTGAAACTACTACAGTGACCTCTTCATAATCTTCACATGAAGCACGAGGAAACTCTGTTTGTCCTGTTTTTAACTTGAGGTTCAAGATCCTTTAACGTGGACCTTAAATGCACTCTCTAGTATTCACAGTTCGTAGGAAAAATTTATCGTGTTATACGTACAAAACTTAGTAAAATGTTGTCTTGAAAACAACTGGAGCAAACAAAATTTTCAATTACAGGAAGTCTTAAGAGATTTCTCAGAAAGATGCAACGTGAAAACGTAAAAATACCCCTTAATAATCACCCTACACAGTCTTTGTACGTTAAGCTAGATGTGTTTACGTTGTCTTGTTCGAAGTACTCTATCTCGCACAATCGACCAATAAATAAAACTGAAATATATTTAAACTTTACAATAATATTTATAAAACATTAATTTATTTGTAAAATTAAATAAGTAGTTCTTTGGTCAAAGCATGTTTTTAAGTTTAGAATTTTAAATAAATTAATCCGTCACGCCGTCACGCTTACATAGTTTAAATCGTTGTACCTGTGTTCGATAAGAAAGACTTTCCGACAAACGCGTCATACTGAAAACAAAAGATAGATTTTCATTGTAGAAACACGTACACCAATAGTGTTGTTCCTAGTCCAAAGAATTAGTTTCCTACAGGGAGAAGGCGACATTCTCTAAGCACTGAGTAATATCGAGAACAGTACGCAGCCGATTGGACACGCATTTCTGAGTGACCCTCCGGTCCAGCACGTACGTGACTCTCAGTCGAGATGGACATTTAGTCACAGATGTTGAGATGCTAATTGCCACGCTGCGAATTAGACAATTTACACACAGCTGCTGCCTCGCCTGCAGACCTGTTCTCTACCCAACGTCTTACTTACCGCCATCGCCATTCGCCATTACAGCCGCCTCTTTTTATGCGTTCAAATTATTTTAAAACGACTTTGCTGTTAGCTTGTAATTGAAAATATTTTTGAACATACCATTAGGAGGAAATTCTCTAGTATACTGTAGTCTACACAAGGTTCTTCCTTGGGATGAAATTAAATACAATTCTGAAGGGTATGTAATCTTGTAAAGCGAGATTCTGTATTTGTAATTACTTATTTACTGTTAAAAAAGTACTGAATCTAATATATATTAGTTGAACGTATTCTCTATTTGCTCGTGGCTTTCGTTGTTTACAAGAAAGAATGCGACTCGATTATTGGGCAATAGTAGAGCCACTAAATGATTCTTGAATAAGATTCAAGTTAAAAAAGAAAGCTTTAACAGAACATACGAAATTGAAATGAAGAAATATGGCTTTCCGGTTAACAAACTATCAAGGAGACGCCACATTTTTTAGTAATTTGCTTTGGCTCTTGAAAACCTGTTTACAAAAGTATACCGGTAAAACAAAGTAATTAGTGTTAATGGAAAATACTAAATATGGCATCATTTGAACCAATTAAAATACGATAATAGGCACTGTATAGTTTGCCGATAACGAAGACTTTCTTTAAATCTTTCTACAGGAATCAGAAGAAATGTTTGGAACGATAAATCTATAAAAGAAAGTGAACACGTCTATGATAATGTGTCTTGAAGCTCCGGCGTTAATTGTCAAGGTGATCCACAATATTAATGAATATAACTATAGGGTAAATAATAACATTGGGAATAAGAAATTTAAAGCTGAAGTCATCTAGCAAGTGTGTCGAGTTTTGGAAAAACTCGGCTATTTTCTTGTTAATGATGTGACGGGCATTGCCGTACATGTTAATTAATTAGCTTAGCGGTGCCTGCTCCGTTATCAACACGCCTGCTATGCCGATCCGCGCGCGCTCTGTGGTGAGCGCTACGTAACGTTTTTTCAGTAGCGGCTCTTTGGAGTTCTCGTCATGCAGCCGGCCTCAACTGATCTTCCATTCTCCCGACGGCTTTCAGTTTGGATTTTGTATTTTAATATCTACTATGCTTAGATAATCACTCCGTGACTCACCGGTAAGTGTGTTTAAGGTACTTTACTTATTATTTAATAAAAAGAATTGTAATTTAACTTAAATCAACGCCGATGCAAGGCGAAATATATATATGAAGTAGCCACGTGGCAAGCGCAGGTTAAATTTTGATTATTCATGTCTTGAACGTTAACACTGGCTGAGATAAAGTATTTACAAAGTATTTATAAAGTATTTATGTCTGTATATTTTTTTTAATTATATCAGGAGGGGCGTAAGAAAAGGTATTTTGTAATTTTGTTGTAACAACGTGCTTTATGAACCTGTTTAAGTTTGTAACTCATCTCGAAATTGTAATAAGGGATTATTAAGTTGACGAACAGTCTATGAATAGCTAGTTATTTAATTCTAAATTCTGTACTGAGGGTAATTTCAATGCATTCTTAAATTTTCAAAATTTTCTTTTAAAACTGAGCATGTGGTGGTGTGTGAGTTATGCTGGAGTCAAAGGGGTATAGTGAATTACTGAACAGTTGAGTAATTACCCATATATATAATTGTCCAGGGTTCCTGATTTAAGTCGATCTCCTGATTCGCTCCAGCTGGTGGCCGATCATCCGCCACCCATGACATTAAACTAGTGACTTCCGTGTTAGCCGCCGCCGGGAGGACGAGATGGACAACACGCTGCAATTACCCCAGGTTTTGTGACGGACTATAACCAGGTGACATTTAAGCCTTTAATAAATATTTTTGGCCGCTACAATGTAGAGCATGTGATACTATTCCTGGAACAGCTCCAGCTAAAGTTTTGTTGGTGCACATGTCCAGCGGGACAGTTAGTGCTTATAAATTTTGTCAGTTTTATTTTACAATCGCTTTCGCCCCCAGAGTAAGTGTAAACCCAGACGGGGTCATGCGTCACCGAATTTTGCTGCTAAATTTTCTCTTATTCCAAAGTGTGCGTAACGTAATGTTACTGATTTGTAGGGCTGTTAATTATGCTTGCATGGGTGCCAGGGTACTTGATAGGGCATTTTCTTGATGGTATTCATAGATCTATATGGGTTTTGCTTTTTTTTAGATTCTTTAAAGGTTTGGGGGTGTCTTGACCTGTCATCATCACCTGTCGGTGCGGTCATCCACAGGTTTCTGACTTGTTAAATTTTGTTACATCTGGTTCGGAGCATGGCCTTGCCTGAGGTCAACCCAATTCTGTATGAACACCTCAAATGTGTTTTATTAGGGTTTTCTGTTATAAAATTTTTTAATTAAAATTGTTATTAGACATTTTATAAAATTTATGTTAGCCTTTTAATAATTCAGTAATAAGTAAATTTTCATCATTCCTTTTACTGCCATACCCAGTTTATTAATTGTTGAGTTGTTAATATGAGCACACTATTGGTTCTTACTTTTCAATTATAAATTTTTTTATATATTTTATAAAATTTATGTTAACCGTGTAATAATTCAGTAATAAGTAAATTTTCATCATTCCTTTTACTGCCATAGCCAGTGTATTAATTGTTGAGTTGTTAATATGAGCACACTATTGGTTCTTACTTTTCAATTATAAATTTATTATATATTTTATAAAATTTATGTTAACCGTGTAATAATTCAGTAATAAGTAAATTTTCATCATTCCTTTTACTGCCATAGCCAGTGTATTAATTGTTGAGTTGTTAATATGAGCACACTACCGGTTCTTACTTTTCAATTATAAATTTTATTATACATTTTATAAGACCGTGCAGTCATGTTGACCTTGCGATGGCACATTACTATTTGGGGGAACATTCCAAAAATTTGTATACTTGTAATAATTTAATTTGTCGTCACCCTGTCATAATCTGACGTGTTAATGGATTTTTTTTGTTTTAAAGAAAAGTTTTTAAAGCAGGCTGGGCACTTTATCCGTTTACAGTAGTTTGGGATGGGGGTCTTGGTCACGGATACTGGGGTTTATATTCTCCTGAGGTATGGTGAGCTATATATATATATAGAGGCTGCCTGCCAGGTGAACATGTGTGTGTGGTATATGTATATATGTATATATGTGTGCTATGTGTATTCATGTAATTATATTGATTGATGTTGTATTTATGTGTATTTATGAGAAATTATTATGATGATGTTTACATATATTATAATTATATGATGTTACATGTGTATATTTTCAGAATGTTGTAATGCCAGGGAGGGGAGTAGAAGTTGTAATGAAATTTTTCTAATTCTATGAAAGTTATATTGAATACTTAGAGTTATACTTATAAAGTTAAATGCTGGTAGCAGAGCGTGGTGATAACGGAGCAGGCACCGCTAAACTAATTAATTAACATGTACGGCAATGCCCGTCACATCATTAACAAGAAAATAGCCGAGTTTTTCCAAAACTCGGCACAACATTTGTGACCCCTCTTTCTAGTTTTATGCTTTATAAAAAAACTTATTTTTTTTTGGAAAGAGGGGTTACTAGTTATATAAAACTAGGCCGAGGGCCTAGAGAAGCCAAAAATGCGCTGGGTCCAGTGGGACGATACTTGCAATTAAACTCGATGGTTAAACAACAATAACAATTTTTATTAGCAATTTCAAGTAACTTTATAAGTATAACTCTAAGTATTCAATATAACTTTCATAGAATTAGAAAAATTTCATTACAACTTCTACTCCCCTCCCTGGCATTACAACATTCTGAAAATATACACATGTAACATCATATAATTATAATATATGTAAACATCATCATAATAATTTCTCATAAATACACATAAATACAACATCAATCAATATAATTACATGAATACACATAGCACACATATATACATATATACATATACCACACACACATGTTCACCTGGCAGGCAGCCTCTATATATATATAGCTCACCATACCTCAGGAGAATATAAACCCCAGTATCCGTGACCAAGACCCCCATCCCAAACTACTGTAAACGGATAAAGTGCCCAGCCTGCTTTAAAAACTTTTCTTTAAAAAAAAAAAAAATCCATTAACACGTCAGATTATGACAGGGTGACGACAAATTAAATTATTACAAGTATACAAATTTTTGGAATGTTCCCCCAAATAGTAATGTGCCATCGCAAGGTCAACATGACTGCACGGTCTTATAAAATGTATAATAAAATTTATAATTGAAAAGTAAGAACCGGTAGTGTGCTCATATTAACAACTCAACAATTAATACACTGGCTATGGCAGTAAAAGGAATGATGAAAATTTACTTATTACTGAATTATTACACGGTTAACATAAATTTTATAAAATATATAATAAATTTATAATTGAAAAGTAAGAACCAATAGTGTGCTCATATTAACAACTCAACAATTAATACACTGGCTATGGCAGTAAAAGGAATGATGAAAATTTACTTATTACTGAATTATTACACGGTTAACATAAATTTTATAAAATATATAAAAAAATTTATAATTGAAAAGTAAGAACCAATAGTGTGCTCATATTAACAACTCAACAATTAATACACTGGGTATGGCAGTAAAAGGAATGATGAAAATTTACTTATTACTGAATTATTAAAAGGCTAACATAAATTTTATAAAATGTCTAATAACAATTTTAATTAAAAAATTTTATAACAGAAAACCCTAATAAAACACATTTGAGGTGTTCATACAGAATTGGGTTGACCTCAGGCAAGGCCATGCTCCGAACCAGATGTAACAAAATTTAACAAGTCAGAAACCTGTGGATGACCGCACCGACAGGTGATGATGACAGGTCAAGACACCCCCAAACCTTTAAAGAATCTAAAAAAAAGCAAAACCCATATAGATCTATGAATACCATCAAGAAAATGCCCTATCAAGTACCCTGGCACCCATGCAAGCATAATTAACAGCCCTACAAATCAGTAACATTACGTTACGCACACTTTGGAATAAGAGAAAATTTAGCAGCAAAATTCGGTGACGCATGACCCCGTCTGGGTTTACACTTACTCTGGGGGCGAAAGCGATTGTAAAATAAAACTGACAAAATTTATAAGCACTAACTGTCCCGCTGGACATGTGCACCAACAAAACTTTAGCTGGAGCTGTTCCAGGAATAGTATCACATGCTCTACATTGTAGCGGCCAAAAATATTTATTAAAGGCTTAAATGTCACCTGGTTATAGTCCGTCACAAAACCTGGGGTAATTGCAGCGTGTTGTCCATCTCGTCCTCCCGGCGGCGGCTAACACGGAAGTCACTAGTTTAATGTCATGGGTGGCGGATGATCGGCCACCAGCTGGAGCGAATCAGGAGATCGACTTAAATCAGGAACCCTGGACAATTATATATATGGGTAATTACTCAACTGTTCAGTAATTCACTATACCCCTTTGACTCCAGCATAACTCACACACCACCACATGCTCAGTTTTAAAAGAAAATTTTGAAAATTTAAGAATGCATTGAAATTACCCTCAGTACAGAATTTAGAATTAAATAACTAGCTATTCATAGACTGTTCGTCAACTTAATAATCCCTTATTACAATTTCGAGATGAGTTACAAACTTAAACAGGTTCATAAAGCACGTTGTTACAACAAAATTACAAAATACCTTTTCTTACGCCTCTCCTGATATAATTAAAAAAAATATACAGACATAAATACTTTATAAATACTTTGTAAATACATTATCTCAGCCAGTGTTAACGTTCAAGACATGAATAATCAGAATTTAACCCGCGCTTGCCACGTGGCGACTTCACGTATATATATATCGCCTTGCATCGGCGTTGATTTAAGTTAAATTACAATTCTTTTTATTAAATAATAAGTAAAGTACCTTAAACACACTTACCGGAGAGTCACGAGTGATTATCTAAGTATAGTAGATATTAAAATACAAAATCCAAACTGAAAGCCGCCGGGAGAATGGAAGATCAGTTGAGGCCGGCTGCATGACGAGAACTCCAAAGAGCCGCTACTGAAAAAACGTTACGTAGCGCTCACCACAGAGCGCGCGCGGATCGGCATAGCAGGCGTGTTGATAACGGAGCAGGCACCGCTAAGCTAATTAATTAACATGTACGGCAATGCCCGTCACATCACTAACAAGAAAATAGCCGAGTTTTTCCAAAACTCGGCACACAAGGGCAGGGCAGGCCTTATAACCCCCAATACTCCCATGAACCAAATAACAACCTCGTCCACCCTATCATCATATTCTATATTACACCATTCTAAAGTTATAGAAAAAGGCTATCCGTACCAGATTAAATATAAATTCACCAATGTAATCTGATAGGCTCAACTTCCGTGACATTGGTAACGGAGGCGCAGAAACGTTTCGAACGCACGTCTCCGATTACTTATTATCACTTCTTCCTGCTTCTCCTTTTTAGTTTATTTACTTATTTATTTATTTTTAATCAAAACTCCTGTAACGAAACGTGTCTCTATCTCGAGGTATTGGTAACACATACATCCACCACAATCGCACAAATTGTTCATACCCTCAACGCACTACTTAAAAATGCCGTTCTTACTAACACAGACACAATACAACTGCTGACGGTAGTTTACTCTAAATGCTAATCCAGACACGCGGCAAAGGCTAAGATCTGTTGGTTACCGTAATTGATTGACAAATGTATACGTGTTAGGCCTATACGTGTTATCGTAAACTAATTGTGTTTTTTTTTACTCTGTTTTCACAGTTTAGGTGTCTATAAATAATCGTAGAAATATGGTAAAACAATACGATACAAAAATTAATAACGTAAGAATGATTGTTTTTCTGATATCATATTAATATCTGTCACTGATAGACAGGAGGTTGATCCTTTCCATACCTGTTTCCTATTCAGATCTGGTCTTCTGTACTAGCGACATGATAAAAAACTGTCAATGATATTATCTGTAATGTTTTAACAGTGTATCTTCCTCTTTCAGTAGATGTAGATCAATGAAATCGCTTATTTTACACCTACCACGTTGAAAGGTTTACTTCAAAATTAATGTTTTACTTGTCTCGACATTGTAGCATTGCTGCTGTTACTTGAGTTCGGTATATAGATATATTCAACAACCGATATTTAAAACAAATTAAGCAGGAATGAGTTAAACAAAATTAGAATAATTGAAAATAAGGAATTTTCGCCTTCTCTCTTTTTCTCTCTTTCTCTGATCTTTTCCTACTAAGTGAGAGTAGAGGTCCCCCAAAGTGCCCCAAAGTGTACGTGTACATCTCTGGGCACGGATAGCGTACAAGCTGTTATCGTTCTGAATAACAATAAAGTAATCAATCATGCGCTAAAGATCTGAAGTAGCCCTATTTCACTAGTGAGTTGTCTATCAAGTAATTAGTAGCAAGTGGGGTAGTGTGATACAGTAAGTACTGAATAATAAGATGGTGTGACGATGTATAGGGAGACTGGCAGGGCTATTACGGGATACATGCACAGAATCAGGTAGTTGGAAGTACGTAGGGAGCCCTACATTCAATGTACTGAGCTTACTGTAAAGACTGAAAGAGATATTGTTGGCAATCATATAGGCCCAATATATGCCACTGTTGGGAGCAAATCCGATGTTCCTCGGAGAAAGCCGCTAAGGACGTTGCTGCGCTGAGCAGGCTAATGGCAAATGTCGGAGCCCCAGCTGCGGGAAGACGGTGACTGCTGATGTCGGTGACCAACTCGATTCTCCTCTACGGTTGCGATGTCTGGGCCGACGCACTGAAGCAAGAAAAATACCGCAAGCAGATGGCCGCGGTACAACGAAGAGGAGCACTTCGAATTGCAAGCTCCTACAGAACGGTGTCGGAACCAGCAGTGTTGGTCGTCGCTGGAGTAATGCCAATAGATCTTATGGCTGAGGAGAGGAGGAGGGTCTACAAGACCAAGGAAGACTTGGGGATCGTAGAAGCAAGAACAGTGGCCAGGGCACACTCCATGCGGAGCTGGCAACTACGATGGGAGCAGGAGAGTCGAGCTAGGTGGACGGCGAGGTTGATTGAGAACCTCCCTGAATGGATGGACAGAACGCACGGCGAGGTAGATTATTACCTTACTCAATTCCTGACAGGGCATGGTTATTTCTGTGCATACCTGCAAAGGATGGGTAAGATGGAGGATCCGTCGTGCGTGTACGGCGACTCAGACTCTGGTGACGCTCATCACACTTTCTTTGAGTGCCAACGGTGGGTGCTGGAGAGGCGAGGACTGGAATCGGAGATTGACCCCATGATGCCTGATAACAACATAGGCGTCATGCTCAACAGCAAAGAGAACTGGGAGATGGTTGTGACCTTCGTGAGGATGGTCCTACGGCAGAAGAAGCCTGAACTGGACCCTCTCGCAAGTCGATGATATAGACAAAGCTGTAGGAGCCTAGTAGGCGCAATACGAGGTGCCACCCTGAAGCCATACGAATAGTTGTTCCAGGAGGGGGTTCCCTGCCTGTAAAGTGAAGGTATTTTGGTGGGTGGGAGTCCCACACACCGGGAGACCAGTCGGGTGTCTCCTAATGGTGCATTTTTCCTCCCTTGCAAAAAAAAAAATATATATGCCACTGTTAGCAGTTGCCATGACGTACATGCAATCTTGGAAATTCAAAACAAAAATTGTTGGGCTGTTTTGTATTAGCAAGAAACACACAGCAGCGCTATACTTTGCAAATGCCTCAGCTGAAATTAACACGCTACGATGCAAAGGCAGCTTATGTAATCACAAAATCTTATGAGAAAAAAATACATTTGTTTGCTGTACTGTATCACACATTGTGTTCTGTAATAAAAATTGTATACACTATTTATAACTGCAATGAGCAGACTAAAAAGCCTAAATGTAAAAAATAGTCGCACATAATTTTGAGGAATAAACTAAAGCAGTGGTGTAGCTAGGCTTTTTGGCGCCCAGAGCAAGATGATCGTCGGCCGCCTCGCCTTTCAATTAAAAGGGGACAATAGAGCAAAAACGAAGGCCCATCCAGTGAACAAAGTACTTAATAAATGAAAATTTGTAGATTTCTGTATGAAAGCACGTCCAGCAAACGTCTTAAGAATATTTGTTAAGTGACAATTAAGAAATTACGTATTATAATATTAACGGTATTCAATTTGTATACATTTATTAGTAACAAATGTAGTAATATTAAAAAAATTATAACGTAAAAATGTTATAATAAACATGCAAATTCCTTGTAGGTCTAAAGCGCATCATGAAAACAATATCCTAAAGCAACATAAAGTTAAACAAAGAACTACATTAAAAGTAATAAAATAAATCACTTACCATTATGGGTTAATGATTCTGTTTTCTATTAATAAACACTTAGTATTTATTTTTAATATTTAATAAATACTTAAAACGAGACATTTTAATATATAACTTTCCTGATCTTAATTGCTGCAAAGACGGTTATTAAATCGCTATAATCTAAAGACGAAGCAATGTCGTTTTCAATTAAAAGTACCACTAGATTTGATACCCTGTCTTGAGATATTGTTGATTGTAGGTACGATTTAATCAATTAAAGCTTAGTAAACGGTCTTTCACAAGGAGACACAGAAACTGGTAAAGTAAGAAAAATTATTAAAGCTGTTGGTAGTGTTTTGCAGGCTTCTAATCTCATTGAAGAAATGTATTGTATAGTCCTGAGGTGTGAAGTCCTACAGAGGACTACTGTCCCAAAAAGAGAAAGTTCACAAGTTTTCTATCGCATTAATTATTAATGCTGCATCTTCCCTCGTATCGAATGTTTCAGTCGGTGTGTAGGCCTACCTCAGGTTCTCCAGTGCAGCGATCACTTCATCCAGGTGAGTGGATATTGCTTTCACCGCATCTGCTTTTGAGCTCCACCTGGTATCACAATGTTCTTTTAGTGTAATATTTACGAAGTCTTTAAGAACACGCCATCTATGAATGGAACAGGAAAAGAAGGTAAATAGACGTTTTATTGTCCCAAAAATCTCACTGCCTGAACATTTACATGAGCTGCATGAAATCCAACCAAGTTGAGTGAATGGTTGTCACAGGAACAAACACAGCTAGTGTTTCAAATATAATATTCTCTTCAGAACTCCTGAATGGATTCCAGCCATTGTTGCTTGATTGTCATACGACTGACCTCTGCAATCGCTAAGATTCAGTCCATCTCCCTCAACTTTACTTGTAATAGCTTCTGTAATCCGCTCCGTTGTTTTCACTCCTAAAGGGATAAAATCTATGAAGGCTTCCTTGATATCAACAGAATTGCGTTTAATTTTAACAAATCTTATAATCTAAGATATTTGTTCTACATGTGCAGCATATGGCGTTCTGTCAAATATAATACTAAAGTACTTTGCCTTATTACATGCAGTATAATATATTCAATATATTTAATGAAGAAATTTGTGTTAGTGTTTGAAATCACAAGCAGAATGATCACTGTTGCACACCACTATATAAAAATTATCCCGTTTAGCGCTTTCAAGCTTCACAGCTCATCGTCAGATCGGAACAGACAGAAATTATGTGAAAACAAACCCTTCACCCCTCTCACCCCACCCTGCTCACACACAACAAGCTATAATATACACACACACACACACACAACACTGAAACACAAGGAATTTGCTAGAAAAATATGTAACTGTACAGATGGTGGGACAGGGTTTCGGGGGTGGGGAAGGGACATGTATATTATAGCTTGTTGTGTGTGAGCAGGGTGGGGTGAGAGGGGTGAAGGGTTTGTTTTCACATAATTTCTGTCTGTTCCGATCTGACGATGAGCTGTGAAGCTTGAAAGCGCTAATCGGGATAATTTTTATGTAGTGGTGTGCAACAGTGATCATTCTGCTAATAATATATTTGCGCATTCTTTCTCATAACAGGCTTATGCTTATTTCATTTTGAATAGTTGGCGAAACATACGATATGCACCCAGATTTACGAGAGATTGAATCCAAATGAGATCTCATGACACGGTCATATTTAGCCAAGTGTTTTAACAAAGCCACAAAGCTTCCAGTATTTGGATCGTCAGTAATTGACTCTCGATGTCCTCTCAGTACCAGATTTTGTTGTGCAAGAGTTTGTACTGTAGCAATGACCCGTTCGAGGATATCTTTCCATGTTTTAGCTGCTTTACTTATTTGTTCCTGAAGTAGATCATCAATAAGTCCCCCTTTGTTTAAAGAACGTTCCAATTCCTTCGATTCAAAAAAAGTAGAGCGATGAGCAGGATTATTTTCATGATCCTAAATACGGAGATTTTACTTTCGCCACGACAAAACCTATTTTCACAATTGAAATGGCTTCTTTGATAGTTTTTTTGTGGAAATAAAGTGCAACAAAAGCAAAATAGAGATATTTTAATTGGAGAGAAACACATCCAAGTGCGATTTAACTTTTCGCCATTTTGTAACGTTTTATGAAACCAATAGGCCTACTTGTTTTAGGATCGTCCAGCTTCATCTTCAGGAAAATGGCTGTCCTTGTTTTGCAACTGATGTGTTCCTCTATTCACCATTATATCTCGGAAGGATTGAGACATCTTGCTTGGCCAAGCTTCAATATCTTGTAGAGCAGCACCGGGAACACGGTCTACATTGTTGCTAGTAATATTAGTAATGTTCTGTCCTTCCTCGTCTGTAATTTCAAGACTAGAACCAAAGTATTAGAACCAAGTGAATCTTGTAACTTATAACGCCAAAATCAGAAATTTTGAAAATTTCTTATTTTGAGTAGAGATGTATCATTAAGCGCCGTAACAGGGAATTGTTGTGTGAAACGCAGAGGTGATTGACAGGCAATAAAATCATATAACAGCCCCAACGCGCTCACGGCAAGCAGGCAGAGTTCATCGCTATCCATACTAAGAAACGTTAAATTTTGGCAACTACCTCAAATCCTTAGAAAAAATTTTACAAACGTAAACGAACTCATTTGAAGAGCAGCTGTATGTATTAACAATAGACCAAAATACGTATACACGCCAGCTGCATATAGCGAAACAAAAAAGGGTATATATTATTGAAAGACTCAAACGGTCAGCGACAGGACTTCGACCTTACTGAGAAGAGAGAAAGCTCGGGGTAATGTCCGAACTCAAGGAAGATGTGTTGATGGAAACAGAGACAAAGAAACGGACATACAAAGAAAGTTTGGTGAGGCCTTTAAGTAACAATAGTTGATGCCATTAGAACAACCAAGTGCACGAAAACAATACTTTGACGAGAAAGTTAAGGGTTGCTTTGTATACTCCAAAAAAGTGACAGGCAAGAATTTATTGCTACAGTATCTAGCAGCGACAACGACCTCAGTGTAGTGACCTAGGGAAGGAATCTGGTGGGAATCCAAAAGCCTATCAGAGAGGTTCTTTCGGAAAAATAGGTGATCTCTAGATCTGAAGAGTCGTAAAGTAAACCAATTAGAAAACAGCGTAAGAAAAATCAGAATTAAGTGGGAGAAATACGGAATTCGATATAGGGACGCGAGAAAGGCGCGCTCAAGGAGTTTAACTAAAAATTTTGACGGAAACGGGAGTGTAAGTCCGCGACCGAGATTCCATAGTTATTGGACTTAGAGAAATTCGGTACGATGGTTAGAAAAGTAAGTTCGTACTAAAACAATTTCGGTAAAAGAACTGAAATTTTATTAGTGACATACAAGTGAATTAGTACAACACGAATGATAATTAAATAACGCTGTAATTTAGTTTTGCAAATACGCAACAATAACTTTATCATCGAGTAACATTACGAGACGAACTAAACTCGTAAATAACAGTAATTCAAACCATAACGCAGTTGATAAATAATAATCAATAATGCCTGTGGAAGCGAATAACTATAATAACAATTAACGCGAACTAATTCCGAGTGAGTGAAGTTTGGTGCTGTGCTGTGTCTTGTGTGACTCCACGGGAGACCACGTTACAATCTGCTAATCCAGAGGGAATTATCGCAGTTACGCCAGACGATCAACATGCGAACCACACCATATGAACCTCTACCAGATTTGGATACATACCACAAGTAAATTTTTCATGCCATAATTAGTATTAGGTACACTGTCTGTTCACTTAAAGAACTCATAAGAATTAATTAAAGGATTAAGATAAAATTTTTACTTAAAAACAAAATTAAATCATTTTAGGAAACTATGGAAATTAAATTTATTTATGAGCACCGATTTTAAATGAATCCAGATCAGTAATTAACTATGTCATAGTATCTAAAATTTAAGAGAATTATTATTAAAAGTTTTTGTCTTTGAATAAGAATTACAATATTTAAATTATTAGAGCTATAAATATGAGTAATGAAATAAGATTTATGAAATGAATATGTTTATATTTTGATTAGAAATTGCATAATTCATGTGTCAATGATAAATATGATAATCAACCATAACTAATTGTAATAAATCGAAGAACTATTTATAAGAAGAAGTCTGCATTTTATTTTATAAACCCTGAGATAAGAGAAAATACACATAAATTAAAATATGTCAATTAATGTATGCTGAACAAAATAAGCAGCATAAAATTAAAGTTATAAAATTGGCGTCCGCCGCTGGGCGTAAACGGGTATAACTCGTTTAAGTGTAAAAAACTGTACTTTGACACTTTCACAGTTTGAAGTATTCACGTCGTTAACTTTATTGTATTTATCAACAGCCTCGTCGGTAACAACATACATTTTATGATCGCAAGTTGGTTCCTTGTTAATTGTAATATTTTGACACTCAGGGTTCGATTTTCTTTGAATGAAAGACTTCATAAACTCTTTGGAACTTGTAGTTCTTAATCTCCCTTTACTCCTCTTCCGAACCTGGGCGCCACTGAGATTACTTTCATATCAGCTTCAAATAAATCGATTTTCAATAATAGTATTAGTATGACAACATACACGTGAAGTATTATAGATATACTCGTACCTACAAGACGCACAAATCAAAAACAAACCGCACACTCAAGATACTCATCAACAACTGATGATCAACACGTCAGCTGCGTCGAACCGGGAACAGTTGCCCACGTAACGTTTTTTTATACGTTTGCAAATAATATATTCGTCAGTATACGAATAGCAATTAAGATTATCTACACAAAGCTAATACAGTATGATTATCAGTTCTCCTTTCCAGCACAACTCGCTACAAAGTCGCAAAAAATATTAAATATGTTATGTTTCTTTTGTAAAATGAATAGTCATATCAAAGAAACAAGTTGTTTGTAGTTTTATAAACTGAAAACAATTTTCTCAAGTCTATGCTGACTTTGCCGCCCTCCTGGGTATGCCGCCCGGGGCGGCTGCCCCCTTGGCCCCCCTCTAGCTCCGCCTCTGAACTAAAGAGACTTTATGTTTACAAAGAGACTGACGACTGTCTCAATGCAGCTGATGGATCTAATAAGCTAGAGTGATTGTAAACATAATCAGAATGGTTGTAGAATGTACAGTAGGCTATGTAAACACGAACATTGTGTCTTGTGACGTGAAAAGAAACGCCATGTCTTATGATGTACAGATAAACGCTGTCTGTGGAAATAAACAAACACGGTGCCTTATGATGTAAACACAAACCGGTCTTATAATGTAATCAATGCCTGCAGGATATAAACAAACACAATATCTTATGATGTACACATAAACGCTGTCTGCTAAAAATAAACAAACGTGGTGCCTTATGATGTAAACACAAACAGGACTTATAATGTAAACAATATGTCTGCAGGATGTAAACAAACACAATATCTTGTGATGTAAACATAAGCACTATGCCATTGTGTATACCGAAAGTCTCTAATGGGTCACTGCAGTTATTATTGTTGTTTCCGTTTACAAGGACACCGTTGTATTTGCTTGGATTTATTGTATGTCCACATAATTTGCTTTCCGTAGTGTAACGTGAATCTAAAATCGTAGTGGCCAATCTTTATTGTTTTCATCATTGGTGTTACACCGAGAATGTTATATTTAAATCAATGCTGTTATATTCTTATAGCTTACAGCTGTTTTTTCATCAAAAAATAGTTTTAGATTACTTGGTGTTTCAAACAAGCGGAATTCGGATTTCGGTTATTGGACTACACACATATATTCGCGACTTGTAAAATACACGTGGGTGCGAGTGTGTTTTTAAACGTTGTAACATAACAAGATTACGCTCCAGAATAAATACAATTTAATCATCCAAATTCGTTGTGAATTATGCCTAAACGCAATCTTTTTAGAAATAAAATACAAAGAAGTATAAAATAAACTTAACAAATAAAGAAATGAAAATAAAATATACTATTTAAAGACAAATAATAATGTCAAGGAGTGAAAGGTAATAAAAAACAAAAGGGAAATATTATAATAAGTAAATACTAGGGAAATAGGGAATGAAAACTTATGAATTAAATAATTTAATGACAATGACAAGACAATAACTGACTAGGATTATTACACCCAGGAGGGAAGATCGAAGAATAATAAAAATGTAAATAGTTATTAATATATAGAAATATAGTGTATAAATGTTAAAACTAGTAAGCAAGTAAAAAGATATTGGTTATTGTATAAGCCTATTAAACTATAGAGAGGTCTGCTAACCTCAAGCAGTTATTTTGTGTCAGTGCACTACAAACTGCAAGTGATATAAAAATTACAACTAGAATAATATTAAACAATAATCACAAAAATTAGGTAGTTTAATAATGTAAGAAAGTGAAAATAACGGTGATAGACGTTAAAGAACAGTGTATAGTGAAAGTGAATAGGAAATAGACCTAATTATAATATAAACCGTGAATAAAACATTTAATTTATATAAAACAACTATATAGTTAATATGATAAGATCACACAAAGTGTATAATGATTAAAAATAATGGAATATTACGTTACAAACTAATAGTATACATCAGTGACGAACAAAAAATAAAATTCAACTGAATCATGTCAATTATAAAATACGAAAACAAACCTGTGACCCATAAATATGATTTAGCCAAGAGCTGTATTAAATGAATCGGTAGTTTTAAGAAAGAAACATTATTGTTGAAAAATATTTAAAATAAGCCATAACACATAATTTTGAAGCTGGACATTTTCTACAAAAAATTAATGTTATACAATGAATTAATGAAGAAAAACTTCAAAAATAACGAAAAGTATAATGGTTTAATAGAATACTGAAAACTGAAGGCCAGAAGATAAATATCAAGAAATAATCTGTAAACGAAACTACAAATTTGGTGAGATTGTTCCATCATGCTAAGATAAACATTTGATCAAACATTACTCAATTTAAAGCACAAGAACAGTGAAACAATATAACAAAAACACTATAGACATTATGATTATTAATATTATTTCTTCATTGTAATTTTATTATTAGTTGTTCCTGTTTAAGTTGTTTCTTTTGTATGATCCAAAGGACCCATGACTCAACACATATACACAACATCACATTACTGAAACCTATTTATAATTATTATATTTTATCTTATATGTATGACTGACTGTACATAGACTTTAATTTTTTTGTAAAGCCTGAGAGAGAGTTTTCATGTTATCAAACCTAAATGAGCTACTAAGCTACTAACTGAAGAGAAGGGCACTGAATGTTAATAAATTTCAATATATGTCAAAGAGAAGAGAATAATAAAATTTATTTGAATTAAAACAAGACTGGATCAAGAGTTTGAAATTTTTTATTTCACATAAGTTATTAAAGGATTACATTGATAACATTGATGAAGGGGAACATTAATAGGATTTAAGACTTATATAATATATTATAATACTATAAAACAAAAGTAACTATAGAGATAATACGTGATATAATAACGTTAACATAAATCTGCTCGGCATTACGTCATGCTTTAGCCGAGAAACACCCTAACGAGATGACCATACGTCGTTTCTCATACTTCATGATTTTTGTTCTCTTATACGTTTAATTTTTGTTTTTAATGCGTTTTTGTATAGGCACACATGTACAAATGAATAGTTTACAAATAATACGCAAGTATCAAAGTTAATTATTCTGTATACAAAACCACTTATTGCTGTAATGAATTGCAGCTGTGTTTAAAATTTCCTACACAGACGCGTACAATTTTTTCAAAATTTTGATTTCCATTTTTGCCCCGTCGTGCCCAAAAGTTAAAAAATTTCAAAGTAAACACTCTATTTATTTTGATACCCACATACGGTATTTACAATTTAAAAAAATTTCGTTTCTTTCCTTCAGCCCTAGTGTCTAAACATTTCCAAAACTGAACACTATATATAGATTTTGGTTAAAATCTCTTTAATTCTGTATCTTACGTGTATTTTTACTTTTTCCAAAATTTTTGCCAATTTTTTCGCCTGGTATCTACAAAATTTTAAATTTTCCAAAACTGAACATTATTTTAACAGAACATTCTCTTTAATTTGATGCTACAGGCTTTTAAGCGAATTTTCACAATGTTGACCCTCACATCTGCCTCCCGCCTCCTTGTTTGTCGAGGGATCAATCTCAAAAATAATAGGTGTTTGTAAGGTAAATGAGTGGACACGCATGCCAAGTTTTACGAATATCAGTTGGTGCCCTATCGTGAGACATACTCCAAACAAGTAGACAGGTAGGTAGATATAGGCAGACTGACAAATGCCCAATGGTCGAGTTAAAAACACCTTTTTATCGTTCAATAATAAACGGTTGAAATTCACAGAAAGACGAATAAAGTTAATACTGACTTTACGAAAGTTAATGTGACATTGATATGAACAGCAAATATGACATTTTTCCTCTTTTCAGTTATTTTGAATATCAAAATGAATAATTAATGCATATATGACTAGTATGACCTCTGAGGTGCAGACCTCGCTTACTATTTTTAACAAAATACATTTATTATTAGATAATTATCCAGTTATCAGACGAATTACTAAAATCCCGAGTATTCTACAACTTTTTTTTAGTAACATAGCAATTGTAGAGCAGACAAGCATACAATAAACAGTAAAGATTCCAAACATTCGGATTTGGGTTAACATTCCCTTTAGTCTGACACACGACTGGACTTTTACAATTTTTTTTAATTGTGATTCCCTTTTCTCGACCCTGGTGTCCTAAAATTTTGAAATTTCCAAAATTCTACACTATATTCAGATTGTAGATAAAATTGCTCTTAATTTAATACCCCACACGGACTTTTCCAATTTTTTCTCAATGTTTGCCTCCTGCCCGCTTATTTTTGAGGGGATTAATTTTAAAGCAGTAGTATACATACATACATACATCCTCGGCGCTACAGCCCAGTCCGGGCCCTGGCCTCCAAAAGAAATCTTCCCCACTGGTCTCTACTCCCAGCCAATGTCCACCAGTTTGCTGCACCCAGCCTCACTGCCTCCTTACCAACCTGGTCCAGCCATCTTGTACGCGGTCTTCCCCTCCTTCTCCTTCCCATCGGCAAATAATTCATCACTCTTTTTGGGATTCTATCCTCCGCCATTCTCTGCACATGACCAGCCCAACGCAATCTGTTAATTTGTATGAGTTGCACGATCGGAAGATCTTTAAACCTTTCGTACAACTCTCGATTATGCAGTCGCCTCCAAATGTTGTTTTCCCTCACAGGGCCATAGATTCTCCTCAGTACCCTCCTCTCAAAAACGGATAGTCTCTGCTCATCTAGTTTTTTTAACACCCAGCATTCCGAGCCGTACATCAGGACTGGTCTAATCAAGGTCTTGTATAGGGAGGCTTTTGTATCTTTAGTTATTAATTTTGATTTAAAATGTTTCACCAGTCCGTAGTAACACCTATTAGCAGATAATATTCGTCTTTCAATATCTCTAGAGGAGTCATTTCCAGAGTCCACATATGACCCGAGATATGGAAAACCCTGAACCTTTTCAAATTCATAATCGTTAATGCGCAGGGACAGGGTACGAGTATTGGCACCTACAACCATATATTTGGTTTTGCTTTGGTTTATAACCAAGCCCATAGCCTTAGCGGACAACTCCAGTTCCTGAAAGGCTTCCTTTAAGCCAGATTCAGACCTACTTATGACGTCAATGTCATCGGCATAGGCCAGAAGCTGTACCTCCTTGTGAAATATGTGTCCGCTAGTTTGAATTCCTGAATCCCTGATGACCTTTTCTAGAGCTATGTTGAACAACAGACATGCTAAGGCATCTCCTTGTTTCAACCCATTCAATGTTTTTAAGGAGTTAGATAGATTTGATTGTATTCTGATTTGGCACTTAGAATTGGACATAACTACTCCAACCATACGCACCAACTTAGATGGTATATGCAACTCCTTCATAGCTCTATATAGCATTTTCCGGTTGATTGAATCATATGCCGACTGGAAATCCACAAAGAGATGGTGAGTGGGCACTCCATATTCCAACGTTTTTTCCAGGATTTGCCTTAGTGTAAATATTTGGTCTGTTGTTGACCTATTCCTAGTGAATCCACACTGATATTCTTTTATGTTTTCCTCAGCGTAGGGAAGCAGCCTAGAAAATATGATGTTGGACAATACCTTATATGCTGTATTAAGTAGAGAGATGCCCCTATAATTTTTACATATAAGCGGATCACCCTTTTTATGTATTAAACACACCACCCCATTGTTCCACTCATCAGGCATTACCTCCTCCAGCCATATTCGCTCTATAAGATGGGCAAATTCCTTTATGAAATCTCCTCCTGCGCTCTTTAATAGTTCCCCTGGTAAAACATCGGAACCTGCTGCCTTGTTATTTTTAAGCTTTTCTAGAGCTTCATACACCTCGTCATAGGATGGCACCAACTCCTCTCTATCATCCTCGAATTCTCCTACCTCCTCTTCATTCTCAGATGCCTCCATCGAAGCCTCCCCAACTGAGCCTAGCAACTCTTCGAAGTGTTCTGTCCATCTCCTGATCACGCCAGCATTATCACTCACAAGGCCACCATTATTATCCCTACAGGCATTTGTTCTAGGCTGAAATTCCTGTCTCATATCATTCACCTTCCTGTACATATCTCGGCTCAGCCTTTTACTCTTATATTCCTCTATCTTTTCCATCTGTCTCATCATATACTCCCTCTTTTTTCCTCTATGAATCTTCTTTTCCCTCCGCCTGGCCTTCCTGTATTCCTCTTGAACAGCCCTAGTGCATTTCCTTTGGATCATAAATTTGTATGTCTTGTTTTTGAAGTCAGTTGCCTCTTCACACTCCTTATCAAACCACTCATCTCGCCCATGTCTCTTCTTCAAACCAACGATTTCTTCTCCCGTGGTCACTAACATGTTTTTTAGATTAAGCCAGTGGTTTTCTATATCTTGTTCCTCACGGCATTCAAGTCTCCACTGTCTAATTTTCTCATTAGTAACTTCCTCGAACCTCCGTTTTATTTCTTCTTCCTTTAGCATTTCTGTATTGTATCTAACAGTCTTTATTCCTTTTTCATTTCTATTATTGGAGATTCTAGCTCTCAGTTTTGCAACTACGAGATAGTGATCGCTGTCCATGTTGGCACTTCTATAAACTCTCACGTCTTGTAAGTCTGACTTATGGCGGCCATCCAATAGGACATGATCTATTTGATTGACCGTTCTCCCATCTGGAGACATCCATGTGCCCTTATGTATGTCTTTGTGGTCGAAGAAAGTCCCTCCTATGATCATATTTTGACCAACTGCAAAGTTCAATAGTCGGAAACCATTGTCTGAGTGTTCAGAGTGTAAACTATACTTTCCTATATTACTACAGGTATGGCTGCTTCCCACTTTGGCATTTAAGTCACCTATGATTATTTTTATGTCATGTCTAGGGCTGCTAGCATACGCATTCTCCAGCAAGTCATAAAAATCATCTTTCTCCTCCTCAGGCTTATCATCAGTTGGGGCATGCACGTTTATTATAGTATAGTTAAAGAAAATTCCCCTAAGTCTTATTTTACACATTCTAGGTGTAAGGGGTTTAAAATCGATGATATTTGCTTTCATTCTACGGCTTACCAAGAAGCCAGTTCCAAGCACATGGTCCCGGTTCTGACAGCTGTAATACACCGAGTAGTCCCTTCGATCCATGATTCCAGCACCAGTCCACCTCATCTCCTGCATAGCCAAAACATCTATCTTATATTTGAGAACCTCTCCTATTAATATCTTCAAGGCTCCAGGTCTGTATAAGGAACGCAAGTTCCATGTCGCAAGTTTAAAATCTTTGTCCTTTTTACACGATCCAGTCCCAATTCCATTAATCCGTCCGGCTTTTCCTTTTTCTCTTGGTTTCATAACAATCTTTTTTTTATGGGGTGGGTTGTTAACCCTACGCCCAACCCCCAACCTGGAGGACCAGGGGTTTTATGTTTAGAGTTCCCGTCTCTTAGATGAGTTGCCTTCACTGAGCTAACGAGTCTCATCCACCCGTCCGCAGTAGACCATGCTCACTAGATCTATGGGCGCCGCCGTTGACATTTTTATGTTCTTCCGCCGCCAACCCCGCCATGCATCCTGCTGCCGACACACTACATCTTGGTAAGCCGGGTCCCTGATTACCTCAGGGCCACCTCGCCCAGACCCCCATCTCTCGTTGGCTCGCCGACCCAAGCTGCCGAAGGGATTGGTTACCACAACCTTAGCATGGGTTGCTCGACTTAACAGGGCCCACCGCTTGTAGGTGAGAGTTGGAGTTGGAGAGGAGAGGCTAGTGACCAGCTCTTGTATGCAGGCCATATATTACGCATCACTCCCCCATTTAGGCCATTAAAGCAGTAGTATTCTGTAGGATAAAAGTATGAACACGCGTGTCATGTTTTACAAAAATCAGTTGTTGCGTTCAGAAATTATCGGGAGTCATACTGTAGCTCAAATTGATAGATAAATATGCGTACAGACAAACGACAAACAGTCGAGTTAAAAAGCTGACAACTCGTTCAATTTGGTTAATTTAAATTATCCATAATTGAGTGTTAAGATACATTAATTATGTAAAATCATTAAAGATACAGAATTTGTATTTTGAATAGAGTTCCTCATAACTTGATCCCCCACATAAACTTTTAGAATTTTCTTAAAATTATGTGTTTTATTTAGACCCGAAATGATCCTAAAATGAAAAATTGTTTATAGTAAACGGTACATTCAGATTTGGGTTAAAATTCCTTTTAGTCTGACACCCTGTTGGATTTTAACATTTTTTACAAATTTGGATCATTTTTGGGCCCTGGTGTCCTAAAATGTTGAAACTTCCATAACTGTACACCATAGGCCTATACAGATTTTAGCTAAAATTCTGTTTTTGATACTCCACGTGGATTTTGCGATTTTTATCAAAATCTTATCACACTTTTTGACCCCTGGCGTCCCAAAATTTAAAAATTTTCTAAAACATTACATTTAAATTTTGGTTAAAATTCCCTTTAATTAAAAATTTTTTTTTAATTTGGAACCCTCACGTTTTTACTTCCCACCACCTCTTTTTGGGAATGATCAATCTAAAAAAACAAAATGGTTCTGTAGGGTAAAAGTGCGTGGGGGTAAATTGCCACACCTTTTTAGTGTCTAGAAAAATATCCAAATTCCTTCACCAAAAGCAGATAGGAAAAGAATCAGATCGCAAAGTACGCAATTGCACACCACGACCGCACAGGACTGCTGGTATGTGTTGTTTGCGTTATACTATCATTAGAGTGCCGTTCAAGAGTTATCACCTGATTTAGTTTAAGATATTAAAACTAACTCTTATTTAACTAATAACTATACTCTAACTAATTGATATTTAAGATACGGTATTAGTTTAATTAACTCTATCCAGCTAAATGTTTTCTCTCGGTTTAATGCCTCACATACATTTTCACAAAGTAAGTATCAAAAGCAGCAGTGCCATCGTATTCTATGCGAAAAACTTCAAAAATTACCATTTTAATCTACGAAATATTTGAAAATGTCATTGCTGTTTGTATAGCAAGTTGTGCACTACGTTTAAGATTGTAATGGTGTTTAATTAAAGTATGAAAATTATTGAAAATATTTTGCAAAAATTTAAACACAAATTCATACTAAGTAATACTGATAAAAAAAGTAGTAATGCATATTAAACACAGTGGCGTAACTAGTATCTGTTCCAGCTGTGGGAAGGGGGGTATAGGACTGGCTTCAAATTTTAACGATGAAGGGTTTGCGAGGATCGGTCAAAAAAGTATAACACAAATTGTAAATTATTTGTGACGACGTTTCGACAATATTTATTGTCATCATCTCGACAATATTTATTGTCATCATCACGACAATTATTGTTGAGTTGTTACGACGCCAAACACACAACTGAAAAAATCAATTGAAAATATGAGCAAATCTCCATCACTCAAACATGTATCCTCAAACGTTTAATTTACGAGCGAACTTGGGGAACACTTCTCAAAATCGGGGCATTATAAAAAACTGCATTTCTGTAATTTCGTGTAAACCTGTCTAGACAGTAAATATTAAACGAGATAAATTGTGAGAATTTCACAACAGCTTTTGATGTTGCGCAATGTTGTCAACATGTTGAAACAAGTTTGTTGTGTACGCTTAATTTGCAAAAGAATTATCTGTTTACCAAACTACTACAATTACGACTTTGACAGGAGTCTGCAATATGGACAAATGTTGTAAACAGACAAATAACACGTGATAAATGAGAGCGTTACTCTCCCCTCACGCAACAACTTGTAGCCTGTGTACTGTATTGTACGTATATGTAGTTCGTAACCTCGTACTATGTGTGAGTGTGAGTCTACTCGTTCGCCCAACCGATGCCGTCGGAAGTAGAATGTATTCCCAAAGGAGTATCTTATCATGAGTATCTTAACCAAAATAATTGTCTGAGCCAACAGTTTTCCAAAACTTGTTTTATTGGAACTATTAAATTACAAACTTTTTTTTTCTATCGGCCATCTAAGGGCCACATGCCAATTTCAATTCTTTATTCTTTGTACTTTTCTTTTTCTCTCTCATTCTTTCATCTTTTCACTGTGTCTCTTTTTCCTGTCTTCAGTCCACTTTGAACCTGGGTTTTTCTCTCTCCTACCTTGGACTCCTTCCATAAATTACAAACTTTGTTGTTATTACTTTTTGTTATTATATTGCTTCATAAATCAAACTTTGATGTTTCTGATGTGAAGGCTTCAACCATGAGAACCTTCAGATTACCATCGTTTTTAAAATGTCCTTATTTTTAGAAACATAAAATTCTACGCAATCCGTCTGAAAACTGAAGAGTTCTTGAAGAATCCCAGCCAATATGGTATCTTCCCCTTTAGTTGCAAAATCGTTGAATTTTCATATACGAAATCGATCGTTCTATTTTAACGTTGTGAGACGATAACACGAATAAACAGTTACACAGTTTTCGAGAGAACTCTTTACTCTCACAATTTATAATGAAATCTACCAATTTTTTATGATTAATTTTGTCTGTCTCTTTTTCTTTTTTCAGTTCTAGGAACTTATTAAAACTGAAACTGTATGAGAAGCAATGAATCGTCAATTTTACATTAACGATTTATATATTAATCTTTACATTCTTATAAACAGCAGTCATTAAGATTAGGTATTTTTATTATTACAATATTATGTTATAAGTGCATTGTTACATTATGTTACCATATACCACAAAAAAATTATATAAAAATTGTAGCATGACAGATAATCCACTAAGTAATAATTCCATTCTGATCATAAATAAATTTAAATTACATTAACTGAAAGGAAAATTCAAAGGAAAATAATTAAATATCGAAGGAAAATACCACCATAAAGGAAAAAGTAAAATTAAATCATAAAAATGCAACAAAAATGTATCAAGAAAATTAAATCCGAAGAAACTAAAATAAAATCAGGATAATACCCAGGTAGGATAGGAGCAGGTAATAAAGAAATACCCCGAACCAACCAACGGACATAATAAAACAAACTTACCTTGGAAAACCCAAGAAGGAAGAAGTGAAGAAAAGAAGATGTAGGATGGGAGAACTACGAGGAATACCCATGAAAAACCTATTACTAACAATAACAAACCCCGAACCAAATTTTAATGTCATCCAAGAAAGTATAACACCCCAAAACCTCATAGAAATGTAAAATAATTATAAACAAAAGTGTTTAGTAGTGTACATAGAAGTGCACCAACTAAAGTTATTATATAATAAAATAAACAAATCATCACAGTCCATTATAACTAGAGGTTTGGTCTTAGAATATTGTAAAACTCAAATATAAATCAGACCCAACAGTGTAAGTGAACCAGTGCAAGTGATTTAAATATAATAAACTTCAAGTAAAGGTGTAACTGTTACTTTAACTATGTACTATTAAATAACTTTAATGTTCTATAAATACAGAGATGACATATCATGAAATATTATTATGAAAATATTTCTAATGTTTCATAGAAGAGGCCACCTGTTATCAAAAAACATTCTTTGAAATGTAAATGATAAAGAAAGCAAATGGGGAATAATTACTGTGACAGGGATTAAAATGTAATACACTATATAAACAGAAGGGACTGCAATCAAATTAAGTTTAAGAAAAAATAAAAATTAAATGGCTAATTATGTTTGTGTTTAAAGCCTATGAACTCCACATTTCAAGGTGGTGTATAGAATAAGAATTATAATTAATATAAGAATGTTTATTATGTATAACAGTGTTCATACAGACTAAAATGTCTCTGTATGTATACCATACTAGTTTATAAAATGTGTGTTATGTATTTCTAAAAATAGTTAAAACTAAAATGTCTAACTTTAAAGACTAGTAATTAATTTTCAATATTGTTTTTGTATTATGAGCATGAATACAATGCTACATGTTCCAATAGTTATATAAGGAGATTTTATTTAATATTGTGTTAACTTTAGAAAGTCAGAAGGGGTATAGAAATAGTATTACTCAAAAAACAGTAAATGTAAAACCATAAAATCTAGGCCAAATAGGAAATTCCAATAACATAATAATTGAGTAAGGAAGTTAAATAAACCAAGTAAACTAATGAGATTTATATAAGGTGAATCAATCACCAACTATTATAACTAAAACTATACTTTAAAAGAATAATATAAAAAGAGGTATGAAATTATTAAAAAATTTGCAAATGTAAAATCTAACAATTTCAGAGGAGGAATAGTAAATTCAGGAATTATAACTAAAGGAATGATCAATTGATAAATTTGTAAGAAATTAAGGAAAGGTAAAGATTTATATCAATCTGAGATTTATTATAATCATATTTATAACACATAAGATGGCTAAAATTTTGGACAAGAACAGGAAGCAGATATTGAGCCTATATTTCCAAAATGACAGAAATATAGCAATTTTAACAAAAAACTTTATAAAGATGGACTATTGTATGTCAAATTAAGCAGCAGGAGTTAAAGAAACCGATTATGTATTTACTAATTCATGAAAGTAATCAATAACCAAAATATATTCTGAATATAATGTACTGTAATCACATGCATAGGAAGTGAATAATAATTGAAACAATACTTTTCTAATTAACTTGGCAAGATATTTCAGAAGACGAAGGAAGTAAAACAGTTCTTAATTAACACTCGAAGCGAACGGTTGATTTAAGCTCGCGCTAAGAACCTATATACCGAATACTTTAATGGCGTATACAATGCCTATCATGCAATGAAAAAACCGAGAGTTACCGAAATTAGTATAGTAAACTTAAAATCAACGAATACAACCACCACAAACAGTGAAAACAATTAATACGGAACAGAATATAAGTGAAATAAACTAATATCACTAGAAAACACGAAATATATCATAACCAAACGAACTTCACATTTTTCGACAGACACGTAGACAAAGTGAACACACCTTATACAAAACATTTAAAGTCAGTGAACACAGAACACTTAACCAGGACACCTCTAACAACACAATAGACATTATTTAATATTGCGGAAACGAGGAAGCAGTTGTGAAGACATCTTTATTGTAAGAAAATTTCACTACGTCGATTCCAGTTTTACCGAACAGCGAACAAGCAGCCATTTTGAGAAATCCCATCATGCAAAGCGTCCACCAGGAATGAGATCTGTCGTCACGGCATTGGTTTGACTTTTCAATTTTATAAACATTATATATAATAAACTAATTTTGTAATTATTAATTATTAAGATTTATTTTGTGAATGTTATACTTTCTATACTTGCCCCTTCTCTGACTATTATAATTATAACCGTTCAAAGAACCATTCGAAAATATTTATATAATATAACCTATATTGATAATCGATTACCCCTGTGAAGGAGTCGAGCTTTATCTAATAATCGATTTTAAATCGATATTCTAACAAATAATTGTCAATAAATAATAATAATTCAACTATCTGGTTTTAATTTTATTTCACACGTTAATATAAGAATTTTAATTAACCACAGGACTAACAGAAAGGCGACCATTACTCAAGGGGAGTAATATACTTGAGAAAGAAGAAAATCGCCAATCGATTAGTGAAGTGAGACAATCTTATTAACTCCAGATTTATTTACAGTGAATCAGAAGCGAAGTTATTGACACAAATAAATTAAAGAACTTTAAAATTTCAACGAAACCTCATTACCAGAATTATTGTTTAAATTATTGAACATTAAAACGAAACATAAAAAAAAAATTTTTTTTAAGTTTTAAAATTAAATTAAAATTTTTTTTTATTATTTTTGTACAGAACAAAAATAATTATTTGTAACCAAACGTCTAGTTACAAAATATACGATATTATATCTTAGCGTTACGTTAGCGAAGCGTGTTCTGTGTTTTAACTCGAACGTTTGGCATTTGTCTGTCTGCCTGTTTGGGATATGTCCCACGACAATTTTTGAAAGCATCAACCGATTTTTTTAAAACTTAGTATGGATCATGTTCACACCTTTACTCCACAGACCCCCTATTATTTTTTAAGACTGATCCTTTCAAAAGTAGGAAACCTGAAGCCAAAATGTGAGTGGTCAAAATTTTGAAAAATCGCAAGACTTCCTGTGGAGTTGAAATTAAAGAGAATATTAACAAAATCTATATGTACTGTTCAGTTTATAAATTTAAAATTTGGGACACCAGGCCCAAACAGTGGATCAGAAGTTAGTGAAGACTGTATAAATTCATGCCGGGAATCAATCTGAAGAGAAGTTTAACCAAAGTCTAAATGTAGTTTTCAGTTTTGGAAATTTTGACGTTTTAGGACACTTGTGCCCAAAAAGGAATCAAAATTTGAAAAATGTAAAAATTCTGGGTAGAAGTCAAAATTTTGAAAAATTATAACTTACTACCTAACTAAGTAACGTAAATTGTAATCTATGTGGGTAACGAAATTACAAGAAAATTTATTTTAAATACGAACTCAATATCTTTATTGATATCTGTGACCACCTCTTGAAAATTTTGGGCGGCTTTAAGTCACAGTGATGGAGTGGACGTACAGTGCAGGATCCAGTGATGTCACATATCGCTGTCCAAGAAGCTTCAGGACATACGTTTATCAAAGCATTGTAATTCTAAGCGGCACTAACTGATTAAACTGATGAAACTCTAACGGTCATGGAGGAAAGACGGCTGCTGCGGTCCCTTACAAATCCGTAAGATTATATATATATATATATATATATATATATATATATATATATATATTGTAACCCGACGTGTTACTAAGGGTTTCTTGGCTTCTTCCTTTCTAATTAATCCCCACTGTTTGGGCTAGCCAATTTGTAACAGTCCGTTACAAAATTAAAATAAGAGGTTCGTTCAAAATAAACCTCCACACTAGTAAGGTTTCGCTCCGCTGTGGGTATTGTCGCTTGGTATCAAACCGCTGTTGACTCTTTTCAGCCCCACTGTTGCGAGCGCCACTTTGTAAGAGACCCTGTATGCCGGTCGTTACAAAAATAAAGTAGTAGATGAAAAATTTTATAAAAAATAAAATTTTCAAATAAAAAAATGTTGTTTATGTTTAATCAAGGTCAGTAATTAAGAAATAATACTGTTTTAAATGTCCTGTAAAAATTTTAAGAATCAGGAAGGTATTTATTAACTATTGAGCACTTCTGGAAGATCTGAACCCAGTCTGGAGTTAACTAGATTAACTCCAGTCAGCAATCGATTGATGATTTTTCTTGCTGGTTCAATATCTCACTGAAAAAAAATATTTTCTTCTTCTTGAAGTCTCCTTGCCTTAATAAATAACCTTAAATTAGCCTGTGAAATAATAACAGACAAATACAATTGAAATAAATGGATTTATTAAACAATTTAATAAATAATCGATTTTTTATCGATTGAGAACAATTATCGACTCCGTCTCAGGGAATTATCGATTGTGCATACAGTAGAAAAATTATTATAAGTATTATAAAAAGGACAGGTTCTTTGAGCGATTAAATTAATAGTCAGAGAAGGGTTACGAGAAAGTATAACATTAACAATTAAAGTAAATTCAGTAATTATTATTTAACAATATTGAAATAATTCTGATATATAATGTTTAATAAATTGTTTTGTCAGACCATATGTAGCTTCTATGACGTCGCTCGAGGTGGAAAGCAGATTCGTAAATTTCAAAGATGGCCGCTACTAGATCTGGCGAGGTTACGGAAAAAGTCGTCGTGTTAAAAACTCAGCAAAATTGTCTTCATGAATGTTTGAAATGTCCCCGCACTGGTGTAATCTGTCTATTAGGTAGTTTGGTGTGTTCTGAAGAAGTGTTCTGTGTATATTGGTGTTAATTAAGTTATTTGGTATGTGTTCACTTCTGTTGGTTAGTTTGTCTGTAAAATTGGTTATGAGTTGTAGCGTGAATTATTTCAAATATATTGTTTTATTGTTTTAGATCACTCGTATCATGAAGTTAGGTGTTATTTTTCACTATTGTCGTTAACGTTTTGGTAAATTTAGTTAAGAAAGTGTTTAATTCATCTAACTCTCGATGCACTGATATTAATGGCAATTTGTCGTCCCATTTTCTACTCGGTTTTAAGGAACGTTTTTTCACACAACTATTCAGCTTGATATTCAACAAAAGACTAATTTAACTTGGTCAAAATCTGGCCCAGTTAATCTTTGAAAAAGTCTTGTTAACATATTTCGATTACCTTACAACGATGTGGGTTTTTTGCTATTACGCTACTGAATTAATTAATCTGTGATTGCCGAGCCCCACGTTCTTTGGGAGCCAAATACAACGATTGCCACGTGTTGGGCAGTCAATTATGCTAACAATAATGAATTAATTAATCTGTGATTAATTAATTATGTAAATATACTAATTTGCATAATGAGCTCGTGTAATCACTCAATTAGGTGCTCATATCAACTGGACTGATTGAAACTAAATAACACGTTAATTACTTTACGTTAGCATAACTATTGCATGGAGACTCTAGTTGTTGTATTAATAAATAGAAAAAACTACTATAAATCACTCAAATGCCATTACTTTCTTGTTCTGAGGTAATTTGACAATGATGAACGCATATATTCTGGATAAAATAAACACTTATTTATTTAACATCATATCATTAAATAAAGAGAGTCAATATATAAAATATGGATGATTCCTGTAAATACATTCATAAACTCATAAAAAGAACATAAAAGAACACATGTATATACATCAAATTACAATGTGAGTCCAATACGTTGTTTGCTGGAAAACATACACATACATATATAATATAATCGGTATATAGAAACACAAATAGTCAAACAATAAATCTTATACTAATGCGTTCATCGTTTGCCTCAGATGGATGGCGTTAATTATGTTTATCATGTTTAATTTAAATGCTCAAGGGGTGTTTCTTGAAAAAGAGACAGGACAGTAGAGTTCTTATGATAAGAATAGCATAAAGATTACTTGTTAGACGAATTATCCGATATCTCCATCGGCGTAACTCCTCTTCTCTGCTGGTCCATGTGTGGGAAGCTGCGAGCTGTGATGTCACTGGCACTTAACACACGCGAAACAGATTCACTCGCGCTGTGTGTGTATTCTGTTGATTCGGCTGTTACTGTGCGAGTCATGAAATTATGTGTCGTGAAGATAAGTTCATCGTTAACTATGGTGTATATATATATATGTCTGTCTATTGTTGAACTTCTGGTATGTGCATAAATGTTTAGTGTCTTTGATGCCGTGGTGTAATTGTTCCAAATGATATTGTATCGCTCCGCCGCACTGTATAACGTTACGATTTCGTCGTCCGGTATTACATCAACGATAGTTCTACGCGTCGGTTATTGATGAAAGTGTGATTGGTTAGTTCAGTTCTGAATTTGAGTAGAATAAAGAACTCTATAATTGTTAAGCACTGGCGTATGTCGCATGTTTTTAGACACTGTAGGTACACTATTACCGGATACGCGCCAATATCGAAATGTCTAAGTCTCTTAGTTATATGTCGCGTGGCAAAGTTTCAAAGTCCCACTGCTGTCCGTATGTTAATCGAACTTTGACGACCGATTGTTGAAAGTTATAAATAGACTGTTTAAAAGTACGTGAAGACTGTTCAAAGTATATGATTGAAAATTTATGAAAGACTGTCCGACTGACTGACCTCCCGCGTGCCCTGCAAACAGTTTTTATCAAGCATCGTTGACCACAATGCATCCTTCTGGAAAAGACGCCCCAAGTCGAACCTGATAGGACAGAAGATCTCCTACCCTTAAGCCAGAGTGTCGTTCTTCACTTCTCATTCGACGTTCCCGTTGCCATGATGACGACGGTCCTCTCCACCTGTTCTCTGGGTAGATGCTGGGTTGTGATTGGATATCCTGTCTCCCCACGAGTTCGCGTCGAAAGCCTCCGTACTCTTTTCCTAGAACAGGAGCAATTTCATGGTCGTCCATCAAGTCTTTGTCTAAGCGTACTACGGATCTCGCTGCAGTTCTCACGCAAACAATGTGTCGTATTTTGTTATTGTTTTCGCTGTGTACGACCCCTTTTCCGAATGCTGTCCTGGCGCAGCGTGACGTCGTTTCCAAAACGGCACTCCTTCTCCCTGTCGTAAATTTCCGTTGTCGCCAGTAAGACGTTCCCCTGCTGTGTACAAGTTCGATTCTATTCTTTTAGGTATCGATGTCCGTTCTCATATAGGGTACACACTATTGTGCGTCTTACACCCTTTTCTTATTACTGGTACACTTCAAATTATCCCGGCAGTGTGTCCGTCACAGTTTCACTATAATTGGTACTTGACACAGTTTCTTTTATCTTACATTTGCAGGCTGTAAATCTCGTGTTTGAGTCGAGTCTGTCACGGCCAACCTTGTTCCCTATTGTAAAGCTATGTGAAGCGTATTTGTATTGTCCGAAGCAAACGTTCACTTGACACCTCGTCACACAGTTTCTTTATTTATTGCTCGTGGCCTGCGTAGGTGTGTCTAGCTGAATGTAACGTCTTTTCGGTCATACTAAAATTTTTAATTTTTTGGTTGTTACATAGGTCCCCAAATCGGATTGGATGTTGGATCAGCGGAAGACACTCTAATCCGATTTCTGCGCTCTGTGTTTGTTGTGGGAGTCCCCTCTGATGAAGTCGCGGTCATTGACCTACTTTCCTCTGCTCGGGGTATACGGGTATATATTCCCTATATTTTGTTGTAAACTAACTCTGGGAATTTATTGCCGTGTATCTGAGGAACGATTAACGCATTTTTACACATTTGCATATCTAATTAGATATGGGGTTATTCACAATAATAATAATAGCTGTGGATGGCTGTGTCATCCGCTTATAACCTAATACATGAAATAATGGTTTCGACATGAAATGCAATTACTCATGTATCGTTTAAATATCATTACGATAGCTAATGTCCTTAGTCTATCTCGAACATTTAAAACACCATTTACGACCTGTAAATACAGATTGATACATTCACTAATTATTATTGAGTATCACTCACAATACGTATTACTACCATCTATACTAATTATATTGATTATAAATTTATATACATTATTTAGGAACAATTAACTATTCATTTGAAATCATTATGATTATAGATAACTTTGTTTTATATCACTCAGATTTGATTAATTAATCTAACATCATCGTGTGTCTATAAAACTCGTTATAACGTCTTTGGCAATTTATTGCTGCACATTCAATTGAACTTTTCACATCTTAAGTGTCTTTTCTATTTAAATTTCCATTAACACTGGCTATACACATATAATTAACGTCGTTAGGTTGCCACATCGTGACTTAAGAACTCCTTGTACAAAAATCTTTAAATTATACACTAATAAGATATACATCATACCGATTAGCTAGTTGGACCGGTTTTCGCGGGACATTCAACCTTATGTGTTGGTCCGTCTTCTAGTCCACAAGTCTAACAGCTGATGTCACTTTCGTTTTCTTCCGAGACTTGTACTCTCGTCCCATAATATCTCTTTAGCAACCTTACGTTGAAAATACCTCTCACTTTCCGATTGCTATCGCACTCAGTGAGCTCGTATGTTGCGTCACCAAGGACGCGATTAACCTTGTATGGTCCGGTGTATAACTCGAAAAACTTGTCGATCCTTTTCATTGCGGCGTCGGATTGGTGGTAGCTCCTTAACAGCACCTTATCGCCGGTAGCAAATGTAGTAATATTCTTACCATCACTGATACGTTTAGCATATTTCTCTCTTTTGTCTTTTATTTTTACAAACACGTTAATATTGGAATTGTGTTTATTGTTGACGACATCTTTGTCCAGCCACTTCTCTCATGCGCGGGTCGGCTTCTTTCCTAAGTGCGCCTCGTGGGGTGTTATTTCTATTGTTTCGTGGTACGTTTCATTGATACATGTCTCAATTAATCCGACGTATCTTGACCACTTGCTATGCTGGTCGTGTACCAGGATCCTGAATAGATTTCCCAGTTGGCGGTTAATCCTTTCCGCTAAGTTCGCTCGAGGATTCCTTATCGCCGTATATCTTGGTTGTATTCCCAGCTCCTCTAGACCTTTAACCCATTTTTCGGCGGTAAATTGCGTGCCGTTGTCGGTTAAAATGACTTTCGGTCGTCCAAACTTCGTACAGTAGTCGTTGATTCGTCGTAGTGTCGTGGTGGTTGTCGCTCTTCTTAGTGTGAATAGTTTGACAAACTTTGTGAAGTTGTCCACCATGACAAGTAAGTATTTGACGCCTCCTGTACCCGTTGGTAAGGGTCCATAGTAATCGACGCTTACGATGTCACCTCTAGCTGATGGTATCATGGCCTTTGTTCCGCCAAACAGCATCCTGTTGTTCGTATCCTTGTACCGTTGGCATGAGTCACAAGTTTGGATATATACTTTCACTTTCTTGATCAAGCTGTCAATCGTGAAGTGCTCCAGTAACATTTTTATACACCTTTTTGGGCCTAGGTGTCCGTACATTTGGTGTATCTCTGCAATTAGATCCTTCGACACGCTGTCAGGAATGTATAGTTTCCATTCGCCACGTCGCCGTCGGTACAACTTATCATTAACAATTTTATAAAATTTACCCAATTTATTATCTACATCGTTATTCTTAATCTTATCTATAAGCGTTCCGAGTTTGGCATCTTCATTTTGGTATTTTCCGATATCTCTAATTATTTTACCTAATTGTTGATTCATTTTAATAACTAGGTGATTAATCAAATATTCGTGCGTTTCCTCGTGTGTCTCGTGTTGTTCCGTGTCAGCCGGGTATCTACTCAGTATGTCCGCAACGACATTATCCTTTCCTTTGCAGTGGATAATGTCGAAATTGTACTCCTGTATGGCGAGAATCCATCTTGTAATTCTGGAATTGTTTAAGTGACACTTGTGCATGAATGTTAATGCTTTATTGTCGGTGATTATCGTGAGTGGCTGGCCAAGTATGTACATACGAAACTTATCCAGACATCTAACGATACTTAGGAGCTCTTTCTCCGTCGTGAAATAATTGCGTTCTGCTCCCTTAAATGTCTTGCTTGTAAAAGCGATGACGCCGATTTCACCTTCTTCATCGATCTGGTAAAGCTGGCCACCATACGCGAAATTACTAGCGTCACACTGAATATAGTACCTTTGGTTCGGCCGTGGGAACCGTAGAGTTACTGTGTCTATAAATAAATTCTTGACTCTCTGGAAACACTCGTCCACTTCCCTTGTCCATGAAAACTTTCGTCCTCCTTTCAGCAGTTCATGTAAAGGTTGCGTTGTTTCTGCGTATTTACTCGAGAATCTATTATAAAAATTGGTAAGACCAAGGAAACCTTTGAGTTGTTTTGTATTCTTCGGTGCTGGGAAATCCATAATCGCCTTTACCTTGTCATCGGTAGCTTGTATCCCTTTTGTTGTAAGGCGATAACCAAGGAAGGAGATTTCTCGTCTGAAGAATTGTGACTTGGTGAGGTTGACAGTTATATTTGCTTTATTGAGGTTGTTTAGCAACGCTTCTAAATGATTTAAGTGTGTTTGTATATTATTGGAGTAACACAAGCAGTCGTCCACGTAGATGATCGTGTTCTTCTTGACCTCCTCCTCGAGGGCCACATCCAATCCACGTGTCAACGCCGCAGAGCTGGTGCTAAGTCCAAATGGTGTCACTGTGAATCTGTAGCACCTTCCCTCATGCATAAACGCAGTGAAATCCCTACACTCTTGTTTTAATGGGACTTGCCAGAAGCTACTGGATAAATCGACTATCGACAAGTACTGCATATCACCACATCTAGCCAATATCTCATTTACCGGGGACACTCCTTCGTAATCGGGCACTGTCACGCTGTTCACTTTCCTTGCATCAAGGCATAGGCGAACCCTCCCATCCTTCTTGATAACTGTCACGATTGGGTTGACGTACGGGCTGGCGCAACGTTCGATTACTCCATATCGTAACATCCGGTTAATCTCCTCGTTCACCTTGTCTCGGTAAGCAAGCGGCACAGGCCACCCTCGTTGAAAGTAAGGTGTCCTGTCCGTAACGTGAAACTCATGCGTATAACCCTCTATTCTTCCCGGGCACTCCCTAAAAACATTCCGGTTCCTTAACAAAATCTCCTTCAGGTGTTGCAGTATTCCTTCATCCACGCAGTCTATGCTCCCAATCTTTTCATCGATGCATCGCAGTACTTCCTCTTCTTCTTCACTGTTTATCACGTCAATATTCATGATTGATAAAATGTGCTCCCCATCATCAGTGTCGCTTTTTAAACTAATTACTTTGTTTCCGATGTCGAGGCGACACCCAACTTCTTGTAAAAAACTAATTCCTAGTATACACGGTTTCACTAATTCTGGTATTATCAAAAACACACATTCATATCGGATACTATCAATCTCAATGTCACACAATATTTGTCTCTTAACTAATTGGGATTTATTTCCTACAGCACTTATTATAGATGTATTTGTTACGGGTAGTGTCTCATATGGTCCTATACTCTTCTTATGATTATTAAACCACGTCTCCGATAATCCGTTGACGAGGGAACCAGTATCAAGTAAGGCTTCCACAATTACATCATTATTAAATTTAATAGTAATTTCGGGACATTTCAATATTTTTTTATTGATAATCTCGTCATCCTCTTGTAGTAGGTCCTTTCGTAAATCAGGTAATAATATATTTACATTCTCACTCGGAAGTAAGTCGCTTAAAAATTCTATCTTCTTCCCTCGTTTGACGTATTTTTTTTTTTTGTTATTGTTGTCGCTGTTACCGCTCGCCCTTGGGGTAGTGTCAACGACCGTCCTACTCGGTCCCGCCTCTGCCGGCGTAAACTGCACCGTATTGACGTATGGTTTGTTGTCATAACGACCCCTTGGCTGCCGGTCACTTTCACTTTTGTTGTATTGTGTCTCCCTTTCTCTCGGGTTGTTTTTTCCTTCGTTGTAGGGTCTATAATGTGGCCTGCGAGTGTTATCTCCGCTTGACTGTATACTTGTAAATTCCGTAATCAACGCTTCGAAATTTGGTATACTTGTGATACCACGTGTGACCACGGCGAGCTGCAAGTCCTTACCAAAGTGGCGAGCTAGTTTTCTGATCAGCTGAGTGTCGGTTAATGCTGGTGACAGTTGACGACTTTCCAGTAAAATCCGTTCTACATACTGGACAGCTGTGATTGGTCCATTCCACTCATATCTACCGTACTCCAGATTGTCGCGTATATTGTCCTGGCGTTCTTGACCCCAGTACTTCAAGGTGAAGGCTTCTTTAAATTCTTCGTACGTGGATTCCGTATGACACGCCACCATATTCCAGCGTCCATCTCCAAGTGTCTCCCGATCCATTTAATGTCACCGTTGTTGTAGTACTGTTCCTGGATCTCTGACAATTCCTTCAGGAACTCCATTGGGAACCTGTCAGTGCCGTTGTACTTTAACTCTGTATGTGCGTGTCCGTTAATTCTACTGATTATTCCAGACTCACCTTCAATTAGCTGACGCTGTAGTCGTTCTATCTGGGACTTTAATTCGTTGATTCGAGTGGTTTTCTCTCTGGTGCTCTCATCTACCTCACTGATCTTCTGCTGCATTGTGTTGTTTACGTCTCCCTGTTCCTGTTGTAATTGTCTTACTGTTTGGAATAGTTCGACTCTCAATTCCTCCTGCTTCTTGTGATTTTCTTTTGCGTGTGTCTCTACTCTGTTGTGGATCTTTTTGATGCTCGTTTGAGTATTTTGGGCAACACTCTTTAGTTCCTGTCGGTCTAATTCTCTTGTTTCTCGTACCTCTTCGAATTTCTTGTCGGTGTCCTCCTTTAACTCTTTTATGATCTCTTTCTGCTGCTTCTGAACCTCGTCTATCTTCTTGTCACAATTATTTATGTATTCACGCATTTCTGCGCGTATTTGTGTAAAATTTTCATTCTGCTTCTCTAACTTTTCATTAATTTCTTCCTTTTGCTTTTCAAACTTTTCTTCTAATTTTTCTTCTAGTTTCTAGAATTTTTCATTAATCATCTTAAGGCTCTCACTCTGTGCCCGCATGAGGTCCATAAGTGAACGCATTGTCACTTCTTCCTGTGGTTGTTGTTGCGACTCCTGTCCCCGCGCTCTGACGTCTGACGTCTCCTCAGTCATTTGTGAATAGGCTGGTGATTCCTCTCGTTCGACATCGGGTACTCCCTGATGGTTATTAATATCTAAACTCATGGAATCGGTACTACTGGTCGTCATTTTTGCAGCCTTACTTCGCGTTAACATTCAGTCCCAGTCCAACTAGCTTCACACTAATAATATTTGTTCTCACAACTACTAACATGAAATATTAATATATATGCTTATCCTATCTCTACTGCCTGCTCTTTGCCGTGCGATGGGCGCCAATTACAACGATGTGGGTTTTATGCTATTACGCTACTGAATTAATTAATCTGTGATTGCCGAGCCCCACGTTCTTTGGGAGCCAAATACAACGATTGCCACGTGTTGGGCAGTCAATTATGCTAACAATAATGAATTAATTAATCTGTGATTAATTAATTATGTAAATATACTAATTTGCATAATGAGCTCGTGTAATCACTCAATTAGGTGCTCATATCAACTGGACTGATTGAAACTAAATAACACGTTAATTACTTTACGTTAGCATAACTATTGCATGGAGACTCTAGTTGTTGTATTAATAAATAGAAAAAACTACTATAAATCACTCAAATGCCATTACTTTCTTGTTCTGAGGTAATTTGACAATGATGAACGCATATATTCTGGATAAAATAAACACTTATTTATTTAACATCATATCATTAAATAAAGAGAGTCAATATATAAAATATGGATGATTCCTGTAAATACATTCATAAACTCATAAAAAGAACATAAAAGAACACATGTATATACATCAAATTACAATGTGAGTCCAATACGTTGTTTGCTGGAAAACATACACATACATATATAATATAATCGGTATATAGAAACACAAATAGTCAAACAATAAATCTTATACTAATGCGTTCATCGTTTGCCTCAGATGGATGGCGTTAATTATGTTTATCATGTTTAATTTAAATGCTCAAGGGGTGTTTCTTGAAAAAGAGACAGGACAGTAGAGTTCTTATGATAAGAATAGCATAAAGATTACTTGTTAGACGAATTATCCGATATCTCCATCGGCGTAACTCCTCTTCTCTGCTGGTCCATGTGTGGGAAGCTGCGAGCTGTGATGTCACTGGCACTTAACACACGCGAAACAGATTCACTCGCGCTGTGTGTGTATTCTGTTGATTCGGCTGTTACTGTGCGAGTCATGAAATTATGTGTCGTGAAGATAAGTTCATCGTTAACTATGGTGTATATATATATATGTCTGTCTATTGTTGAACTTCTGGTATGTGCATAAATGTTTAGTGTCTTTGATGCCGTGGTGTAATTGTTCCAAATGATATTGTATCGCTCCGCCGCACTGTATAACGTTACGATTTCGTCGTCCGGTATTACATCAACGATAGTTCTACGCGTCGGTTATTGATGAAAGTGTGATTGGTTAGTTCAGTTCTGAATTTGAGTAGAATAAAGAACTCTATAATTGTTAAGCACTGGCGTATGTCGCATGTTTTTAGACACTGTAGGTACACTATTACCGGATACGCGCCAATATCGAAATGTCTAAGTCTCTTAGTTATATGTCGCGTGGCAAAGTTTCAAAGTCCCACTGCTGTCCGTATGTTAATCGAACTTTGACGACCGATTGTTGAAAGTTATAAATAGACTGTTTAAAAGTACGTGAAGACTGTTCAAAGTATATGATTGAAAATTTATGAAAGACTGTCCGACTGACTGACCTCCCGCGTGCCCTGCAAACAGTTTTTATCAAGCATCGTTGACCACAATGCATCCTTCTGGAAAAGACGCCCCAAGTCGAACCTGATAGGACAGAAGATCTCCTACCCTTAAGCCAGAGTGTCGTTCTTCACTTCTCATTCGACGTTCCCGTTGCCATGATGACGACGGTCCTCTCCACCTGTTCTCTGGGTAGATGCTGGGTTGTGATTGGATATCCTGTCTCCCCACGAGTTCGCGTCGAAAGCCTCCGTACTCTTTTCCTAGAACAGGAGCAATTTCATGGTCGTCCATCAAGTCTTTGTCTAAGCGTACTACGGATCTCGCTGCAGTTCTCACGCAAACAATGTGTCGTATTTTGTTATTGTTTTCGCTGTGTACGACCCCTTTTCCGAATGCTGTCCTGGCGCAGCGTGACGTCGTTTCCAAAACGGCACTCCTTCTCCCTGTCGTAAATTTCCGTTGTCGCCAGTAAGACGTTCCCCTGCTGTGTACAAGTTCGATTCTATTCTTTTAGGTATCGATGTCCGTTCTCATATAGGGTACACACTATTGTGCGTCTTACACCCTTTTCTTATTACTGGTACACTTCAAATTATCCCGGCAGTGTGTCCGTCACAGTTTCACTATAATTGGTACTTGACACAGTTTCTTTTATCTTACATTTGCAGGCTGTAAATCTCGTGTTTGAGTCGAGTCTGTCACGGCCAACCTTGTTCCCTATTGTAAAGCTATGTGAAGCGTATTTGTATTGTCCGAAGCAAACGTTCACTTGACACCTCGTCACACAGTTTCTTTATTTATTGCTCGTGGCCTGCGTAGGTGTGTCTAGCTGAATGTAACGTCTTTTCGGTCATACTAAAATTTTTAATTTTTTGGTTGTTACAACCTATACACATGATACAAGATTACATTATATATGGAATTTATTTATTTTATTCATCACTTTCATGAATTATGAACCTTATCATTGGTTTAATCATCTCATTCCTTTTAAATTGATATATTATAGTCCATATCTGTAGACATCTTGTGGAAATTAACAAATTTCTTTCCCTTTTGGAAATATAGGCTCAAAATCTGATTTCCGCCTTCATACAAATTTTTCTTCCATTTTAATTGTTATTAATACTATTATAATAAATTTTAATTAGTCATATTTCTCTTCCTTTCCTTAAATACATATAAATTACACCTTTGAACTGGTTTTTTGTGTTAATCTCTGAATTTGACATTGCTCTTTAAAATTAATTAATTTATATATTTTGAAAATTTACAATATTTTAAGGTATATTTCCTTATTATCATTTTAACTCATAGGATCATTCCCAGTAGTGGTTAACTGCTTTACCTTGCTAGTTTACAGGATTTATAAGTGAATTATACTGGTTTATATGGTTTCTGTGAATTCACCAAATGGCCTAGAGTTTAGAATTTTACATTTCTGTCTTTCTCAAATAAATTTAATCTTACCACTCCTCTGACTTTACATAGTTACTATTACATGAAAATAAAATGGTTTATAACTTACTGTGAGGTGTAGTATTTAATTAACACTACTGTTATAAAAAAAATAATTATGAACATGATTTAGCAATCTGCACAATTGAACATATTGCTGTCATGGTTTGAACATATACATTTAACTCCTTTTGAATTAACACAGCATACCTACTGAAACATTATTAATGGTATGTATGCTGTTATTTAGCAAACATAATTCATTTTAAACACATAATATAAATCTTATTTTCTAATAACTCTTACAAACACATTGATTTTATGGCTGTGAACAAACAGTCTATTTAAACATTTTAAACCTATGAATACTAAATTAATGCCAGTCCTTTCTGGTCTAAACCATTATTATTTATGATCCCCTTCATCAGTAAACATGACCACCCATACTCTAGTTATTAGCATTTTTTTACAAATGTCTTGTAAATAAAGAGTTACATTAAAATAATAAAATATTGGAAATCCTCCATTTTATTATTTTATTATGCTGTTTATTATTGGATATTAAAGTTGTTATATAGCATATTGATAGTCATAGTATCACTAACTTTAAGTTTATTGCATTTCCAAAAAACACTTACACAAATTCACTTTCACTGGTGGTTCTGATATTTTGAGTCTCACTATCTCAGACCAGACCTTTAGTAATCATGGACTGTTAAGACTTGTTTATTTTCTTTATCACACAATCGCTTTAGTAGGTTCACTTCTTATAATACTATACAACACTTTAGTTTTCTAAATAATTACATTTTATAGGATTTTGGTATGTTATACTTTCTTTTTAATCGTTTTTGTGGGTTTGGGGTTGATGGTAGTTAATAATAATAATAGGTTTTACAACGGTGTTTCTTTCATACTATTTCTTCCTCTCCTTCTTATCTTCTTTCTTGTCCTTCTTCTTATCTTCTTTCTTGTCCTTCTTCTCATCTTCTTTCTTGTCTTCATTCTTGTCCTTCTTCTAGTCTTCATTCTTCTGGTCTTCTTGTCTTCCTTCTTCATTCTTGAGTAAACCAAGGTACTTTGTGTTATCTCGACTGATGTTTAGTTTGGAGCATCGAAGTTATTTACTGATACGGAGCTTGCTTTTCTCTAAAGGTTTCAGGGTATTGTTTTCTTCCTGATCACAAATTTTATTCTTCCTTCTTCTTGTCTTTGGGGTATTTTGGTGTTCACCACTCTTAAACTGATTCTCTTTCTTCTTGATATGGTGTTATTTAATTTGTTTACTGCTCCTAACTTCCTGGGTAGATTACTGATCTTATGATATGAGTTGCTTTCAATACTTTCTTTGATATTTAAACAATGGTTTTTATATAATGTAATGAGGATTTTTATTTTATTGTGGTTCATTCCTTTGATTCCATTAAATCTCATTCAATATTATTTTAACATATGTGGTGTAATTAAATTTTATGATTTTATATGACTTAATAAGTAGTGGATTTTCTGTCACGCTACAGAATGCCCTTCTCCAGAAGTAATTTTTTCAGACTATACTTGCTTTGTCTGAAACAATTGCTTATGATAATTATTCTAGGTTTGTTATTATTCTGGACTTCCTTCCATTTTAAAAATTTTCTTATTTATATTTGAGTTTATATCCTTCTCATTCTCACTTGATCTTCCTTGATAGTAATAGTCATCTGAGTTTCATATTTATTATTTCATTTTCATATTTCTTCTTAGTATTTTCTCCTTGGGATATTTCCTCCCTATCGTTCCCTACTTTGTGAGCTGGTTCAGTTCAGAGAGGCACTGTACGCTACTTCCTCTGCTGTCCAATACTTCACACATATTTGATTACAGAGGCAAATCATCTCTGCTCAAAAAACATATTAATACTGCTGGAATTATCTACAGACAGATTAAAAAATTATTCAGAATAGTACACATTTGTTACTATTTAAAAAATATCTTTGGGATACTTCACTTATTACTTATTATATTTCTCAGAGATTTTAATATTCCTATCTCAGTTGTTCTTCTGACTCGTTAACTGGATGTTTCTTTCATTTGATATTATGGTAGGAAGCTCTTCTATTATTACATTTTTCAACTTTTCTTATCATATAAAGCTTTTGGTGATAAATTCTTTATTACCTTCTGGTTTTTTTATTATAATCTGCATTGTTTATTGTAGCATATCTTTATGACATTTTTAGACTGTTTCTTTGTTCTTATTATTTCCACTTGTTCTATTTTCTAGAACTTTTTATAACTGTCATTATCACAATTGACATTTAATTCATAAATCATTTTATATTAATTCGTTTAATTACACATATCTTTGATATTATTTTCTCATTATTCCTGTCATGGTTATTATCCTTTCGAATGAATGTTTTTTTTATTAATTTTATAATGAGGTCATAATTTCTCCTCATACCACTTCAAAGTTTTATTATCTCATAATTCCACATAAGTTTTTGTATTTTATTATATTCAATTACTCAAATCGTATCAACTAAAATCGTATTGCATTTTTTTTATATTCTTTGGCATCATTTTATGGAAAGGTTTTTACTCTTTATATTGAAATTAGACATGATCATACTTTCCAGAATTATTTGTTTTAATTCTAAAGTCTGTTTCCTTTATTCATCCCATTATAATCCTTTATAAACATGGTAAATATATTTTACTCTTACCATAAATATGGTATTAAATCTTTTCTGTTTATTTCACCAAAGTGTTTTATTAATAATTGGTTGGTAAGTTGTACTTACTCTTGGTTTGGAAACTTGATTTATACACAATTCAAAATTCACTCTTCTTATATTTCCATAAAGTTTTCAAATAATTGTATGTAAGGTGGGCTTGCTTTCTTTTTAAATTTAGTTGTTTTCAATTCAAAATTCTTTTTATATTTCTGCAAAATGGTTTTTTCTCAAATTCTTGGTTAGTAAGGTGAACTTACAATCTTTTTAAATTTAGATGATTTCTCATTCTAAATTCTTTTTTATATTCTTGCCATAAAGTTTTCTTCAAATAGTTGTTATGTAAGGTATTACATTGTTTTTGGAATTTAGACGATTTTTATTTCTAAATTCTCTCCTTCTTTATTATCATATTATTGCCACATAGTTTTTTCATAAATAACTGGTATGTAAGATGATCTTACAATTTCTTTGGAATTTGGATTATTTAGTCCAAATTCTTCTCCTTATATCTTTCCAAATAGTTTTTCTTAAAATAATTGTATGTAATGTGGTATTACCTTATTTTTGAATTTTGAGGGTTATTTCAAAATTCTTCTTGTTATATTCTTCTTTCCAAATAGTTTCTTTCAAATAAATTGTATGTAATTGTCTTACATTGTTTTTAGAATTTTGTTGATTTCTAAATTCTTTTTCTTCTCTTTCCAAATAGTTTTTTCAAATTTTTAGTATGTAATTTGATATTACATTATTTTTGAATTTTGTTGATTTTTTAAATTCTTTTTCTTCTCTTTCCAAAATGTTTCTTTTAAATAATTGTATGTAATTTGGTATTACATTATTTTTGAATTTAGTTGATTTTTAAATTCTTTTTCTTCTCTTTTCAAAATGTTTCCTTTAAATAATTGTATGTAATTTGGTATTACATTATTTTTGAATTTAGTTGATTTTTAAATTCTTTTTCTTCTCTTTTCAAAATGTTTCCTTTAAATAATTGTATGTAATTTGGTATTACATTATTTTTGAATTTAGTTGATTTTTATTCATAAAATTTCTTCATGGATGCCTGGTTAAAGACACCCTTAATTTTATTTGAATTCATCTCCTTTATTTCGTATGTGTTGTTGTTATTGTTCTTAGAGACAATATAGGGACCAGTGTACAGAAGCAATAATTTTTTTGTTATCCCCTCTAAGGAACTGGGTAATTCCCTATTCTTCAACAACACCTTCTCTCCAACGGTATAATTAATAACCTTACCCATGCCTTTATCGTACTTATTCCGCCGTTTCTCCTGATCTTCGGCCACCTTATTATGAAATTGAACTCTATTAAATATATATTTATGCTCTCTGGGGAACTCCAATATATCCTCGATCTCCCTAGGGGGTTGTCTCTCGTACATTGCGGAGTATGGGGTTATTCCTATGGCTGGATGGTATGCCAGGTTGAGGAATTCTTCAGTGGCCTCCAAGTATTCTTGCCACCTCCTCTGCTGATCGTGGCAATACGTTCTTAATAGGCGCCCCACCTCTCGCAAGACTCTTTCGGCCGGGTTACTGCTCGGGTGGTATACTGATGTCTTGTATGTATGAACCCCCATTGACAGCAGTGTATCCCGCCATTTCCTCCCCTTGAATTGTGTTGTGTGGTCGGTTATGATCGATACCGGTTTTCCGACGGTTGGGAAGTACTGGTTGATCAGGATTTCAAGAACTTTATTCGTAGTCGCCCGATTCGCTGGGTATAGCTTTACGAACTTGGTATAATGGTCCATTATGATAACGAGATATTTGTATCGGTGGCGGCCTCCACTGCGGGGAAATGGCCCACAGATATCCAGGAATACCTTCTCAAGTTTCGACTGAGAGGTTATCGTTGTTGGTTTTTACGAGTTGGCAAATGCGACAGTTTCTTATGTACTTTCGTACTTTCCGATTTATGTCTTTGATATGGCAGCTCTCTTCCAGGGCCTTTACCACCTTTAAGGCGCCCATATGCCCATATTGAACATGATAATTGAACACTATCTCCTTCTCAATATGGGTCGGAATAATAACCTTCCATTCCTCCTTATATAAAGATGGTCTTGAAAACAGGATTCCATTATGGATTTTATAATATTGGGAGATTGTCTCATCCCCTGCTTCCAATCTTGTGATAATAGAGATTAACTTCGGGTCAGCTTGTTGGTGTGTGCTCAGGTGTTCCAAAATTGATTGTAGACCGGCGCTGCTACTTAGAATATGGTATACTTTAAGAATACTCTCCTTCTCCCCCTCGAACGTCTGTTTGTCAATGTCTACTCTAGACAATTCGTCCGCGACGACATTCTTCCTTCCGGGGATATACTCCCACTTAAGGTCGTATTCTTGCAGCAATAGTATCCACCGCGTTAACCTTCCATGGCTTAACTTACATCTCTTAAGGAACGAGATAGACTTATGGTCTGTCCGGACGGTAACGGAATAACCAAGGATATAAGTGCGGAACTTTCCGCACGCGAACACGACACTCAATAATTCCTTTTCTGTAACGTGGTAGTTTTTCTCACATTGATTCAATGCTCTGCTGGCAAAGCAGATCACCAGATGTTCGCCCTCCTCATCATCTTGATATAAGGTAGTGCCGAGGCTGATGTCACTGGCATCACAATTAAGAAAGAAAGGCTTGTTAAAATCTGGATGGCGAAGTATAATGGGTTCAAGGAATTTTTGTTTTATTAAAGATAATATATTTTGTTGTTCATTACCCCAGATCCATTTATTTTTGGATGACAGTTGCGGCTGAAATCTGGCAGTCAGTTCTGAGTACTTTTCCTGGAACTTACGGTAGTAATTACAGAGTCCCAGGAACGACTGTAACTGCCTTCGATTCTTAGGTGTAGGAAAGTCCTGAATCGCTTCGACCTTTTCAGCCGACGGTGAGATTCCCTGATCATTTATTATGAAGCCTAAGAATTGTATTTCCTTAGCAATGAAATGAGATTTTGCTAATTTTAGCGTAATATTATTTGTCGCTAGCTTCTGTAATACGTGTTCCACACGGTAGCAGTGTTCCTCCCAAGTTTCTGAGGACACTAGCAAGTCATCGACATATATGGTGGTGAATTGTAGTGCTTCTTGGCCAAGTATCTGGTCCATGCAGTGCACAAAGACTGCGACTGAGTTTACCAGTCCGAAGGGCAACCTCTTAAACTGGTAGTTCCGCCCTTCGAATATAAAGGCCAGATACTGGCGACTCTGTGGATGTAATTCCACCTGCCAGTACCCGCACACCGTATCCCAGGTACTGAAGTATTTGGTACCGTGGAACCGTTTTAAAATCTCCTCAATCTCACCGGGCGAAGTCCTGTCATTAATGATCATTTTATTTATTTCGCGCGCATCTAAACACAAACGGACTTGTCCGTTTTTCTTAGGAATAGCCACGATAGGACTTGTATATGGGGAATGGCTACTCTCTATAATGTCACGGTTAATCATTTGCTCTGTTTCAGCTCTTACTGCTTGCTTTCGTGATTGCGCAATGGGGTAAGACTTCCGGTTAAAGTCCACTGTGTCTCGGAACTGTAGAGTACACTGGAAGTTTTTCACTTTACCGGGCTCATCAGAAAAGACTGATTTATATTTGTTATATATGCTGATTAATTTGTTCGCTTGGTTTATTGTTAACTTTTCGCCAGTTATACCGCTCCGGAAATCCCTGATCTCCTGGATTTTTTGTGACCATAAATCTTCATTGGAGGTGTCGTCTATCCTTTGATCAATTATAGATAGTAGGGGGAAAATACCGGTTCTAACTCACAAAGGAATGCCGCCGTTCCCACGGTCAAAGATTTTTTCCCACGCTCTCCCCACCACCGCTGGACCTGCAGCATCCGCGAATTTCCACCAATACAATTTCATGCCACCTTTTGCGCGCCAAGTTCAAAGAGATGCCGCCGTTCCCACGGTCCAAGATTTTTTCCCACGCTCTCCCCACCACCACTGGACCACAGCATCCCAAAGGACCGCGAATTTCCGCGAATACATTTTTTTATTTTTTTTTAATTTGATATTTTTATTTTTTAAATTAAATTGATTTGCATATCCGCAAATATATGCCGCCTTTCGCGAGCCTAAATCACTTTCACTTTCTATCAGCTGGACCCGCAGCATCCCAAATGGACCACAGCCCGCGACTTTTTCGCGTATCTGGACCACAGCATCCGCGAATATAATTTTTTATTTTTTTATATGCCGCCTTTCGCGAGCCTAGATCACTTTCACTTTCTATCAGCTGGACCCGCAGCATCCCAAATGGACCACCCGCATCCGCGAATATATTTATTTATTTTTAAATAAAGCTGATTTGCATATCAGAGGTGGGTGGTGGGTGGGAGGTTCCGACTTGATGCATTATAGTGTATATATTAAATATATGATCAGGGTTACCAACCTTGCATGAGTTCAAATTTGTTGTGTGTGTTATAATGTATATTAAATCTATATGATCAGGTTTACCAACCTATGCATGGGTTCAAACTTGATATGTGTATTATAGTGTATATTAAAATATATGATCAGGGTTACCAATTTTTAAATAAAGCTGATTTGCATATCAGGGGTGGGTGGTGGGTGGGAGGTTCCAACGTGATGCATTATAGTGTATATTAAAAATATATGATCAGGGTTACCAACCTTGCATGAGTTCAAATTTGTTGTGTGTTATAATGTATATTAAATCTATATGATCAGGTTTACCAACCTATGGTGGGGGGTTCCGACTTGATGCATTATAGTGTATATTAAAAATATATGATCAGGGTTACCAACCTTGCATGAGTTCAAATTTGTTGTGTGTTATAATGTATATTAAATCTATATGATCAGGTGTACCAACCTCTGTATTATTATAGTGTATAGATATTTTATATGAGCAGGGTTGTCAACATTTTCTGTGGCGGGGGGAGGGAAATTCAAATATGTGTTATATAGTGTATATATTAAAATATATGATCAGGGTTACCAATCTTACATTATTGTGTGTGTGTGTATAGAGCAGATCTGCCAACATTTTTTTTCTCTTCTGTAGTGGGAAATTCAAACTATATGATCATAATTGTTACTCTCTCTCTCTCTCTCTCTCACACATTTGAATGTAAGTAAAACTATCTCTCTTGTTGTCAAACGTTATGTTCAAGCCGTTTTCTCCTCTCCCTCTCCCTCTCTTTCTCTCTCTCTCTCTCTCACTGTGTACATTGAGTAAATAATTTTAGCTCTCTCTCTCTCTCTCTCACACTTGTTGTGTATGTCTCTCTCTCTCTCTCTCTCTCTCTCTCTGTGGTCAGTACCGTGCGCATGTATATGAAATTAGAAAGTTTATATTTATTCGACAAATATTAACGCCCTCTCTCTCTCTCGCTCGCAGACGTCGGAAGCAATTCCTAGTTTATAATGTAATTACCTGTGCTTGTATGTCTCTCTTTCGCATAAAAAAAATCTCCTTGAAATAAGGTATTTTCAAAAGTTTTGTGTACACATACAAATCGCTATCGGACGATGTACGTGCTGCTCACACACACATTGTGTATGTCTCTCTCTCGCTGCAAACGTTGACAAGAATTCCCTTATTCAAAGCGATTACGTTGTCACAGTACACAAATTTAAATATGCCTTACAGACCATTGTAATTTTAAAAATTCATTTTTGCATTAATTAAATATATATATCGTAAACAATGAAATAATAATAATATTTTTAATAAAACAATTATCAGTTTAAATAATAATTTTCATGATTGTAAGATACAATCTGCAAATTATTCAGCTTCACAGTAAATGTTAGCCTATTGTGTGTGTGTGTGTGTGCTATGTAAATTGTTTGTTTGTACATCAGTGAATAATATAATCGTGATAGTTTTAATGTAATGTGTATCGTGTATTGCTGCTGCTGCTGCTGATGCTGCAAACGTCGGTAGAAATTCCCCATCTCTCTCGCTCGCAGACGTCGGAAGAAATTCCTAGTTTATAATGTAATTACCCACATTGTGTATGTCTCTCTCTCTCGCTGCAAACGTTGACGAGAATTCCCTTATTCAAGACGATTTGTATGTGTACACAAACTTAAATATAGTTTACAGACCATTGTAATTTTAAAAATTCTAACGACATATAAATTGTAGTAGCAATAATAATAAGTGATATTTACAATGAAACTATTTTCAAATAAAAATGATGTTGGTTCGACAACCTTTTGTTTTTAAGACTATAACAAGAATGAGACAAGGATCAACTCTCTCTCTCCCCCTCTCTCTCTCTCTCTCTCTCTCACACACACACACACACACACACACACACACACACATTTAGTATGAACAGACGTGTCTTTGTTAGTAAAATGTACAAATCATATGACTTTATGTGAACTTCAAAGGGTTCAAATGTTTCAAAATAAAAATATATAAAACAAAACAAAAAATACAGAATATATGAAATGTATATTACAAATAAAATATATATATTACATATTATGAATTTTTTAATTTGTGAAGCAATCTTCTTCTTCTTCATTTGGTACTACATTAGGGCAGTCCTTGGACGTCACTTTTATGGGGTTTTCATAAACATAAAGATCACTACCACCAATAATTTGTGGTACAATACTTCTGTTTAATGGTAAAACCTAAGACAAAGCATTAAATAAAACATGCAATCAGTATTAATAGTACAAAATATCACTGTTTTATTAATTTAAAATACTGTATAATTGCTTACGATTAACAAATAAGAGAAAGACATACTTTACAATTCTTTTCATTCTTTTATTCAAATGTAACATTCAAATTTAAACGTTCTGTTTCAGATAATAGTTTGAATATAAAATGAAATGGAATGCAGTATTTTGTTATGAGAAATTACATTTGTAAATTACAGATTTGTTCTCTAACTACTGATACAATTGTTCAGTTTCGATTTGGTACTCAATATATTTTAGTCTCCTAGTATTTTCATTGATACATTTTGGAAACTGAGTACAGAATAAATCTACAATCACCTAGTCGGAATCATTAAGTTTTACAAAAAGATCTTATTGATCAGTTTGTCAGAGTCCAATTTGTTGACAGAAAACAATTATGTGATCAAATAAACATTACCAGAGCTCAAAAGAGTACAAAGTCATACTTTTGGTGAAGAAAATCACGTCATCAACAACAAAAGTTGTTTGTGTTTAAACAGCTACAAACAATAATTAATTTTCTTACACTAGTAAACATTTTGCTGTAATTGTTTCAATTAAAGGAAACATATATATATTCGTTGAGAAAATCTGTTGTGGCTGGACGAAACATGTGTCTGAATAAATTTTCTCTCTACATAGCAGTTGTAAAAGTAGTCATATACATTATGTGCTATATATACAAAAGGCTTTCAACGTGTTTGTCATTTCAACCAATTTGTACCACGCTCTAATTATGTAAAAATAACTGTACCGCTCCATACAACTGAGAATAAATCCGCACAAACACACACACACACACACACACACACACACACACACATACGCATACACACATACACAACGATGTTTCTACTTATTTGAACAAGTCCTGTATTAAATGCACTTGTTAATGTTTTAATGTGAACAATTTTACGTTTAAATAAAATCTGTACATACAATAAAATTATGTTTCAGTATTAATGATATAAATATTACTGTTTTATTAATTTAAAATACCGTATAATTGCTTACGATTGACAAATAAGAGAAAAGGCATACTTTACGGAATTTCTTGAAATTTTTGCAGTAAGTCTTCTGCTCATGTGTACTAGCAGCCTGTGTGGTTACAGTTAACCATTTAAATTCAATGTTCTTGTTGTTGTTAACCTTCTGCTCGTCTCCCTTTCGTTTACTGGCGGTATGTTTGGCTACAGTTAACCATTTAAGTTCAATGTTCTGAGAAGTATTCATCATCTTCTTGTTCCTATAATAACAGTACCTGCTTCAGTACTATATATATTATGTGCTATATATATACATAAGGCTTTCAAATCTAATTGTGTAAGAATAACTGTACCGTCACATACAACTGAGAATAAATCCGTACAAACATACACACATGCACACACTTGCGATGTTTTACTTCCATATTCCTTAAGGAATGGAAGTATGGTGATGGCAAAAAAAATCGTGTTCGAGATTATTGCAGATTCTGATTCTACTACACTCAAAACATGAAAAAAGTCGTTTTCCGAAAAGTGTCTGTGTGTCTGTGTGTCTGTCTGTCTGTCTGTCTGTCTGTCTGTCTGTAGATTTTTTTTCTATGGCAAACGATAACTGCCGCAAATTCAAACAGAATCAAATAATTTTTTGCATACAGCCCGGTTTTGCAGAGTTCTCGCGACCTATTGTTTTTGGTGAAGATCGGTTGAGGGAAAGGGGTAGTTTACCTGCAACGGTTTTTTTTTAGCAAGGGAAATTTTGTTTGTTTGGCAAACGATAACAGCCGCAAATTCAAACAGAATCAAATAATGTTTCGCATACAGCCCTGAATTGTAGAGTTCTCAAGACCTATTGTTTTTGGTGAAGATCGGTTAAGGGAAAGGGGTAGTTTACCTGTAACGTTTTATGTTTTAACAAGGGTATTTCCTATGGCAAACGATAACAGCCGCAAATTCAAACAGAATGAAAAGATTATTTGCATACAGCCCTAAATTGTAGAGTTCTCAATACCTTTTGTTTTTGGTGAAGATCGGTTAAGGGAAAGGGGTAGTTTACCTGCAACGTTTTTTTAACAAGGGTATTTTATATGGCAAACGATAACAGCCGCAAATTCAAACAGAATCAAATAATGTTTTGCATACAGTCCTGATTTGTAGAGTACTCAAGACCTATTGTTTTTGGTGAAGATCGGTTAAGGGGAAGGGGTAGTTTACCTGCAACCTTTTACGTTTTATTTTCTATGGCAAACGATAACAGCCGCAAATTCAAACAGAATCAAATAATGTTTTGCATACAGCCCTGATTTGTAGAGTACTCAAGACCTATTGTTTTTGGTGAAGATCGGTTAAGGGGAAGGGGTAGTTTACCAGCAACGTTTTTTTATCAAGCGTATTTTCTATGGCAAACGATAACAGCCGCAAATTCAAACAGAATCAAATAATTTTTTGCATACGTCCCTGAATTGTAGAGGTCTCAATGACTTTCGATTTTGGTGAAGATCGGTTAAGGGGAAGGGGTAGTTTACCTGCAACCTTTTACGTTTTAACAAGAGTAAAGTACTTGAAAATTTATTTAAACTTTTTGAAACAATGGTAATTGTTAAAAATAAAATAATTTTGTTGCCAGGCAATAAAATTATAATTTTTTCATTTTAATGTAATATAATATTTTTCATTTAATACAGCAATAAATATCGGTATGGAGAACCATACATGACTTCCATATTCTAAGATTTATATTTAAAATCATTTTCAGCCAAACAGCCAGGCTGTGCCTTACCTGCCTTTTTATTGCTGTATTAAATGAAAAATATTATATTACATTAAAATGAAAAAATTATAATTTTATTGCCTGGCAACAAAATTATTTTATTTTTTACAATTACCATTGTTTCAAAAAGTTTAAATAAATTTTCAAGTACTTTACTCTTGTTAAAACGTATAAGGTTGCAGGTAAACTACCCCTTCCCCTTAACCGATCTTCACCAAAATCGAAAGTCATTGAGACCTCTACAATTCAGGGACGTATGCAAACAATTATTTGATTCTGTTTGAATTTGCGGCTGTTATCGTTTGCCATAGAAAATACGCTTGATAAAAAAACGTTGCAGGTAAACTACCCCTTCCCCTTAACCGATCTTCACCAAAAACAATAGGTCTTGAGTACTCTACAAATCAGGACTGTATGCAAAACATTATTTGATTCTGTTTGAATTTGCGGCTGTTATCGTTTGCCATAGAAAATACCCTTGTTAAAAAAACGTTGCAGGTAAACTACCCCTTTCCCTCAACCGATCTTCACCAAAAACAATAGGTCTTGAGAAATCTACAATTCAGGGCTGTATGCGAAACATTATTTGATTCTGTTTGAATTTACGGCTGTTATCGTTTGCCAAAAAAAAAAATTTTCCCTTGATAAAAAAAACCGTTGCAGGTAAACTACCCCTTCCCCTCAACCGATCTTCACCAAAAACAATAGGTCGCGAGTACTCTACAAATCAGGGCTGTATGCAAAAAATTATTTGATTCTGTTTGAATTTGCGGCAGTTGTCGTTTGCCATAGAAAATACGCATGATAAAAAACGTTGCTGGTAAACTACCCCTTCCCCTCAACCGATCTTCACCAAAAACAATAGGTCTTGAGTACTCTACAAATCAGGGCTGTATGCAGAAAATTATTTGATTCTGTTTGAATTTGCGGCTGTTATCGTTTGCCATAGAAAATACCCTTGTTAAAAAAACGTTGTAGGTAAACTACCCCTTTCCCTTAACCGATCTTCACCAAAAACAAAAGGTATTGAGAACTCTACAATTTAGGGCTGTATGCAAATAATCTTTTCATTCTGTTTGAATTTGCGGCTGTTATCGTTTGCCATAGGAAATACCCTTGTTAAAACATAAAACGTTACAGGTAAACTACCCCTTTCCCTTAACCGATCTTCACCAAAAACAATAGGTCTTGAGAACTCTACAATTCAGGGCTGTATGCGAAACATTATTTGATTCTGTTTGAATTTGCGGCTGTTATCGTTTGCCAAACAAACAAAATTACCCTTGCTAAAAAAAAACCGTTGCAGGTAAACTACCCCTTTCCCTCAACCGATCTTCACCAAAAACAATAGGTCGCGAGAACTCTGCAAAACCGGGCTGTATGCAAAAAATTATTTGATTCTGTTTGAATTTGCGGCAGTTATCGTTTGCCATAGAAAAAAAATCTACAGACAGACAGACACACAGACAGACAGACACACAGACAGACAGACACACAGACAGACACACAGACACTTTTCGGAAAACGACTTTTTTTCATGTTTTGAGTGTAGTAGAATCAGAATCTGCAATAATCTCGAACACGATTTTTTTTGCCATCACCATACTTCCATTCCTTAAGGAATATGGAAGTAAAAGGCAGGTAAGACACAGCCTGGCTGTTTGGCTGAAAATGATTTTAAATATAAATCTTAGAATATGGAAGTCATGTATGGTTCTCCATACCGATATTTTACTTATTTGAACAAGTCATGTATTAAATTCAATAAATAATGCACTTGATAATGTTTTAATGTGAATAATTTTCCGTTTAAATAAAATCTGTACATACAATAAAATTATGTTCACTTTAAGAAATAAAAACTGTACAGTATGTTTCTTTGATTGCGAACGAAACATCAGACATCCCGTCTGTCTAAGCGTACATTTATTATGTAAATCATCTTTTTACTTCCATATTCCTTAAGGAATGGAAGTATGGTGATGGCAAAAAAAATCGTGTTCGAGATTATTGCAGATTCTGATTCTACTACACTCAAAACATGAAAAAAAGTCGTTTTCCGAAAAGTGTCTGTGTGTCTATCTGTCTGTCTGTCTGTCTGTCTGTCTGTCTGTCTGTGTGTCTGTGTGTCTGTGTGTCTGTAGATTTTTTTTCTATGGCAAACGATAACTGCCGCAAATTCAAACAGAATCAAATAATTTTTTGCATACAGCCCGGTTTTGCAGAGTTCTCGCGACCTATTGTTTTTGGTGAAGATCGGTTGAGGGAAAGGGGTAGTTTACCTGCAACGGTTTTTTTTTAGCAAGGGAAATTTTGTTTGTTTGGCAAACGATAACAGCCGCAAATTCAAACAGAATCAAATAATGTTTCGCATACAGCCCTGAATTGTAGAGTTCTCAAGAACTATTGTTTTTGGTGAAGATCGGTTAAGGGAAAGGGGTAGTTTACCTGTAACGTTTTATGTTTTAACAAGGGTATTTCCTATGGCAAACGATAACAGCCGCAAATTCAAACAGAATGAAAAGATTATTTGCATACAGCCCTAAATTGTAGAGTTCTCAAGACCTTTTGTTTTTGGTGAAGATCGGTTAAGGGAAAGGGGTAGTTTACCTACAACGTTTTTTTAACAAGGGTATTTTCTATGGCAAACGATAACAGCCGCAAATTCAAACAGAATCAAATAATTTTCTGCATACAGCCCTGATTTGTAGAGTACTCAAGACCTATTGTTTTTAGTGAAGATCGGTTAAGGGGAAGGGGTAGTTTACCAGCAACGTTTTTTATCATGCGTATTTTCTATGGCAAACGACAACTGCCGCAAATTCAAACAGAATCAAATAATTTTTTGCATACAGCCCTGATTTGTAGAGTACTCGCGACCTATTGTTTTTGGTGAAGATCGGTTGAGGGGAAGGGGTAGTTTACCTGCAACGGTTTTTTTTATCAAGGGAAATTTTTTTTTTTTGGCAAACGATAACAGCCGCAAATTCAAACAGAATCAAATAATGTTTCGCATACAGCCCTGAATTGTAGATTTCTCAAGATCTATTGTTTTTGGTGAAGATCGGTTGAGGGAAAGGGGTAGTTTACCTGCAACGTTTTTTTAACAAGGGTATTTTATATGGCAAACGATAACAGCCGCAAATTCAAACAGAATCAAATAATGTTTTGCATACAGTCCTGATTTGGAGAGTACTCAAGACCTATTGTTTTTGGTGAAGATCGGTTAAGGGGAAGGGGTAGTTTACCTGCAACCTTTTACGTTTTATTTTCTATGGCAAACGATAACAGCCGCAAATTCAAACAGAATCAAATAATGTTTTGCATACAGCCCTGATTTGTAGAGTACTCAAGACCTATTGTTTTTGGTGAAGATCGGTTAAGGGGAAGGGGTAGTTTACCTGCAACGTTTTTTTATCAAGCGTATTTTCTATGGCAAACGATAACAGCCGCAAATTCAAACAGAATCAAATAATTTTTTGCATACGTCCCTGAATTGTAGAGGTCTCAATGACTTTCGATTTTGGTGAAGATCGGTTAAGGGGAAGGGGTAGTTTACCTGCAACCTTTTACGTTTTAACAAGAGTAAAGTACTTGAAAATTTATTTAAACTTTTTGAAACAATGGTAATTGTTAAAAATAAAATAATTTTGTTGCCAGGCAATAAAATTATAATTTTTTCATTTTAATGTAATATAATATTTTTCATTTAATACAGCAATAAAAAGGCAGGTAAGACACAGCCTGGCTGTTTGGCTGAAAATGATTTTAAATATAAATCTTAGAATATGGAAGTCATGTATGGTTCTCCATACCGATATTTTACTTATTTGAACAAGTCATGTATTAAATTCAATAAATAATGCACTTGATAATGTTTTAATGTGAATAATTTTCCGTTTAAATAAAATCTGTACATACAATAAAATTATGTTCACTTTAAGAAATAAAAACTGTACAGTATGTTTCTTTGATTGCGAACGAAACATCAGACATCCCGTCTGTCTAAGCGTACATTTATTATGTAAATCATCTTTTTACTTCCATATTCCTTAAGGAATGGAAGTATGGTGATGGCAAAAAAAATCGTGTTCGAGATTATTGCAGATTCTGATTCTACTACACTCAAAACATGAAAAAAAGTCGTTTTCCGAAAAGTGTCTGTGTGTCTATCTGTCTGTCTGTCTGTCTGTCTGTCTGTCTGTCTGTGTGTCTGTGTGTCTGTGTGTCTGTAGATTTTTTTTCTATGGCAAACGATAACTGCCGCAAATTCAAACAGAATCAAATAATTTTTTGCATACAGCCCGGTTTTGCAGAGTTCTCGCGACCTATTGTTTTTGGTGAAGATCGGTTGAGGGAAAGGGGTAGTTTACCTGCAACGGTTTTTTTTTAGCAAGGGAAATTTTGTTTGTTTGGCAAACGATAACAGCCGCAAATTCAAACAGAATCAAATAATGTTTCCCATACAGCCCTGAATTGTAGAGTTCTCAAGACCTATTGTTTTTGGTGAAGATCGGTTAAGGGAAAGGGGTAGTTTACCTGTAACGTTTTATGTTTTAACAAGGGTATTTCCTATGGCAAACGATAACAGCCGCAAATTCAAACAGAATGAAAAGATTATTTGCATACAGCCCTAAATTGTAGAGTTCTCAAGACCTTTTGTTTTTGGTGAAGATCGGTTAAGGGAAAGGGGTAGTTTACCTACAACGTTTTTTTAACAAGGGTATTTTCTATGGCAAACGATAACAGCCGCAAATTCAAACAGAATCAAATAATTTTCTGCATACAGCCCTGATTTGTAGAGTACTCAAGACCTATTGTTTTTGGTGAAGATCGGTTGAGGGGAAGGGGTAGTTTACCAGCAACGTTTTTTATCATGCGTATTTTTTTTGGCAAACGACAACTGCCGCAAATTCAAACAGAATCAAATAATTTTTTGCATACAGCCCTGATTTGTAGAGTACTCGCGACCTATTGTTTTTGGTGAAGATCGGTTGAGGGGAAGGGGTAGTTTACCTGCAACGGTTTTTTTTATCAAGGGAAATTTTTTTTTTTGGCAAACGATAACAGCCGCAAATTCAAACAGAATCAAATAATGTTTCGCATACAGCCCTGAATTGTAGATTTCTCAAGACCTATTGTTTTTGGTGAAGATCGGTTGAGGGAAAGGGGTAGTTTACCTGCAACGGTTTTTTTTTAGCAAGGGAAATTTTGTTTGTTTGGCAAACGATAACAGCCGCAAATTCAAACAGAATCAAATAATGTTTCGCATACAGCCCTGATTTGTAGAGTACTCAAGACCTATTGTTTTTGGTGAATATCGGTTAAGGGGAAGGGGTAGTTTACCTGCAACGTTTTTTTATCAAGCGTATTTTCTATGGCAAACGATAACAGCCGCAAATTCAAACAGAATTAAATAATTTTTTGCATACGTCCCTGAATTGTAGAGGTCTCAATGACTTTCGATTTTGGTGAAGATCGGTTAAGGGGAAGGGGTAGTTTACCTGCAACCTTTTACGTTTTAACAAGAGTAAAGTACTTGTTTTCTATGGCAAACGATAACTGCCGCAAATTCAAACAGAATCAAATAATTTTTTGCATACAGCTCTGATTTGTAGAGTACTCACGACCTATTGTTTTTGGTGAAGATCGGTTGAGGGAAAGGGGTAGTTTACCTGCAACGGTTTTTTTTTATCAAGGGAATTTTTTTTTTTTTGGCAAACGATAACAGCCGCAAATTCAAACAGAATTAAATAATGTTTCGTATACAGCCCTGAATTGTAGAGTTCCCAAGACCTATTGTTTTTGGTAAAGATCGGTTAAGGGAAAGGGGTAGTTTACCTGTAACATTTTATGTTTTATTTACTTCCATATTCCTTAAGGAATGGAAGTTGGTGATGGCAAAAAAATCGTGTTCGAGATTATTGCAGATTCTGATTCTACTACACTCAAAACATGAAAAAAGTCGTTTTCCGAAAAGTGTCTGTGTGTGTGTCTGTCTGTGTGTGTGTGTGTGTGTCTGTAGATTTTTTTTCTATGGCAAACAATAACTGCCGCAAATTCAAACAGAATCAAATAATTTTTTGCATACAGCCCTGATTTGTAGAGTACTCACGACCTATTGTTTTTGGTGAAGATCGGTTGAGGGAAAGGGGTAGTTTACCTGCAACGGTTTTTTTTTATCAAGGGAAATTTTTTTTTGGCAAACGATAACAGCCGCAAATTCAAACAAAATTAAATAATGTTTCGTATACAGCCTTGAATTGTAGAGTTCTCAAGGCCTATGGTTTTTGGTGATGATCGGTTAAGGGAAAGGGGTAGTTTACCTGCAACGTTTTATGTTTTAACAAGCGTATTTTCTATGGCAAACGATAACAGACGCAAATTCAAACAGAATCAAAAGATTGTTTGTATACAGCCCTAAATTGCAGAGTTCTCAAGACTTATTGTTTTTGGTGAAGATCGGTTAAGGGAAAGGGGTAGTTTACCTGCAGCGTTTTTTTATCAAGGGTATTTTCTATGGCAAACGATAACAGCCGCAAATTCAAACAGAATCAAATAATTTTTTGCATACAGCCGTGATTTGTAGAGTACTCAAAACCTATTGTTTTTGGTGAAGATCGGTTAAGGGGAAGGGGTAGTTTACCTGCAACGTTTTTTTATCAAGCGTATTTTCTATGACGAACGATAACAGCCGCAAATTCAAACAGAATCAAATAATTTTTTGCATACGTCACTGAATTGTAGAGGACTCAAGGCCTTTTGATTTTAGTGAAGATCGGTTAAGGGGAAGGGGTAGTTTACCGGCAACCTTTTACGTTTTAACAAGAGTAAAGTACATGAAAATTCATTTAAACTTTTTCAAACAATGGTAATTGTTAAAATAAAATAATTTTGTTGCCAGGCAATAAAATTATAATTTTTTTTTTTTTAATGTAAATCTGTACATAGTATAAAGTAAAGTCGGTGCGTTTTCTCTCTGTGTTTGAAATCGCTAATCTCAGGAAGTACTGAACGGATTTTGTTCAAGTTTTCGCCAATAGATAGAGTGTCTATCGAGGAACATTTATGTGTATAATTAATACATATATGTTGTACATTAGTTTAGCTATCACGGTTTATGTCAAGTAAGTGGTATAGTTTACATCTTATATATAAAAATGAATGTTTCTTTGTTTGTCCCGTATGCGTTCCTATACCATTCATCCGATTGCGATGAAACTTCGGTGAGTTGTTGTGCGCACGTCCGCGAAGGTTTCTTCCACATCTCCTCCTAAACCACTGTACCGATTTCAACCAAACTTGGCACAAATATTTTACGCAACGGGAGAACCAACATAGGATAGGTGTTTTTTCGATGGGGTCCTTTTGGGGGTTCTTTGGGGTCTTCCACTTCGCCTCCTAAACCACTGGACCGATTTCAACCAAACTTGGCACAAATATTTTACGCAAAGGGAGAACCAACATAGGACAAGTGTTTTTTTCGATACGATCCTTTGGGGTCTTCCACGTCTCCACCTAAACCATTGGACCGATTTCAACCAAACTTGGCACAAATATTTTACGCAACGGGAGAACCAACATAGGACAGGTGTTTTTTTCGATACGATCCTCTGGGGGGTCCTTTGCGGTCTTAAAAAACTATTACATCTGGTTACTATGGCAACCCAATAGAATAGATTCTGTTCTAAATATATTATCGCATTAAATTGAAGACCACGCGATCGAAGTTGTGGGGAACAGCTATTTATTTTTAAGAAGCCTACTTTAATTAAACTTTATTAATTAAACTAACATTTTCATTACGTACAACGTGAAACTCCGTAGCGAAGCACAGGTATTCTGCTAGTCATGTATAAGAGAAAATATATCGTGCGTGGCAGGCAAGCATATCTCAGTTATGTACTGTTTACGTTTCCATTTTATTATTATCACTACCACAATAAAAAGGCAGGGAAGACACACACACACACACACACACACACACACACACACACACACACAATTCGCGTTAATTCTGGCCTCATTCATGTTTATTTTCTTACATTTGCACGGTTTTTAAATGGAAAGTGCCGAACCCACACCAACACATCGCATGCAAGCCGAAAAAGTGTCCAGCGTGGATAACGATTTGCTTCCTGTGGATCGCTGGGCAGTGTAACTGCACGTGTTTACAGAGGAACGATTCATAGACAGACTTTTCGTCTTTAGGGAATGAACCCTCTGCAAGATGCTGAGGGTCCATGAGTGACTTCGGAGCGCTCCTTCTTTTCCGCGTGTTTGTTCTGTGAAACGTACACTGTAGATTCGCAGATTTATTCTAAGCAACGCTCAATAGGAAATGTTGAAAATTTTTGTACACGGTGAACCCTCATACACACTAAACCTGCTCTGATGTTTTAATTACGGACATCATAATATTAAAACTTTGGAAACTTGAGCACTATTTAATGGAGATCAATCATTAACTTATACAAGCCATTAATTTTATGCATATTTTTTATATATATGTGTACAACGTCATCGGCAACAAAGAAGTAGTTTTTGTTAAAATTCCTTCTCTGGATATTTGGCCGTAGTCCAATGTTTTCTACAAAACCAGACGTTTCGGCAATGCCATTGACTTCCATCATCAGTGAAAATCGAGTGTGATAACATGAGGTGGTATATGTTAGTGACCACAGTACTGTGGTTAAGGCTGAAGCAGTAAGTAGAAAGAAGTAGTTTCTATGGTAATATTTCATTTCGAAAATGATTTTAAAAATAAATCTTAGAATATGGAAGTCATGTATGGTTCTCCATACCGATATTTTTCAGTCATCTATGTATATGCATTTGAATTATTTGCGCATGCACATACAACTGAGAATAAATCCGTACAAACATACACACACGCGCACACTTAGCGACGTTTTACTTATTTGAACAAGTCATGTATTAACTTCAATCAGTACTATATATATATTATGTGCTATATATACATAAGGCTGTCAAATCTAATTGTGTAAGAATAACTGTACCGTCACATACAACTGAGAATAAATCCGTACAAACATACACACACGCACACACTTAGCGATGTTTTTACTTATTTGAACAAGTCATGTATTAAATTCAATAAATAATGCACTTGATAATGTTTTAATGTGAATAATTTTCCGTTTAAATAAAATCTGTACATACAATAAAATTATGTTCACTTTAAGAAATAAAAACTGTACAGTATGTTTCTTTGATTGCGAACGAAACATCAGACATCCCGTCTGTCTAAGCGTACATTTATTATGTAAATCATCTCTTTTTCGGTCATCTATGTATGTGCATTTGAATTATTTGCGCATGCACGTACAACTGAGAATAAATCCGTACAAACATACACACACGTGCACACTTAGCGACGTTTTTACTTATTTGAACAAGTCATGTATTAACTTCAATAAATAATGCACTTGATAATGTTTAAATATTTCCAACAACTATGTTGATTAGAAGTGCTGTAATTTCAATAACAATGTTCGCTACGTAACGTATTCAAATCTGTTTACTCACCTCTTAAATGTTGATGCACGCAATTATCGATTTCACAATGAGGTATGAAGGCTAATTGCATTCTTCACGTATATATATTGATGTATCTTACAACGGTAGGGTAGGGGTAGCTTAGCGTGTTTGTTTTGAAAGTCGATGTAAGTCATTGTCCGCAGTGGAAACTTTCAGAAGTTACCGATACTGAAAGTATTTTCGTGCATTAGTCAAAATTAGGAAAACAATGCAGAGAGAGAGAGAGTGGACACACATGTAAGTAGCTCGATACTCAGTGACAACACACACACACACACACACACACACACACACACACACACACACACAGAGTTAATATTTGCCAAATATATAACAACGAGTGAGAGAGAGAGAGAGTGAGAGAGGAGGGGTCATCGACCGTGATGGAAAAGCTTTACCTCACTGCTTAAAGCTTTAAGAAGTTAGCGATACTGAAAGTATTTTCGGTCAAGTTAACACGGCTCTTTTTAAGAAACATTCTATCATTTATTTGATGTCGATACCGGTATTAATTATAGATTACACTTAGTTCCATTCACTTCCATGTGCTTACAAATACTTGTAATTAGTTTCGTTAATAACTAGGCCAAAACATTGTCATTACATGTCAACTCTTCCGTCTGTCTCGTAACTTTTGCACAGCACTGTTTGAGTCTTATCTTTGTAAATAAAGAGCAACAGCAACAGTGTCGTAATACTCATACGAAACGATTTGTATCACCACAATTAATCATTGCTATTGAAATGAACTGTCCCTAGTCTTGTATAACAGTTACATTAATGTTACGCGGCAATGTAACTAATCGCAGATGCTCAGCGTGACTTATGCAAACTGACTGTCGTTAAGTGTATTGTGGTTTATGCTTGGCCGCAACAAGTACACAGAACCGACCTAATGAGACAGTGGCCATTATTCATTATTATCATTTATTATGTCCATCAACTCATCATCTATTTTTTTTATTATATGAGATTTTTCTGTTATAGTAATCAGTATAGTATAATGTGGCTCTACATGGAGAAGTCTTCTCCCGATTACAGTGGGCATAATCTTCTGTTATGTGTCACGGTGTCTATATAGTTAAATGTGACTTATTATTTTCTTTTTGTTGCAATTCACTTAGCTGTTTAGCCGAAAGATGTGACGAAAAGTATTTTATTTCTATTAGGTCCCAAATATTTTCTGGGTCGCCGTGGTCATATAGTACACTAAATGGATACATTATGTTTTCTGTGACTAGTCGCAACAGAGTGTCCTACATAATATCCAGTCCACTGCTCAGCTCTATACACCGTCTCAGGCCAATCAATAATTTTATCAAGAACTAAGGGTAATGTAAATATTTGTTGAACATGCTAAAATTAAGTATTAAGATGCGAAGGTAGTAGAAATTTTACAGCTTCCTATACATTTTGTGCGCGAATATTTGCCGTTTACAATCACGTATACGGAAGTAAAGATGGAATTTAAGCGTCATTTTAATTTAAAACTTTCTATAAGATATGTAAGTGGATATAATGTTAATTTAAATTATTGTTACACCTAAAATAATGTTACATGTAGGTTGTTACTATCTTCTGAATAGATCCTTTTTTGTTCAAGAGAACATGATTTAAGGAAAAATAAGAGAGCCTCGTCCTCACATTTACACAAAGCAGAACAACAACTACAGTCTCAAATAAATATATTTTAAAAAAGATAAATATACATTAGATGGAGATGTTTCCTCTGTTTTTCTCTATGAAACACAAAAAGAACTTGGGAATCGTGTTTCTTCCCTAGATGCGGTCAACACGATTAAAAGTAAAATTTTAATAACAAAGTTTTCACTGTACTTTAACAAGGATGGTAATATTTTTTTTTTTCTAGTGCCTAATCTTTTAAACTAAAAAACGTACAATCTTTATTACTTTTACAAGTATAGCTTGAACGTAACACGTTAGGTTGAATGCAGCCTCAGGTTCTTGTAGTCTATCGTTTATCTTATAAATGCAATGTATATGTCTCCATATCCTCTTTTGACATTGTATGATTTTAATAAAAACAGATATCGGATTTAAATAATAATTTCGTGCTTGCAATATACAATCCATGTACACAAACTTAAAATATAGTTTACTGACCATTGTAATACAAGAAGTCATTGACACTGGTTTAGCATAGCTACTTACATTCAAATGTGAGAGAGAGAGACTGCAATGTGTCAGTGTAAAGTCGTGTCAATGACCTCTTGTATTACAATGGTTTAGCATAGTTTCTTACTGAAGGCTTGCACGCTTTAAATTCAGCTATACCTAAAATATATCTTCAATTAGAAGTGTAATATAAAAAGTACAGTAAGAATATATTTTCAGAAATTGTAATTTGATCACACACACACACACACACACACACACCATACACACATGTATTAAATTCAATAAATAACGTGATCTGTCATTAGCAATCTAACGTTACGACGACAGCATAACGATAATGAAAGCCATACATTATCGTTTGCTAACGTTTGTATTTTGTCTAAGCTATGTTAACTTCACACACACACACACACACATCATTAGCAATCTAACGTTACGACGACGACATGTTAAATATCAAATTCAGTCTACTTACGTTTCACGTTAGGTTAAAAAATGCAAACACACACACACACACACACGTGTATGTTATTTAAATTATTATTTAAATAACATACACACGTGTAGTGTTTATGTCATCAGTACATGACGCAACGGGAGTGATAGGTCCAATTAGGTTTGTTACACGTTGTGTGTTAGGTTAAATAACATACACACGTGTAGTGTTTAGGTCATCAGTACATGACGCAACGGGAGTGATAGGTCCAATTAGGTTTGTTACACGTTGTGTGTTAGGTTAAATAACATACACACGTGTAGTGTTTAGGTCATCAGTACATGACGCAACGGGAGTGATAGGTCCAATTAGGTTTGTTACATGTTGTGTGTTAGGTTAAAATGCAGTCCATTCACGTTCATGTTAGGTTAAATAACATACACACGTGTAGTGTTTAGGTCATCAGTACATGACGCAACGGGAGTGATAAGTCCAATTAGGTTTGTTACACGTTGTGTGTTAGGTTAAAATGCAGTCCATTCAGACCTAAACACTACACGTGTGTGTGTGTGTGTGTGTGTGTGTGTGTGTGTATGTGTGTGTGTGTGTGAAGTTAACATAGCTTAGACAAAATACAAACGTTAGCAAACGATAATGTATGGCTTTCATTATCGTTATGCTGTCGTCTTAACGTTAGATTGCTAATGACAGATCACGTTATTTATTGAATTTAATACATGTGTGTATTGTGTGTGTGTGTGTGTGTGTGTGTGTGTGTGTGTGTGTGTGTGTGTGTGTGTGTGTGTGTGTGTGTGTGTGTGTGTGTGTGTGTGTGTGTGTGTGTGTGTGTGTGTGTGTGTGTGTGTGTGTGTGTGTGTGTGTGTGTGTGTGTGTGTGTGTGTGTGTGTGTGTGTGTGTGTGTGTGTGTGTGTGTGTGTGTGTGTGTGTGTGTGATCAAATTACAATTTCTGAAAATATATTCTTACTGTACTTTTTATATTACACTTCTAATTGAAGATATATTTTTGGTATAGCTGAATTTAAAGCGTGCAAGCCTTCAGTAAGAAACTATGCTAAACCATTGTAATACAAGAGGTCATTGACACGACTTTACACTGACACATTGCAGTCTCTCTCTCTCACATTTGAATGTAAGTAGCTATGCTAAACCAGTGTCAATGACTTCTTGTATTACAATGGTCAGTAAACTATATTTTAAGTTTGTGTACATGGATTGTATATTGCAAGCACGAAATTATTATTTAAATCCGATATCTGTTTTTATTAAAATCATACAATGTCAAAAGAGGATGTGGAGACATATACATTACATTTATAAGATAAACGATAGACTACAAGAACCTGAGGCTGCATTCAACCTAACGTGTTACGTTCAAGCTATACTTGTAAAAGTAATAAAGATTGTACGTTTTTTAGTTTAAAAGATTAGGCACTAGAAAAAAAAAATATTACCATCCTTGTTAAAGTACAGTGAAAACTTTGTTATTAAAATTTTACTTTTAATCGTGTTGACCGCATCTAGGGAAGAAACACGATTCCCAAGTTCTTTTTGTGTTTCATAGAGAAAAACAGAGGAAACATCTCCATCTAATGTATATTTATCTTTTTTAAAATATATTTATTTGAGACTGTAGTTGTTGTTCTGCTTTGTGTAAATGTGAGGACGAGGCTCTCTTATTTTTCCTTAAATCATGTTCTCTTGAACAAAAAAGGATCTATTCAGAAGATAGTAACAACCTACATGTAACATTATTTTAGGTGTAACAATAATTTAAATTAACATTATATCCACTTACATATCTTATAGAAAGTTTTAAATTAAAATGACGCTTAAATTCCATCTTTACTTCCGTATACGTGATTGTAAACGGCAAATATTCGCGCACAAAATGTATAGGAAGCTGTAAAATTTCTACTACCTTCGCATCTTAATACTTAATTTTAGCATGTTCAACAAATATTTACATTACCCTTAGTTCTTGATAAAATTATTGATTGGCCTGAGACGGTGTATAGAGCTGAGCAGTGGACTGGATATTATGTAGGACACTCTGTTGCGACTAGTCACAGAAAACATAATGTATCCATTTAGTGTACTATATGACCACGGCGACCCAGAAAATATTTGGGACCTAATAGAAATAAAATACTTTTCGTCACATCTTTCGGCTAAACAGCTAAGTGAATTGCAACAAAAAGAAAATAATAAGTCACATTTAACTATATAGACACCGTGACACATAACAGAAGATTATGCCCACTGTAATCGGGAGAAGACTTCTCCATGTAGAGCCACATTATACTATACTGATTACTATAACAGAAAAATCTCATATAATAAAAAAAATAGATGATGAGTTGATGGACATAATAAATGATAATAATGAATAATGGCCACTGTCTCATTAGGTCGGTTCTGTGTACTTGTTGCGGCCAAGCATAAACCACAATACACTTAACGACAGTCAGTTTGCATAAGTCACGCTGAGCACCTGCGATTAGTTACATTGCCGCGTAACATTAATGTAACTGTTATACAAGACTAGGGACAGTTCATTTCAATAGCAATGATTAATTGTGGTGATACAAATCGTTTCGTATGAGTATTACGACACTGTTGCTGTTGCTCTTTATTTACAAAGATAAGACTCAAACAGTGCTGTGCAAAAGTTACGAGACAGACGGAAGAGTTGACATGTAATGACAATGTTTTGGCCTAGTTATTAACGAAACTAATTACAAGTATTTGTAAGCACATGGAAGTGAATGGAACTAAGTGTAATCTATAATTAATACCGGTATCGACATCAAATAAATGATAGAATGTTTCTTAAAAAGAGCCGTGTTAACTTGACCGAAAATACTTTCAGTATCGCTAACTTCTTAAAGCTTTAAGCAGTGAGGTAAAGCTTTTCCATCACGGTCGATGACCCCTCCTCTCTCACTCTCTCTCTCTCTCACTCGTTGTTATATATTTGGCAAATATTAACTCTGTGTGTGTGTGTGTGTGTGTGTGTGTGTGTGTGTTGTCACTGAGTATCGAGCTACTTACATGTGTGTCCACTCTCTCTCTCTCTCTCTCTCTGCATTGTTTTCCTAATTTTGACTAATGCACGAAAATACTTTCAGTATCGGTAACTTCTGAAAGTTTCCACTGCGGACAATGACTTACATCGACTTTCAAAACAAACACGCTAAGCTACCCCTACCCTACCGTTGTAAGATACATCAATATATATACGTGAAGAATGCAATTAGCCTTCATACCTCATTGTGAAATCGATAATTGCGTGCATCAACATTTAAGAGGTGAGTAAACAGATTTGAATACGTTACGTAGCGAACATTGTTATTGAAATTACAGCACTTCTAATCAACATAGTTGTTGGAAATATTTAAACATTATCAAGTGCATTATTTATTGAAGTTAATACATGACTTGTTCAAATAAGTAAAAACGTCGCTAAGTGTGCACGTGTGTGTATGTTTGTACGGATTTATTCTCAGTTGTACGTGCATGCGCAAATAATTCAAATGCACATACATAGATGACCGAAAAAGAGATGATTTACATAATAAATGTACGCTTAGACAGACGGGATGTCTGATGTTTCGTTCGCAATCAAAGAAACATACTGTACAGTTTTTATTTCTTAAAGTGAACATAATTTTATTGTATGTACAGATTTTATTTAAACGGGAAATTATTCACATTAAAACATTATCAAGTGCATTATTTATTGAATTTAATACATGACTTGTTCAAATAAGTAAAAACATCGCTAAGTGTGTGCGTGTGTGTATGTTTGTACGGATTTATTCTCAGTTGTATGTGACGGTACAGTTATTCTTACACAATTATATTTGAAAGCCTTATGTATATATAGCACATAATATATATATAGTACTGATTGAAGTTAATACATGACTTGTTCAAATAAGTAAACGTCGCTAAGTGTGCGCGTGTGTGTATGTTTGTACGGATTTATTCTCAGTTGTATGTGCATGCGCAAATAATTCAAATGCATATACATAGATGACTGAAAAAGAGATGATTTACATAATAAATGTACGCTTAGACAGACGGGATGTCTGATGTTTCGTTCGCAATCAAAGAAACATACTGTACAGTTTTTATTTCTTAAAGTGAACATAATTTTATTGTATGTACAGATTTTATTTAAACGGAAAATTATTCACATTAAAACATTATCAAGTGCATTATTTATTGAATTTAATACATGACTTGTTCAAATAAGTAAAAACATCGCTAAGTGTGTGAATGTGTGTATGTTTGTACGGATTTATTCTCAGTTGTGTGTGACGGTACAGTTATTCTTACACAATTAGATTTGAAAGCCTTATGTATATATATAGCACATAATATATATAGTACTGAAGCAGGTACTGTTATTATAGGAACAAGAAGATGATGAATACTTCTCAGAACATTGAACTTAAATGGTTAACTGTAGCCAAACATACCGCCAGTAAACGAAAGGGAGACGAGCAGAAGGTTAACAACAACAAGAACATTGAATTTAAATGGTTAACTGTAACCAGACAGGCTGCTAGTACACATGCGCAGAAGACTAACTGCAAAATTTCAAGAAATTCCGTAAAGTATGCCTTTTCTCTTATTTGTCAATCGTAAGCAATTATACGGTATTTTAAATTAATAAAACAGTAATATTTATATCATTAATACTGAAACATAATTTTATTGTATGTACAGATTTTATTTAAACGTAAAATTGTTCACATTAAAACATTAACAAGTGCATTTAGTACAGGACTTGTTCAAATAAGTAGAAACATCGTTGTGTATGTGTGTATGCGTGTGTGTGTGTGTGTGTGTGTGTGTGTGTGTGTGTGTGTGTGTGTGTGTGTGTGTGTGTGTGTGTGTGTGTGTGTGTGTGTGTGTGTGTGTGTGCGCGCGCGGATTTATTCTCAGTTGTATGGAGCGGTACAGTTATTTTTACATAATTAGAGCGTGGTACAAATTGGTTGAAATGACAAACACGTTGAAAGCCTTTTGTATATATAGCACATAATGTATATGACTACTTTTACAACTGCTATGTAGAGAGAAAATTTATTCAGACACATGTTTCGTCCAGCCACAACAGATTTTCTCAACGAATATATATATGTTTCCTTTAATTGAAACAATTATAGCAAAATGTTTACTAGTGTAAGAAAATTAATTATTGTTTGTAGCTGTTTAAGCACAAACAACTTTTGTTGTTGATGACGTGATTTTCTTCACCAAAAGTATGACTTTGTACTCTTTTGAGCTCTGGTAATGTTTATTTGATCACATAATTGTTTTCTGTCAACAAATTGGACTCTGACAAACTGATCAATAAGATCTTTTTGTAAAACTTAATGATTCCGACTAGGTGATTGTAGATTTATTCTGTACTCAGTTTCCAAAATGTATCAATGAAAATACTAGGAGACTAAAATATATTGAGTACCAAATCGAAACTGAACGATTGTATGAGTAGTTAGAGAACAATTCTGTAATTTACAAATGTAATTTCTCATAACAAAATACTGCATTCCATTTCATTTTATATTCAAACTATTATCTGAAACAGAACGTTTAAATTTGAATGTTACATTTGAATAAAAGAATGAAAAGAATTGTAAAGTATGTCTTTCTCTTATTTGTTAATCGTAAGCAATTATACAGTATTTTAAATTAATAAAACAATGATATTTTGTACTATTAATACTGATTGCATGTTTTATTTAATGCTTTGTCTTAGGTTTTACCATTAAACAGAAGTATTGTACCACAAATTATTGGTGGTAGTGATCTTTATGTTTATGAAAACCCCATAAAAGTGACGTCCAAGGACTGCCTTAATGTAGTACCAAATGAAGAAGAAGAATATTGCTTCACAAATTAAAAAATTCATAATATGTAATATATATATTTTATTTGTAATATACATTTCATATATTCTGTATTTTTTGTTTTGTTTTATATATTTTTATTTTGAAACATTTGAACCCTTTGAAGTTCACATAAAGTCATGTGATTTGTACATTTTACTAACAAAGACACGTCTGTTCATACTAAATGTGTGTGTGTGTGTGTGTGTGTGTGTGTGTGTGTGTGTGTGTGTGTGTGTGTGTGTGTGTGTGTGTGTGTGTGTGTGTGTGTGTGTGTGTGAGAGAGAGGGGGAGAGAGAGAGTTGATCCTTGTCTCATTCTTGTTATAGTCTTAAAAACAAAAGGTTGTCGAACCAACATCATTTTTATTTGAAAATAGTTTCATTGTAAATATCACTTATTATTATTGCTACTACAATTTATATGTCGTTAGAATTTTTAAAATTACAATGGTCTGTAAACTATATTTAAGTTTGTGTACACATACAAATCGTCTTGAATAAGGGAATTCTCGTCAACGTTTGCAGCGAGAGAGAGAGACATACACAATGTGGGTAATTACATTATAAACTAGGAATTTCTTCCGACGTCTGCGAGCGAGAGAGATGGGGAATTTCTACCGACGTTTGCAGCATCAGCAGCAGCAGCAGCAATACACGATACACATTACATTAAAACTATCACGATTATATTATTCACTGATGTACAAACAAACAATTTACATAGCACACACACACACACACAATAGGCTAACATTTACTGTGAAGCTGAATAATTTGCAGATTGTATCTTACAATCACTAAAATTATTATTTAAACTGATAATTGTTTTATTAAAAATATTATTATTATTTCATTGTTTACGATATATATATTTAATTAATGCAAAAATGAATTTTTAAAATTACAATGGTCTGTAAGGCATATTTAAATTTGTGTACTGTGACAACGTAATCGCTTTGAATAAGGGAATTCTTGTCAACGTTTGCAGCGAGAGAGAGACATACACAATGTGTGTGTGAGCAGCACGTACATCGTCCGATAGCGATTTGTATGTGTACACAAAACTTTTGAAAATACCTTATTTCAAGGAGATTTTTTTTATGCGAAAGAGAGACATACAAGCACAGGTAATTACATTATAAACTAGGAATTGCTTCCGACGTCTGCGAGCGAGAGAGAGAGAGGGCGTTAATATTTGTCGAATAAATATAAACTTTCTAATTTCATATACATGCGCACGGTACTGACCACAGAGAGAGAGAGAGAGAGAGAGAGACATACACAACAAGTGTGAGAGAGAGAGAGAGAGAGAGAGAGAGAGAGAGAGAGAGAGCTAAAATTATTTACTCAATGTACACAGTGAGAGAGAGAGAGAGAGAGAGAAAGAGAGGGAGAGGGAGAGGAGAAAACGGCTTGAACATAACGTTTGACAACAAGAGAGATAGTTTTACTTACATTCAAATGTGAGAGAGAGAGAGAGAGAGTAACAATTATGATCATATAGTTTGAATTTCCCACTACAGAAGAGAAAAAAAATGTTGGCAGATCTGCTCTATACACACACACACACAATAATGTAAGATTGGTAACCCTGATCATATATTTTAATATATACACTATATAACACATATTTGAATTTCCCTCCCCCCGCCACAGAAAATGTTGACAACCCTGCTCATATAAAATATCTATACACTATAATAATACAGAGGTTGGTACACCTGATCATATAGATTTAATATACATTATAACACACAACAAATTTGAACTCATGCAAGGTTGGTAACCCTGATCATATATTTTTAATATACACTATAATGCATCAAGTCGGAACCCCCCACCATAGGTTGGTAAACCTGATCATATAGATTTAATATACATTATAACACACAACAAATTTGAACTCATGCAAGGTTGGTAACCCTGATCATATATTTTTAATATACACTATAATGCATCAAGTTGGAACCTCCCACCCACCACCCACCCCTGATATGCAAATCAGCTTTATTTAAAAATTGGTAACCCTGATCATATATTTTAATATACACTTGGGGCTTCTCTGACTATTTGTGTTATTAGGGTAGGGATTGCGGTTACCCTGATAACTATTAGAGGGTCGACTCGGGTTTGGATGGTTTGGACCCGTATTATTATTATTATTGTAACTAGAATTATTAACGTTATTATTGCTATTATTAAAACTGTTATTTTGCGGGTATGCCCGGCCTCCTTGGTACCCAGTGTTTATGTTGTTCGTACCCTGGTTGTTGTTCTGATACGTCCTTGGTTCGGGCCCCTCGCTTCTTCTACGACTCTGTCGGTAGTAGTCTTCATTTTCATAGTTTTCGAGGAGTTCGGTCATTGCCTGGATGGTTTTTATTTGGCTGCCCCTCCTCGCACGAATTACTTCTTCATCATAATGATATGACAACTTATTTATTAGGCACTCCTCAGGTATGGTCGGTTCTAAGTGCTTGGCCATACATACCTTGCCGAGAAAATAAGCTGTCATCGAACTACCGACTTGTGGCTTGTAGTGGCCGTGGCAGATATTGTCTCTTATCAAATTTTGAGTTATCTCCGACAATTACTTGGCCTTGAAAAGGCTCTTAAATTGCTGATAATTGTCGATGTCGCTCCGGTTGGCCATCCACCAATGGTCATTCACCTCCCGAAACGACTCGTCAAGGATTTCCCTATTCTGGACCCATCGGTTCCCTCTGTGTTTTTCTAGGTATTCCTCTATGCGTGCCAAGAACTCCATAGGCTTCCGTTTATATTGCCGGAAATTGAGCCATTCTCTGTTTTCTGACATGGGGAAATTATGATATCCAGATGGTCTGTTCCTTATCAATTCTATCTCCTCCTGGCTCTGACGCACCTGTCCGGTTATGTTCGACATAGCGGCTTCCACGCCGTCGCATCTTTCGGTTACCTGTGTCCGCACTTTATTCACTTCTTTCAAGGCAAATTTCTTGTTTTCTTCCAGTTTCGTTTCCTGTTGTTCTTTGACATGTGTAATCTCTTTATGTATTACTTCCCGGACTTCCATCACTTCGTTTTCTGTCTGACGACATCTTTCGTCTACCTCCCTGATCTGCTGGTTAACAACCACGACTTCCTGTTCTAACTTCTTTACGATGGATTTCTTCGTCTCTGTTATCTTTTTATTCAACTCCTCTTTAGCTAACTCAATCCTCTCGTCTAACTTATTCATGTTCTCTTGATTAACTTCCCTTAATTCTTCTCTCAGCAGTTGATTGTCCTCTCTCAATTCTTCCCTTAATTGTTGATTGTCACTTTCTATTTTCTTACTGGTTTCTTCCATCTTCTCTTCAAAATTCTTATTATTTTCTTCCATTTTCCTTTCCATCTTCTTACTCAAAGATTGGTTGTCCTTTTTCAGGTCTTCCATCTTCTTATTCAAGGATTGGTTGTTTTCCTCCATCTTCTCTTCCAAATTCTTACTGGTTTCTTCAATCCTCTTGTTAGTATTCTCTATCTTCCGGCCCAACTCTTCCTTTGTTGATCGGTTGTCCTCCTTCAATTCCTCTATATTTTTGTTTATTCCACCCAAATCTTCCTTAGTAGAATCCATCTTCTTGTTAGTGGAATCCATTTTCTTACTACTTCCGTCCATTTTCTTGTCCATTCCTTCCATTCTGGATTCTAGGTTCTTATTCATTTCCCTCATCATTTTCATTAGGGCTTCCATTGTTTCAGATTTCTCCTTCTCTGGGACATTGACTTCCCCGGTTCGCGTTGTTACTTCAGGTGGTTCCTCTGATGGTGCGGGTTGTTTCGGTTCCACTTGTGGTATTAACACCTCCGGATCCTCCACGGGTGTTGCCTCCTTATCCCCCATGTCCACTTCTTTTTCGGCCACTGCCGGCCTCTTTTTCGAAGTAGCTCGTCTTTGCATCTTTCTTCTGTCTCTATTAATTAATCACTGCCAGGCTTATCTTATCAAGCCCTCTAAGTTGGACGCCACTTTGTAACCCGACGTGTTACTAAGGGTTTCTTGGCTTCTTCCTTTCTAATTAATCCCCACTGTTTGGGCTAGCCAATTTGTAACAGTCCGTTACAAAATTAAAATAAGAGGTTCGTTCAAAATAAACCTCCACACTAGTAAGGTTTCGCTCCGCTGTGGGTATTGTCGCTTGGTATCAAACCGCTGTTGACTCTTTTCAGCCCCACTGTTGCGAGCGCCACTTTGTAAGAGACCCTGTATGCCGGTCGTTACAAAAATAAAGTAGTAGATGAAAAATTTTATAAAAAATAAAATTTTCAAATAAAAAAATGTTGTTTATGTTTAATCAAGGTCAGTAATTAAGAAATAATACTCTTTTAAATGTCCTGTAAAAATTTTAAGAATCAGGAAGGTATTTATTAACTATTGAGCACTTCTGGAAGATCTGAACCCAGTCTGGAGTTAACTAGATTAACTCCAGTCAGCAATCGATTGATGATTTTTCTTGCTGGTTCAATATCTCACTGAAAAAAAATATTTTCTTCTTCTTGAAGTCTCCTTGCCTTAATAAATAACCTTAAATTAGCCTGTGAAATAATAACAGACAAATACAATTGAAATAAATGGATTTATTAAACAATTTATTAAATAATCGATTTTTTATCGATTGAGAACAATTATCGACTCCGTCTCACGGAATTATCGATTGTGCATACAGTAGAAAAATTATTATAAGTATTATAAAAAGGACAGGTTCTTTGAGCGATGAAATTAATAGTCAGAGAAGGGTTACGAGAAAGTATAACATTAACAATTAAAGTAAATTCAGTAATTATTATTTAACAATATTGAAATAATTCTGATATATAATGTTTAATAAATTGTTTTGTCAGACCATATGTAGCTTCTATGACGTCACTCGAGGTGGAAAGCAGATTCGTAAATTTCAAAGATGGCCGCTACTAGATCTGGCGAGGTTACGGAAAAAGTCGTCGTGTTAAAAACTCAGCAAAATTGTCTTCATGAATGTTTGAAATGTCCCCGCACTGGTGTAATCTGTCTATTAGGTAGTTTGGTGTGTTCTGAAGAAGTGTTCTGTGTATATTGGTGTTAATTAAGTTATTTGGTATGTGTTCACTTCTGTTGGTTAGTTTGTCTGTAAAATTGGTTATGAGTTGTAGCGTGAATTATTTCAAATATATTGTTTTATTGTTTTAGATCACTCGTATCATAAAGTTAGGTGTTATTTTTCACTATTGTCGTTAAAGTTTTGGTAAATTTAGTTAAGAAAGTGTTTAATTCATCTAACTCTCGATGCACTGATATTAATGGCAATTTGTCGTACCATTTTCTACTCGGTTTTAAGGAACGTTTTTTCACACAACTATTCAGCTTGATATTCAACAAAAGACAATTTTAACTTGGTCAAAATCTGGCCCAGTTAATCTTTGAAAAAGTATTGTTAACATATTTCGATTACCTATACACATGATACAAGATTACATTATATATGGAATTTATTTATTTTATTCATCACTTTCATGAATTATGAACCTTATCATTGGTTTAATCATCTCATTCCTTTTAAATTGATATATTATAGTCCATATCTGTAGACATCTTGTGGAAATTAACAAATTTCTTTCCCTTTTGGAAATATAGGCTCAAAATCTGATTTCCGCCTTCATACAAATTTTTCTTCCATTTTAATTGTTATTAATACTATTATAATAAATTTTAATTAGTCATATTTCTCTTCCTTTCCTTAAATACATATAAATTACACCTTTGAACTGGTTTTTTGTGTTAATCTCTGAATTTGACATTGCTCTTTAAAATTAATTAATTTATATATTTTGAAAATTTACAATATTTTAAGGTATATTTCCTTATTATCATTTTAACTCATAGGATCATTCCCAGTAGTGGTTAACTGCTTTACCTTGCTAGTTTACAGGATTTATAAGTGAATTATACTGGTTTATATGGTTTCTGTGAATTCACCAAATGGCCTAGAGTTTAGAATTTTACATTTCTGTCTTTCTCAAATGAATTTAATCTTACCACTCCTCTGACTTTACATAGTTACTATTACATGAAAATAAAATGGTTTATAACTTACTGTGAGGTGTAGTATTTAATTAACACATTAACACTACTGTTATAAAAAAAAATAATTATGAACATGATTTAGCAATCTGCACAATTGAACATATTGCTGTCATGGTTTGAACATATACATTTAACTCCTTTTGAATTAACACAGCATACCTACTGAAACATTATTAATGGTATGTATGCTGTTATTTAGCAAACATAATTCATTTTAAACACATAATATAAATCTTATTTTCTAATAACTCTTACAAACACATTGATTTTATGGCTGTGAACAAACAGTCTATTTAAACATTTTAAACCTATGAATACTAAATTAATGCCAGTCCTTTCTGGTCTAAACCATTATTATTTATGATCCCCTTCATCAGTAAACATGACCACCCATACTCTAGTTATTAGCATTTTTTACAAATGTCTTGTAAATAAAGAGTTACATTAAAATAATAAAATACTGGAAATCTTCCATTTTATTATTTTATTATGCTGTTTATTATTGGATATTAAAGTTGTTATATAGCATATTGATAAGTCATAGTATCACTAACTTTAAGTTTATTGCATTTCCAAAAAACACTTACACAAATTCACTTTCACTGGTGGTTCTGATATTTTGAGTCTCACTATCTCAGACCAGACCTTTAGTAATCATGGACTGTTAAGACTTGTTTATTTTACTTTGTGTTATCTCGACTGATGTTTAGTTTGGAGCATCGAAGTTATTTACTGATACGGAGCTTGCTTTTCTCTAAAGGTTTCAGGGTATTGTTGTCTTCCTGATCACAAATTTTATTCTTCCTTCTTCTTGTCTTTGGGGTATTTTGGTGTTCACCACTCTTAAACTGATTCTCTTTCTTCTTGATATGGTGTTATTTAATTTGTTTACTGCTCCTAACTTCCTGGGTAGATTACTGATCTTATAATATGAGTTGCTTTCAATACTTTCTTTGATATTTAAACAATGGTTTTTATATAATGTAATGAGGATTTTTATTTTATTGTGGTTCATTCCTTTGATTCCATTAAATCTCATTCAATATTATTTCAACATATGTGGTGTAATTAAATTTTATGATTTTATATGACTTAATAAGTAGTGGATTTTCTGTCACGCTACAATATATATAGAATAATTAACTTTGATACATATTATTTGTAACCTTCACTTGTAGGCCTATATGTAGGCATAAAAAGTAAACACACTATAAAACATAAAATGTGAGAAATGATGAATAGTCACCTCTCGGCTAACGGTTAGAATCAAACATAAGAAGATTGAGCTTCTATAAATCTACTAGTTATTAATTTGATTTAATTTAGTAATAAATGTACTTCATTCAAAATAGTGAGCGATTTCTGCAACTCATGGAGCTTGCTTATCCCACGACTAATGCGAAAGGGAAGAGACTTAACGAGAGATGGAGTTTCTTAGTTAAATTTCAGCTTTAATGTACACTACAGACAAATAAAGCAAACGCTGTTGAAACCTGCAATTCATATTTACAGCTCTATTTTCTATAAACTTCCTTTTTCGAGCCATTCTTAAGTACATGGTTTCCAAATAACCTCATCTTTAGGTATCGCTAGAGGTCATCTAGATCATAGCAAGAGATCATCATCTAGAGATCATCGCTAGACAAACTTCATCTCTAGGTCTTTACCTCTAGGTTTTTGGTGTTTTGTATCACATCAAAACATCGTCTTCAGTAATATCATCGTTTCAGAGTATCTCCCCGTTACAATAAATGAATTAATAATGCCACGGTTAAAAACACCACTTTTATAAATTTCTCCACATCATCACCTGAAGAGATCTGTTTCTTTATTTCGGTTTACGTTAAATTATAAATATTACTTACAATTTTCATGTTTACTATCAGTTTGTTGTACAAGAGATTATATTATTTTTAACTGCTCTAGGGAACGGTTCGCGTTAACAAATCAATCTTATTTGGAAATCTTTTACTTACGGAGGTTTGAAAAGGAGGTTTATAGAAGGCAGTATTGAAAATGTGAATTGTAGGTTTCAACAGCATTTTGCTTTATTTGTCTACAGTGTACGAGTACATTAATGATTGCACAGTGAACTTATAAGTAAATGATTTGGCGCACTGGCCAGTTACAAAGGCGTCTGTCGACACACAAGTGCATATGTAAAACGAATGCGAAGAGCCATTTTATTTCTGACATTTTAAACTTGTAATATGATAATAATATTCCAACAATAAAGTAACATTTATGAAAACATGAATAGCAATATATAGCGGTCCTTCTGGAAACTCGTTTTCATCTTTCAGTGCTAGCAGGCATAGGTGGACGAGAGTGATTATTCCACATCCATCTAACTTGATTGTAACATCCACCTCCAGCTTGTTTCTGTGTCTGTAATTCAAATCACAAGTACTAATCGCTTCCTTTCTCTCCTCATTTCCATCGTTCCTCTCCATCTTACACGAAAACCCATCGTTCAGTGAAACGTTGCTGTCCTTTCTTGATGAAAACGTATGGTTGTATCACTTTAATGAAAATCAATTTGAAAACAACGTACGCCAGCATGTATGTGTGTGTGTGCTATATTCGAACATAACGTTATAGTACTAAAATAGTGCTGTAATATTGTGGTGAAATATTGATACAACTTAAATGAAAACAAGGGGGATCTTAATGCTTCTAATTTCTTTACGTCCAAAATAATCAAATTTGACTTTAGTATCTTCTCTAGGTAAGAATACATTTTTAATTACGATATTCTGAACAGAGAATTTTACGGGCGTCTTTTCACGAAATTTTTTCGCGCGAACATATTTGATGCCGACTGATTGTCTTTGAGAAACCTTGGCTAGATGACTTGCCCGTACTGTATTCACATACACTTCTTAATCGCAGTACTTCGTGGTAGCCTGAATCGGCGTGATCAGAACAGGCATGGAGTCTCGGAAACTGTCAGCTTCCGTACAATAGGGTCTATATTACATATTGAGTCACCACTATGATATGTTCGATTCACAGATTTTTATTTGATCCAGCCATCCGCTTGGTGACCCAACTCTTGGTCTTTTCCCAACGATCTGTCCTTCTGCTGTCAGTGTCCAGTCTATATTCACTTTCGTGGTGAGTCAAAAGTCACTTCAGATTTTAGTATTAGAGTTGACTATAACCGCTGGTGTAAGTTTAATTCGTACGAGATGGAGGCATTTGTTCGACGGAATATCTAACGTGTACCAAGTAGAGTTGTCGCCACCATCACGTTTCTTACGGTCAGTTGCTAGAGGTGCCCAAGTTTCTGCTCGGTATTAACATTACTCAGTCAGTAAACAGAAAAAGTGATAGATGTAGTTTTCTGGGAACAGTAGAGCAAGGGACTACTGCAACACTACAGGTTGGGGGTCTGTATAGAAATTGCAAAAGTTCTTACGAGTGATTAATGCGTTTATTAAGTGCAAAAAACCTTTTTACTTAAAAACTTTTATTGGTCGTTTAATTCATTTATTCTAAAAAAAATCGTGTTTCCTATGATTCTAAATTGAATTTAAAAAAAACATCTCTTTAAATATGTGTAACGTTCAAAGTTCTTTAGTATACCGGTAATTAATTTGATAGATAACCAAATAAAATGAATCCTTTACAAAAGAATTTCAGTATTTTATTTTACAGTGACTTTGTTTACAATATTTTCTTTATAAAAATATTGTTGAAAAATACTTTAGAAATTGAAAAACTTTAGTCTTTACTGTATTTCCAAGACGTAATACGAATTACAATATAACTAAAGTCTTTTGTAATGTTCATGAACATAAGCCCTTATAGTTACTAAAAATATTTTTAAAAGTTTATGGAATATTTCAATGTTTTTTTTCACTCAATAATTTTTCACTTCCCCGGACTCAGGATGAACCACAATGAATCCGGTTTCTCCCGGATAATGATCTCGATACCGTCTCCCGTTTTCGAGCGGTTATTTGGATGCTCTCCGTTGCTCCGGCCTCTGTCCTTGTTTAAATTACGCCCCGACCTCATTTAAATTGTATGAATGATCTCGCACAGTTGTGGTAGAGCCTGGTATCCTAGTAGGCTAACAAACTTGATGAGATTAGGCTATCTATCGCGATTGCACCACTTCCTTCATCGCCTGTACATGGTCTCTGATTAAGTATGTTGATTGCTGTGCAGTCTACTGACGTCACGTTGCATCGCAGAAAAATTAATCCTGCAATCTAAATGGCTTTAATAAGACATCTGCATTAACAAATCAAAAATTTTCAAACCTTTTTCTAACATGCAGACCATGTGCTAATGCCTAGAGTACAATTCCGGCAACCAAGGACGTTCGATAGCACGTGGCTTAAATTACGAATTATATCCATCTGAATTCTAACTAGCAAGTAGCCACAGGAATATCAACGTTCTCGAAATGTGATGGTGGCGATAACTACTTCGTGTACCGAGTTATACCGTCGCGAACCAATCCCTCATTCTCAGAAAAGTGTTACACATACTAAACATATACTACTGTAGGTTATAATCAGCTATAATACTAAAATCTAAATTAAGATTTATAATATTTCATTTTATTAATGTTTAACGTATTCGTTAAACACTGAAATTGACTCATTAACGTGCCCATAAGTTGGTAGAATGTTATTACTCTCGAACACAGGTGTTTACCGATACGCGCACATAGCCTACATTCACTATTTCAGTGACACATACTTTATCACTAACACAACAGTATATTTTATGTCCTTAACGTCTTAATACTATGATAAATCCGAGTTCTTGATTCGCTGACAATAAGTTCTTAATAATTCAAGTTCCACTATCGTCAAGGATAATCACGTTTTGGGCCCATAATAAATCAGGTCTGTTTTATTGTGAATTAGATGAAACTCTTGTCACGTTGCACTTTATACAAGTTACTGCAACACTAACGCTCATAAGATGTTTACAAGATGATGTAGGCCTATAACGTGAACCAGCACTGTCCATGCTGAATGAGAACTGATGTTTGTGACTCATTTTTCTGAATTACCTGTAGAAATCATGCAGGACTGGAGTTTTTCATATGATTTCTTTTCTCAGCACTGAGCGACTGTCGTGGGTGGGACACATTCTGTGTCACTTTACCTATCTGTAACGCGTATGTAGAATCAGGAATCGTTAGGATAATGTGATTCAGCCTTACTCGTTTGTTCCGAGAATCGTGTAAGCTACCAGTGTTCTAACACGTTAATATGTACAACATGACATGTAGGCCAATAAAATTAGTGTAGTTTTTGGATCGATCGACTGTATTGTATATTCTGTGTAATGATTTTTTTGGTAATGTGTAACACTGGAACATTTACATAAAAATATATCTAATCAAAGGCATTATCAACAAGGCATATGATAGCTACATTACTATCATAACTAACGTATGAACAGGTAAACTATTATTTTGCTTGTAAATATTGTTTTAATACTCTTTTAGTAAATATCACTATTGTTTGACGACTCGGAACACTAAGTTTTTTATAAGTAAAATCGTAAAGATTTACCTTACAGCCTAAACCGGCTTTCACCTTTAGAAGGCTTCATCAGAGGCTGCCGTAGGTAGCGCTGTCCGTCTTGTTGTTGGCGACGGGATAGTTTTTCGAAAGATCGAGGCTGTGTGTGTGTGGTGAGATGTGTTCGAACAATGCGTGCGATTTGAATTGTGTCTGTTCGTTTAGGATGTCGTTTTTATTTGTTTTTGTGTGTTTGTATATTTCTAATTGTTCTAGAGTGTCTGGTTTTCGGCCTTTTGTGTGTACGTGTAGAATGTTCATGTTATTGTCGATGTTTTTATATGTGTGGTTTGCTTCAATGAGGTGGTTTGCAAAGGTGGATTCTGTAGTGGTGTGGAGTGCCTTTGTGTGTTCAATGTATCTCTGTTTGAAGCTACGTCCTGTCTGGCCTATGTAGAATTTATTGCAATTTAAGCAATTTAGCTTGTATACACCGGGTAGATCGAATTTGTTTTGTGTTTTGTGCGTGCGTTTTGATAGTATGTGTTCTGTTTTGTTAGTAGTTTTGTAAGCGATTCTGTATCCTGCTTTTTTGAATTTGTGGGCAATTTTTTCAGTTTGTTTGTTGATGTATGTTAGTGTTATGAATTTGTTGTTTTCTGTCTTTGTCTGTTGTTTGTTTTGTGTTTTGTGTAGGAGTTTACTGACTATTGTTCTGTCATATCCGTTAGATTCTGCTAGATATTTTATCGTGTTTAGTTCGTCTTTGTAGTCTTTTTCATCTAAGGGGATGTTGTGAAGTCTATGTATCATGGTTCTAAAAGCAGCTAGTTTGTGTTGTGTTGGGTGATTGGAGGTGTTGTGTATTAGTGTGTCAGTTGTAGTTGGTTTTCTGTATATACTGAATTTGTGCTTGTGTTCTAGTTTTGTGATGGAAAGGTCTAAGAAGTTTATGGTATTGTTGTGTTCGTATTCGGCAGTGAAGGTTATGTTTTTATGTATTTTGTTTATGTGCGTAAGTAATTGTTCACATTGTCTGTTGTTCCCCCTGTATAGTATTAGAATGTTATCAACGTATCTGTGCCAATATAGTATTTTATGTGAGTGTCTGTCATTGTTTGTGAGTATTTTTGTTTTTTCTAAGTGTTGGAGGAAGACTTCTGCTAGAATGCTGGACATGGGGGAGCCCATGGTTAAGCCATCGTTCTGTGTGTAGTATTTATTGTTATAAGTAAAGTAGTTTTGTTTTGTGATAATGTTCAGAGTTTCTGTTATTTCGTTGATAAGTTCGTCTGGTGTGTTTTTTTGTTTGAGTTTGTTTTGTAGGATGGTGATTGTTTCAAACATCCCCATCTCTGAAACAATCACCATCCTACAAAACAAACTGAAACAGAACAACACACACGATGAACTTATCAACGAAATAACAGAAACTCTGAACATTATCACAAAACAAAACTACTTTACTTATAACAATAAATACTACACACAGAACGATGGCTTAACCATGGGCTCCCCCATGTCCAGCATTCTAGCAGAAGTCTTCCTCCAACACTTAGAAAAAACAAAAATACTCACAAACAATGACAGACACTCACATAAAATACTATATTGGCACAGATACGTTGATGACATTCTAACACTATACAGGGGAAACAAAAGACAATGTGAACAGTTACTAACGCACATAAACAAAATACATAAAAACATAACCTTTACTGCCGAATATGAACACAACAATACCATAAACTTCTTAGACCTCTCCATCACAAAACTAGAACACAGGCACAAATTCAGTATATACAGAAAACCAACTACAACTGACACACTAATACACAACACCTCCAGTCACCCAACACAACACAAACTAGCTGCTTTTAGAACCATGATACATAGACTTCACAACATCCCCTTAGATGAAAAAGACTACAAAGACGAACTAAACACGATAAAATATCTAGCAGAATCTAACGGATATGACAGAACAATAGTCAGTAAACTCCTACACAAAACACAAAACAAACAACAGACAAAGACAGAAAACAACAAATTCATAACACTAACATACATCAACAAACAAACTGAAAAAATTGCCCACAAATTCAAAAAAGCAGGATACAGAATCGCTTACAAAACTACTAACAAAACAGAACACATACTATCAAAACGCACGCACAAAACACAAAACAAATTCGATCTACCCGGTGTATACAAGCTAAATTGCTCAAATTGCAATAAATTCTACACAGGCCAGACAGGACGTAGCTTCAAACAGAGATACATTGAACACACAAAGGCACTCCACACCACTACAGAATCCACCTTTGCAAACCGCCTCATTGAAGCAAACCACACATATAAAAACATCGACATTAACATGAACATTCTACACGTACACACAAAAGGCCGAAAACTAGACACTCTAGAACAATTAGAAATATACAAACACACAAAAACAAATAAAAACGACATCCTAAACGAACAGACACAATTCAAATCGCACGCATTATTCGAACACATCTCACCACACACACACACACACACACACACACACAGCCTCGATCTTTCGAAAAACTATCCCGTCGCCAACAACAAGACGGACAGCGCTACCTACGGCAGCCTCTGATGAAGCCTTCTAAAGGTGAAAGCCGGTTTAGGCTGTAAGGTAAATCTTTATGATTTTACTTATAAAAAACTTAGTGTTCCGAGTCGTCAAACAATAGTGATATTTAGTTAAGTAACGGACACGTCATGGACAACGAAATCCAAGAATTTAACTCTTTTAGTATTAAAGTGAAATCTGTAAGTACGCCCTAAATTCATATAGTGACAATACTGTCCTGAATATTTTGCAGATTAGCTAGTTTTCACACAAAATTGGATACATGTAAAATAATATTTGTAAAAAGTAAATTATGCTTTTTATTATAGGATTACGTTTAAAAGAGTTTTGATTATAACTAGTAACGGAATCGGATATAAATTTTTTTATTATAGTAAATCCAACTTAACAATTATTCTTTGTTTTCATTTGTTTTCAAATTGTCAACTAATTGTTATGAGTTTTATTTGCTTCATCCCCGCCTTCGTTACACCAAAAGTGCGATAACGAACAGTCTAGTTTAATTAATCATACTACACTAACACCGATCGTAACAGAGTGACTAAAAACGAACTCGCTTGAAATCTGTAGGTACTTAACATCAATGAAGGAATTTGGACATGTTTATGGGGGGACATTTGGAAATGTCTCCGAATGATCTATAGTAGATCATTGCTTACAACACAGATCCTTAACTGTACAACAGGTCAGCAGCCTGTTCATTACAAACAATAGGTAGTTAAAAACTCTGTCCACAAATAAGCTTAATCGGTGCGCGCGCGCTCGGTTGCCTGTGAATGTTTGGTGCGACGATGTATAATATAAACATCGTTAGTTTGATGTAGCAGATTCAGTGAGTTTCAAAACGGTACCCACCACTGTCCTGGCATTACTCATATTTAGTTGCTTGCGATATTTCACCATTGATTTTCCGAATGCTTCTTTGCCTGAAAAGTCAGACTCCTTCCTGCATTTCGTTGTTACAAACTGGGCTTCGTTCTTTTATGAAAAATTTCGTTTGTAATATTCCTCGGGTTTGACAAAATTGAAATCTACACCGTTATTGTATAAAACACGTTTTAGTCTGAACAGTGTTATCAGACATTTCACCATGCTGTGATGTGGAATTTTCACATTTCTAATTGAAGTAATTAATACTAAATACTGATGAGATTTAGTATTACTGATGAGATAAATTGGCACCGCTGTGTGTCAATTTTTCATACATAATTTTTGTTCTTTGGGACCTTATGATCTGAAGCGTTCCGAACAGCATGATAAATATTTAGATTATTAAATCAAAACAGCTAACACCTCACATAGTTGTAAATAATAGACACTACTAGAATTTATTTACAAGCTGACGGCTTGTACCTAACGGTCTCATGGCCTACTATACTGACCAATCCATTGCTTTGTAGTTTCTACTTTATACACGGTTCTTATTTTAAACAGGGAGAAGAAACGACGCTTCAAATTCGAACGAATTCTCTGACTGCGCTACATTAGTTTTCTTAATAGGCCTATGTTAAAAAATTTTCAAGTATTATAATATATTCTTAACTATAATATCAAAAATACCATATTCCATCGAGGCATTAGACCTAGCGATACGTTTAAAACCTAATTCTGTTTCAAATGAATACATCAAACAAATGTTACAGTCGTAAGAGAATCTGACCTAGTTAGAACGAATTAACTCACGATGCAAGTGTCTCTTTAAAACTACTGGTTTAATGATGTTTCGTTTTGAAAAAAGAAAGCGATAATGATTTTAAAAATTACCAGATTCGTTATATGCTTGGTATTATATAAAGTTATTAAAAAGATTAAATGAGAAAACATCTGTAACATTCTTTTAAGTTACAGCAATATCTGTGTCGCTATAAAGTTACTTCAAGCCACACGAGTTTCTTGAAGCCACGGCTGAAAAATGAAGCCTATATACGTTTTATTTTTAACATAAAATTTTTTAACCGTTTCGTCCTTCTCACCATGCATTCATGATGAAAATAGGTAGTAACATAATATATATTACTGTTCTGAATGTTCATCCTTTCTTTGTTTACAGCGCTTAATAATTATTAGTTTTGATATAACTTTCACTTGTAAACTTACTTGTTGTTTTCACTCAAACGATCGTTTCGGAGTGGTGTGCTTCTTCGTCAGTGAGTTTGTTGGATACAGAATGTGCAAGCTGTCGGTAATTCTATGTATAACGGTATTGGTTAACAGGTTGTGTGTGGGTGGTGGTGGAGGGGATTGGCGCTGGAGTCTGAATTGTTGTAGGTGTTGTTTATTACTGTGTCAAATAGTTCATCCAGATTTTATGAACACACCAAAGCACTCACCAATAATAACATACAATCCACATTTGCCACACACATCCAGACAGAAAACCACAGTTACACCAATATAAAAAACAATCTTAAAATTTTACGTTACCTACCCATAATTTGAAATTGTACATTACAGAACAATTTGAAATATACAAACACAACCCAACAACAAATACTCTATGACCAATTAGCCTACAATTTAAATCAAACACACTATTGACACAGTAATAAACAACACCTACAACAATTCAAACTCCTTCGCCAATCCCCTCCACCTCCACCCACACACAACCTGTTAACCAATACCGTTATACATAGAATTACCGACAGCTTGCACATTCTGTATCCAACAAACTCACTGACGAAGGAGCACACCACTCCGAAACGAACGTTTGAGTGAAAACAACAAGTAAGTTTACAAGTGAAAGTTAAATCAAAAGTAATAATTAATATATATTATATTATATATTACAAATACGTAAATTTAATACATAATTTACATCTGTCGAGATCTTCTGGATGACCTTCTGTTCTCACATTCTCTTTAATAAGAATACAATAGTAGACTTTTTTTGTACCATCCAGATAATTTAGGAGAGGCACAGTAAGCTGCCTAAGTTGAGGTGTACGGAAAACAAGAAAGGCAGTGTGACCAGGACTACGCTTCTGCCTCCCATTATTATCCTAGGTATCTGGGGGTCTAAAAGTCAGTCCTTTACCCGATAATTACCAGGACCTCCACATTAGTAGCCACGAACCACTGGTCTGTTAAGCCCGTTTTAATAAGATTATAAATTCTATAAAACAAGAGAAAATCGGCGAAGAGCAACAATTCTAGTAGACGACGAACAAAAGTTTTGTTTGACACTATCCATTTTAGCGTCCTATGTACTATAACAAGAACACGTAACTGAAGACCTCTGAGCCCTGTAATGCAAAATATAATTTTTATATAGCCTATACTGAGGTAAATACTTTGGCGGATATATAAGAATGGAATGGAATGGAAATGATTTAATTATGAAGATTGGCGAAAGCCAGCTCCCTAACATTCCAACGCAATTTCAGTATTGTGGAGCTGTTTGAGTCCTAAGACTACATAAACGACAAATTAACGGCATAATAATGGAACTTTAGATAGCCTTCACATGTATAAACTCACACATACCAGAACATTTTGATATCACCGAAATATATTAAGCCGGGAAGCGGTAAAGAGCCAAAACGAAGAGCCTATGGTAAATGAAGGGAAGAATGAAGAGCGGTTACCAGTCCAAGCAAAAAACATAAATCAATTGGGAGAGGGAGCGTCGACAGACCGCGGAGAAGATGGTTACCGTAACAAGCTTCAAGCCGAACACGTAAAGTACAGAAGGAGGAGGAGGAGGAGGAGGAGGAGGAGGAGGAGGAGGAGGAGGAGGAGAAGAAGAAGAAGAAGAAGAAGAAGAAGAAGAAGAAGAAGAAGAAGAAGAAGAAGATGATGATGATGATGATGATGATGATGATGATGATGATGATGATGATGATGATGATGATGATGATGATGATGATGATGATATCATACAACGAAAATTATGAAGTGTAAGATCAAGAATGCTCTTTTTAAAGTTCGAACAGCCGTATTAGATCAACAGCTACGAAGCTTAAAGAGCGGCGATTATTAGTGACTTGTGATAAAGAGTTGAAGAATACGGTCAACATCATTTATGGGATTATGTACCAAATTCATTACTGGAATGGAACACAACCATGATCTTACTTATATGGATTTCATAAGGTTCACAGTAGTTTATAATGCAAGGTATAATGTTCATGATCTTCGTTACTTCATAGAACGTTTCCTTTCTTTTGTTTGCACTCAGTCTTTTGGACACTGCCTTTTTTTATTAATACATTATTAATAGTAAGTTCAATCGACGGTGCGTATAGCGTGCAGGAACATTCGTGGGAGTGACGTTCCGTATGTTCGTTAAATATAGAGTGGCCAAATGTTAAGGGAATAGGTGGCATACGTTTTCAAACAAATTACAGTAAAACCAAAATAAGACTAAAATATTTACTTCAAATAACAGAGTAACCTATGCTATCCTATATAAACAAGATGTACATGTAGTACATTAACTACCTCTGCTTGAAAACGGTTTTAAAAAATATCGGTATGGAGAACCATACATGACTTCCATATTCTAAGATTTATTTTTAAAATCATTTTCGAAATGAAATATTACCATAGAAACTACTTCTTTCTACTTACTGCTTCAGCCTTAACCACAGTACTGTGGTCACTAACATATACCACCTCATGTTATCACACTCGATTTTCACTGATGATGGAAGTCAATGGCATTGCCGAAACGTCTGGTTTTGTAGAAAACATTGGACTACGGCCAAATATCCAGAGAAGGAATTTTAACAAAAACTACTTCTTTGTTGCCGATGACGTTGTACACATATATATAAAAAATATGCATAAAATTAATGGCTTGTATAAGTTAATGATTGATCTCCATTAAATAGTGCTCAAGTTTCCAAAGTTTTAATATTATGATGTCCGTAATTAAAACATCAGAGCAGGTTTAGTGTGTATGAGGGTTCACCGTGTACAAAAATTTTCAACATTTCCTATTGAGCGTTGCTTAGAATAAATCTGCGAATCTACAGTGTACGTTTCACAGAACAAACACGCGGAAAAGAAGGAGCGCTCCGAAGTCACTCATGGACCCTCAGCATCTTGCAGAGGGTTCATTCCCTAAAGACGAAAAGTCTGTCTATGAATCGTTCCTCTGTAAACACGTGCAGTTACACTGCCCAGCGATCCACAGGAAGCAAATCGTTATCCACGCTGGACACTTTTTCGGCTTGCATGCGTTGTGTTGGTGTGGGTTCGGCACTTTCCATTTAAAAACCGTGCAAATGTAAGAAAATAAACATGAATGAGGCCAGAATTAACGCGAATTGTGTGTGTGTGTGTGTGTGTGTGTGTGTGTGTGTGTGTGTGTGTGTGTGTGTGTGTGTGTGTGTGTGTGTGTGTGTGTGTGTGTGTGTGTGTGTGTGTGTGTGTGTGTGTGTGTGTGTGTGTGTGTGTGTGTGTGTGTGTGTGTGTGTGTGTGTGTGTGTGTGTGTGTGTGTGTGTGTGTGTGTGTGTGTGTGTGTGTGTGTGTGTGTGTGTGTGTGTGTGTGTGTGTGTGTGTGTGTGTGTGTGTGTGTGTGTGTGTGTGTGTGTGTGTGTGTGTCTTCCCTGCCTTTTTATTGTGGTAGTGATAATAATAAAATGGAAACGTAAACAGTACATAACTGAGATATGCTTGCCTGCCACGCACGATATATTTTCTCTTATACATGACTAGCAGAATACCTGTGCTTCGCTACGGAGTTTCACGTTGTACGTAATGAAAATGTTAGTTTAATTAATAAAGTTTAATTAAAGTAGGCTTCTTAAAAATAAATAGCTGTTCCCCACAACTTCGATCGCGTGGTCTTCAATTTAATGCGATAATATATTTAGAACAGAATCTATTCTATTGGGTTGCCATAGTAACCAGATGTAATAGTTTTTTAAGACCGCAAAGGACCCCCCAGAGGATCGTATCGAAAAAAACACCTGTCCTATGTTGGTTCTCCCGTTGCGTAAAATATTTGTGCCAAGTTTGGTTGAAATCGGTCCAATGGTTTAGGTGGAGACGTGGAAGACCCCAAAGGATCGTATCGAAAAAAACACTTGTCCTATGTTGGTTCTCCCTTTGCGTAAAATATTTGTGCCAAGTTTGGTTGAAATCGGTCCAGTGGTTTAGGAGGCGAAGTGGAAGACCCCAAAGAACCCCCAAAAGGACCCCATCGAAAAAACACCTATCCTATGTTGGTTCTCCCGTTGCGTAAAATATTTGTGCCAAGTTTGGTTGAAATCGGTACAGTGGTTTAGGAGGAGATGTGGAAGAAACCTTCGCGGACGTGCGCACAACAACTCACCGAAGTTTCATCGCAATCGGATGAATGGTATAGGAACGCATACGGGACAAACAAAGAAACATTCATTTTTATATATAAGATGTAAACTATACCACTTACTTGACATAAACCGTGATAGCTAAGCTAATGTACAACATATATGTATTAATTATACACATAAATGTTCCTCGATAGACACTCTATCTATTGGCGAAAACTTGAATAAAATCCGTTCAGTACTTCCTGAGATTAGCGATTTCAAACACAGAGAGAAAACGCACCGACTTTACTTTATACTATGTACAGATTTACATTAAAAAAAAAAAAATTATAATTTTATTGCCTGGCAACAAAATTATTTTATTTTAACAATTACCATTGTTTGAAAAAGTTTAAATGAATTTTCATGTACTTTACTCTTGTTAAAACGTAAAAGGTTGCCGGTAAACTACCCCTTCCCCTTAACCGATCTTCACTAAAATCAAAAGGCCTTGAGTCCTCTACAATTCAGTGACGTATGCAAAAAATTATTTGATTCTGTTTGAATTTGCGGCTGTTATCGTTCGTCATAGAAAATACGCTTGATAAAAAAACGTTGCAGGTAAACTACCCCTTCCCCTTAACCGATCTTCACCAAAAACAATAGGTCTTGAGTACTCTACAAATCACGGCTGTATGCAAAAAATTATTTGATTCTGTTTGAATTTGCGGCTGTTATCGTTTGCCATAGAAAATACCCTTGATAAAAAAACGCTGCAGGTAAACTACCCCTTTCCCTTAACCGATCTTCACCAAAAACAATAAGTCTTGAGAACTCTGCAATTTAGGGCTGTATACAAACAATCTTTTGATTCTGTTTGAATTTGCGTCTGTTATCGTTTGCCATAGAAAATACGCTTGTTAAAACATAAAACGTTGCAGGTAAACTACCCCTTTCCCTTAACCGATCATCACCAAAAACCATAGGCCTTGAGAACTCTACAATTCAAGGCTGTATACGAAACATTATTTAATTTTGTTTGAATTTGCGGCTGTTATCGTTTGCCAAAAAAAAATTTCCCTTGATAAAAAAAAACCGTTGCAGGTAAACTACCCCTTTCCCTCAACCGATCTTCACCAAAAACAATAGGTCGTGAGTACTCTACAAATCAGGGCTGTATGCAAAAAATTATTTGATTCTGTTTGAATTTGCGGCAGTTATTGTTTGCCATAGAAAAAAAATCTACAGACACACACACACACACAGACAGACACACACACAGACACTTTTCGGAAAACGACTTTTTTCATGTTTTGAGTGTAGTAGAATCAGAATCTGCAATAATCTCGAACACGATTTTTTTGCCATCACCAACTTCCATTCCTTAAGGAATATGGAAGTAAATAAAACATAAAATGTTACAGGTAAACTACCCCTTTCCCTTAACCGATCTTCACCAAAAACAATAGGTCTTGAGAACTCTACAATTCAGGGCTGTATACGAAACATTATTTAATTCTGTTTGAATTTGCGGCTGTTATCGTTTGCCAAAAAAAAAATATCGGTATGGAGAACCATACATGACTTCCATATTCTAAGATTTATATTTAAAATCATTTTCAGCCAAACAGCCAGGCTGTGTCTTACCTGCCTTTTTATTGCTGTATTAAATGAAAAATATTATATTACATTAAAATGAAAAAATTATAATTTTATTGCCTGGCAACAAAATTATTTTATTTTTAACAATTACCATTGTTTCAAAAAGTTTAAATAAATTTTCAAGTACTTTACTCTTGTTAAAACGTAAAAGGTTGCAGGTAAACTACCCCTTCCCCTTAACCGATCTTCACCAAAATCGAAAGTCATTGAGACCTCCACAATTCAGGGACGTATGCAAAAAATTATTTGATTTTGTTTGAATTTGCGGCTGTTATCGTTTGCCATAGAAAATACGCTTGATAAAAAAACGTTGCAGGTAAACTACCCCTTCCCCTTAACCGATCTTCACCAAAAACAATAGGTCTTGAGTACTCTACAAATCAGGGCTGTATGCAATACATTATTTGATTCTGTTTGAATTTGCGGCTGTTATCGTTTGCCATAGAAAATACCCTTGTTAAAAAAACGTTGCAGGTAAACTACCCCTTTCCCTTAACCGATCTTCACCAAAAACAACAGGTCTTGAGAACTCTACAATTTAGGGCTGTATGCAAATAATCTTTTGATTCTGTTTGAATTTGCGGCTGTTATCGTTTGCCATAGGAAATACGCTTGATAAAAAAACGTTGCAGGTAAACTACCCCTTCCCCTTAACCGATCTTCACCAAAAACAATAGGTCTTGAGTACTCTACAAATCAGGGCTGTATGCAAAACATTATTTGATTCTGTTTGAATTTGCGGCTGTTATCGTTTGCCATAGAAAATAAAACGTAAAAGGTTGCAGGTAAACTACCCCTTCCCCTTAACCGATCTTCACCAAAAACAATAGGTCTTGAGTACTCTACAAATCAGGACTGTATGCACAACATTATTTGATTCTGTTTGAATTTGCGGCTGTTATCGTTTGCCATATAAAATACCCTTGTTAAAAAAACGTTGCAGGTAAACTACCCCTTTCCCTCAACCGATCTTCACCAAAAACAATAGGTCTTGAGAAATCTACAATTCAGGGCTGTATGCGAAACATTATTTGATTCTGTTTGAATTTGCGGCTGTTATCGTTTGCCAAAAAAAAAAAAATTTCCCTTGATAAAAAAAACCGTTGCAGGTAAACTACCCCTTCCCCTCAACCGATCTTCACCAAAAACAATAGGTCGCGAGTACTCTACAAATCAGGGCTGTATGCAAAAAATTATTTGATTCTGTTTGAATTTGCGGCAGTTGTCGTTTGCCATAGAAAATACGCATGATAAAAAACGTTGCTGGTAAACTACCCCTTCCCCTCAACCGATCTTCACCAAAAACAATAGGTCTTGAGTACTCTACAAATCAGGGCTGTATGCAGAAAATTATTTGATTCTGTTTGAATTTGCGGCTGTTATCGTTTGCCATAGAAAATACCCTTGTTAAAAAAACGTTGTAGGTAAACTACCCCTTTCCCTTAACCGATCTTCACCAAAAACAAAAGGTATTGAGAACTCTACAATTTAGGGCTGTATGCAAATAATCTTTTCATTCTGTTTGAATTTGCGGCTGTTATCGTTTTCCATAGGAAATACCCTTGTTAAAACATAAAACGTTACAGGTAAACTACCCCTTTCCCTTAACCGATCTTCACCAAAAACAATAGGTCTTGAGAACTCTACAATTCAGGGCTGTATGCGAAACATTATTTGATTCTGTTTGAATTTGCGGCTGTTATCGTTTGCCAAACAAACAAAATTTCCCTTGCTAAAAAAAAACCGTTGCAGGTAAACTACCCCTTTCCCTCAACTGATCTTCACCAAAAACAATAGGTCGCGAGAACTCTGCAAAACCGGGCTGTATGCAAAAAATTATTTGATTCTGTTTGAATTTGCGGCAGTTATCGTTTGCCATAGAAAAAAAATCTACAGACAGACAGACAGACAGACAGACAGACAGACAGACAGACACACAGACAGACACACAGACACTTTTCGGAAAACGACTTTTTTTCATGTTTTGAGTGTAGTAGAATCAGAATCTGCAATAATCTCGAACACGATTTTTTTTGCCATCACCATACTTCCATTCCTTAAGGAATATGGAAGTAAAAAATTCCCTTGATAAAAAAAAACCGTTGCAGGTAAACTACCCCTTTCCCTCAACCGATCTTCACCAAAAACAATAGGTCGTGAGTACTCTACAAATCAGAGCTGTATGCAAAAAATTATTTGATTCTGTTTGAATTTGCGGCAGTTATCGTTTGCCATAGAAAACAAGTACTTTACTCTTGTTAAAACGTAAAAGGTTGCAGGTAAACTACCCCTTCCCCTTAACCGATCTTCACCAAAATCGAAAGTCATTGAGACCTCTACAATTCAGGGACGTATGCAAAAAATTATTTCATTCTGTTTGAATTTGCGGCTGTTATCGTTTGCCATAGAAAATACGCTTGATAAAAAAACGTTGATGGTAAACTACCCCTTCCCCTTAACCGATATTCACCAAAAACAATAGGTCTTGAGTACTCTACAAATCAGGGCTGTATGCGAAACATTATTTGATTCTGTTTGAATTTGCGGCTGTTATCGTTTGCCAAAAAAAAAAAATTTCCCTTGATAAAAAAAACCGTTGCAGGTAAACTACCCCTTCCCCTCAACCGATCTTCACCAAAAACAATAGGTCGCGAGTACTCTACAAATCAGGGCTGTATGCAAAAAATTATTTGATTCTGTTTGAATTTGCGGCAGTTGTCGTTTGCCATAGAAAATACGCATGATAAAAAACGTTGCTGGTAAACTACCCCTTCCCCTCAACCGATCTTCACCAAAAACAATAGGTCTTGAGTACTCTACAAATCAGGGCTGTATGCAGAAAATTATTTGATTCTGTTTGAATTTGCGGCTGTTATCGTTTGCCATAGAAAATACCCTTGTTAAAAAAACGTTGTAGGTAAACTACCCCTTTCCCTTAACCGATCTTCACCAAAAACAAAAGGTCTTGAGAACTCTACAATTTAGGGCTGTATGCAAATAATCTTTTCATTCTGTTTGAATTTGCGGCTGTTATCGTTTGCCATAGGAAATACCCTTGTTAAAACATAAAACGTTACAGGTAAACTACCCCTTTCCCTTAACCGATCTTCACCAAAAACAATAGGTCTTGAGAACTCTACAATTCAGGGCTGTATGCGAAACATTATTTGATTCTGTTTGAATTTGCGGCTGTTATCGTTTGCCAAACAAACAAAATTTCCCTTGCTAAAAAAAAACCGTTGCTGGTAAACTACCCCTTTCCCTCAACCGATCTTCACCAAAAACAATAGGTCGCGAGAACTCTGCAAAACCGGGCTGTATGCAAAAAATTATTTGATTCTGTTTGAATTTGCGGCAGTTATCGTTTGCCATAGAAAAAAAAATCTACAGACACACAGACACACAGACAGACAGATAGACAGACGGACAGACAGACAGACACACAGACACTTTTCGGAAAACGACTTTTTTCATGTTTTGAGTGTAGTAGAATCAGAATCTGCAATAATCTCGAACACGATTTTTTTTGCCATCACCATACTTCCATTCCTTAAGGAATATGGAAGTAAAAAATCTACAGACACACACACACACACACACAGACACTTTTCGGAAAACGACTTTTTTCATGTTTTGAGTGTAGTAGAATCAGAATCTGCAATAATCTCGAACACGATTTTTTTGCCATCACCAACTTCCATTCCTTAAGGAATATGGAAGTAAATAAAACATAAAATGTTACCGGTAAACTACCCCTTTCCCTTAACCGATCTTCACCAAAAACAATAGGTCTTGAGAACTCTACAATTCAGGGCTGTATACGAAACATTATTTAATTCTGTTTGAATTTGCGGCAGTTATCGTTTGCCATAGAAAAAAAATCTACAGACAGACACACACACAGACACACACACACACACAGACACTTTTCAGAAAACGACTTTTTTTCATGTTTTGAGTGTAGTAGAATCAGAATCTGCAATAATCTCGAACACGATTTTTTTTTGCCATCACCATACTTCCATTCCTTAAGGAATATGGAAGTAAAATCTATTCACTCTGGTCCAGTTTCCAGGGTAATGCATTTTTATTTAAAACTATTATAGGCTACCTATTCATTGACTCTGGTTTCCTATTGAAAATTAGCCTCTTTTTCATAGCTTCTTTTCCAGTAAGGCATCTCTGAAAAATCAATTAGTCCCGAATACTATCTATACCTTAAATATTTAAATAATGCAATAGTACCAGCGTACTATTCGTTACTTTTTAAAAAGTACAAATGATTGTTGAAATTCGCGTACCATACGGTCGGCGAGGATGTAAAGTTGTTTGTTTAGGTCTCTGACGGCCTCAACTTTTAAACGAATATACGATTGTAAATGTTTCTTCTTGATACGTAATGTATCACTTTTAAAAATCAGAATCATTTAAATGATATGGACTTAGTGAGTCAAATCCTTGGACGTTGAAATACGTATTAAGTATTACGTACGAATATACATAACGCTGAAGTACCGCAAAGAAATTGGACATAGACATAGGATACACAGATAATGAAAGATCTAATGGGGGGGGGGGAGGTATCTGGACCGTACATTCAAACTCAGTTAAACTGCGAACACAGAGCTTTAAAGCTCCTACACGACGGGTGAACTTTAACTGGCCGGACGACATCCAACGTAGTAATTTTTTCCTTGACGTTTGACCCTAAAGGCTGTGGTAGACCTGAGTAGCTGAGAGCGGCGGTTGTCGGATATCTGAGCACAGACTTGTCTCAGAAAAAAATTTCCTATCCCAGCTCCTAACAACTATAGATATTGTTTTCTGTAGACACGAGTGTTCATTAACAGAGAAGTTCTAACAACTCAGAACTGATTATGGAACAGACACGGGAATCGCATCAGTGTAATTTGCACACAGAAATAATGGGGTCTCTGTATGATGTCAGCGCCTCGTTTACAATGTTTTATTCTTTCAGTTGTGTATTCACACATGTGAGTGGATAAATAACTATAGACACATGTGTTTTGTTTGACTATGAAACTAAATGCGTAGATAAGTGATAAAAATAAAATTATATGTAATGGTGCAACGCAACAACACAATCGAACGAGATTCAACTGTTGCACGTAGATTCGAGTTTCCGGCGTATTCGTGGCCGTCCGTCAATCTACAGCACATTCCCATTAATCCGGATACCGTTAATCCAGATTTCCGTATAACCTTAAAAAAAAATACAAGTAAGAATAACTAGTAAGTTATTTAATAATAACAATAACATTAATACCCGCAATAACTAGTAAGCCTAAGCTCTCTCCGCTGCAGAACTCGCTCACTATTTTGAACGAAGTACATTTATTATTATATAAATTTCGATATTAGATTATTTTCCAATTGTGTAAAAAATTACAAAAATCCTAATTTCTGTACTATTTCTCTGCTATTTATTGTAGATCACGCAATCATACAATAAACGCTAAAAATTTATTCGGATTTAGGTTACAATTCCTTTTAATCTGGCACTCTGCTATATTTTAATATTTTTTTTCAAATATTTGATCCCTTTTTTGGGTCCTGAGGCCCTAAAATTTTTAATTTCCCAAAACTTAGTATTACAGTCAGACGTTAGTTAAAATTTTCTTTAATTTGATACCCCTCATGAATGTTTGCAATTTTATCAAAAACCTTCACCCACTTTTTTAGCTCTGACGTCAAAAAACTTTAAATTTTCAGAAATGAACACTATATTCGGATTGCTGTTTAAATTTACTTTGATTTGATTCAAATCAAACTTTGCGATTTTTTCACAATTTTATCCACCCACATTTCTGCTTCCCACCTCTATTTTTGGAGGGATGAACGTCAAAAATAATAGGGTAGAAGTACGACCACGCATGCCAAGTTTTACGAAAAACTTTTGGGTGAGACGTACCCCAAAAGATAGACAGACAGACAATTGGCAAACGGTCTAGTCATCAAAACTGACAACTCGCTTGTCTCGTTCAATAAACAGCTGGAATAACATGTCTGTCAAAACGATGAACTGTATGTAATTTGTTAGGTGATTTCAGTGTTCTAACGGTATTAATGCTGCCTACATAATGCAGTCTGCGAGATCGCGCGGTAGTGAAACGTAGATCTTCAATGAAGAAAAATAACTATTAAGACCTAATATAAGCGATTTTATCCTAAGCGCTTTTTTTTCCAACCTTTGGAATGTTTTTAAATTCATGCTTAAACGTAAATGAGCATTAACAATTTAGGTTATAAGACAAAAATGTATTTTTTGATAACTTCTAATGATGAAAAGTTAAGTAAAGTTCCATCATTAACTGAACATAAAAAAACAGTTTGTTGACATTTTGACACTTTGTCGTCAAGGTTTGAAATTTTGTCATCGTCAGGACCTGCATACAGACAACAGTGAAATAATTAGTAACCTACACATAAATTGAGTGTGTGTGTGTGTGTGTGTGTGTGTGTGTGTGTGTGTGTGTGTGTGTGTGTGTGTGTGTGTGTGTGTGTGTGTGTGTGTGTGTGTGTGTGTGTGTGTGTGTGTGTGTGTGTGTGTGTGTGTTTTATTATAATTATTCTTGTTAATGTAACGTCTAATATCAAGGGAATTATGGTGGCTCATGTCCATCACTAACTCTAAATTCGAAAATAAGTTATAGGCCTACACTTCTGTGCTATTTCCGATTAATTCGGATTTTTTGTAATCCGGAGTGGTTCCGGTCCCATCATGTCCGGACATACGGGGCTCTACTGTATAGTGTGACAAGAATACGATTGAATAACAATATAAACCAATGAAGAGTTTCATAACATTGTGGGATTATGATAACATTAATAGTATACTTACGTAAAACATACGTAAACTGCCTATAGGGACATCACGCTTTCACGTAGACCGGAGCTGCCGGATTGTTCGCTGACAGTCCCATAAAACAAGCCCCCTTTGACCAAACAACAAAATAATACGCAAACTGCAGGTCAGATAATTTTTACCAAAAACTAGTGGATTGCTTATGACTTCCCGTAGGAACATCAATCTCTCAGTCAGAACACTGCCAGCCTTTACTTGTCTGCCCTAGAGGTAATCTGAAACAATTTTTATTAACGGTAATTACTTTAATTTTGAACGTAGAAACATCATCTGTATCACGAGCAACACGTAACGATACCGTAAACGGAAATGAAATACGCACATGTGTTACAATTTGCTGTGTTAAAATGGGTATTAAATAGAATATGTCAAAACATGACGAATATAAAGAAGAAGTTTTGTCGGTTCTATTACATTTATTCAGCGATTTCGTATTAAGATTATGCAAGAAGCTATAATCTCGCATATTACATCAATAAGTGGAATAGCATTCTTGGAAATACCTTTAATAAATAAAATTTAGACTTTTGAATACGTTGGCATGGTAAGCTTTTACTACAGGTAATATTTTTGTAATGCTTTTATTATGGTTTTTGAAAAACAGTTGTTCTCGAAAGTATACCAATTGTAAAAGGTAATATTTCTTCATTTCATGCGAAAATACGTAATGTTTTATGTGCGATGTTAGGAAAAAATGTTTGGTTTTTCAATGTATTGTGTAGAGAAAAAATTATTCGATACAACACATCAAAGGTTTTATTAACGAAATACAATGATTGAAACACAGTAACATTTAAAGACACAGAACAAATTAACAACACAGCGTTTTAACAATGTACTATATAGTAACTCGCCTTACTTAAAGTAGATTATTTGTGAATTATAAAATAAAAGTGAGTGTTATTTTCATGTGTTTTGTTTGGTTCCTTCATTTAGCGTGTTAACCTAATAATTTGTTGACAGTTAAGGTAGGCTTAACCCTATAATACTGTTGTAAACGCTTCGCACACTAATTGCGTAACAATGAAAAGCGTTTAATATAAAAACAAATTATTCAATTTGATAATAGCCTACAATCCATAACACGCTAACACGCTTTGTATTATTTTAATAAACGTATAAGCGGTATTCACTACATATCGAACGACTGTCACATAATCGAAGTATGGAAATGTGGAAAATATGGCAAAGTATCAGTTTCTGGTTGCGAGAGCTGGTCATTAAGGTGGATTGAACGTCGAAGAATTGACGCCTTTGAACTATCGTGCTGGAGAAGGAATCTGGTAGTCTCATGGTCAGCGAAGAGGACTGACCACATCAGTTCTGCAACAAATCAATACCGACTGGTTACTGGAGAGTCAAATTTTACAGCTGAAACACCGACACTTTGGTTAAGTAATGAGGTGACAGGACTCGCGAATCTGATGCTGGGAAAAGTGAAAGACAAAAGAAGAAGATGACGACAGAGGACTAGATGTATCGACGGCGTCATGGAGGCAACAAATAATAATGCAGAGGATCTCCGGGAAATGGTGTAAGACCGCGCGCGCGCGCCCACACCCGACACGACGTACTTTAAGAACAGGGGAAAATTAGTTTCTTCATTTGAACTGTACAAATTCCCCCCATAGAAAAGTGATCTGTTAAAAAAATTTATATTTATTTTATATTTATGCCCTTTGCAACGTCAACCAAAAAGTTCTATGTATGTAATCTGATATTATTACTGTTAATTAGCGTTTTTACAGGTTCGACTAAAGAACTAAAAATGTTGAAAACAGCTTTTCAGGATAAACGCGTGATCGGTCTCCTTCTCTCTTCAGTTATCCGCCCATGAATGTAAGCTTATACTGTTTGTTAGTGTAGGTTATTAACATAAGAATGCAGCATGCGAATCCCTTGTCATCATAAAATGTGACCTTCACGCGAGTACGGTCATACGTCTGTTGCTCTTCAGTGAGAAATGGTACTCGAATCGTGAAAGGAGATAACACGCTGTGGAAGTAATACGGAACTGTAAAGAAAGGCGGAAAACCGATAAAAGTGTTTAACAACAAGGCCAGACCTTTAGCGTTCAGAGAGAGAGAGAGAGAGAGAGAGTTGTAGTCTTTGAAAATTCTGTTTATGTCTATAGACATTGGAGCATAATCAACCTTAAGTAAACGTTTAAGATGTATTAAATAGGTTATTCAAATGTCTCAAGAACACGACCTACGTCAGAACTGTTGGGAAACGTTAACTATCTCTTTCGAGTTTCGAGTTCCGATCACACGGTTCTGAGTTAACTAATTTGTTTTCAAATACTCTTTCTCCGTCAATTATGCCAACGAATCAGTAAAACAGAATGATCAGCAGTAATGAGATAATGCTATAATCTATCTTCATAAACAAAATGTGACTGTATTACAATTTATAAATAGGTTAATGTGTTTCTAACTTATCGTGTAGAGGACGGCAATATACTGAGCAAGCAGCTCTCACAATGGGTTTGATTAACACGGTGAACGCGTTTGTTTGGTCGGTGAATCAGCGCGCAAGTGTTTGGTGACTCACTGCTGCATGAGCCATACGCGCGCCGCATCTTCCATGTCATCAGTCACAACATTCCTTCCGTCCGTAGACGCGACGTGTAAGCCGAAAGATATGCGTAAATACTGGAAACGGAAGCGACAGGAAGAATCAAAACACGCGACGGTACGGCAGGAAATTATATATTTTTTTTGTGAGTAAACATTGTTAAGTAGGAATTTTCAAAACAGAATGTAAATACCGTACATCCATATAACCTCGCAATAAATAAACTTCGTTGGTAATTAACTTCAGCGACTACCCTTCCTTCCGTACAGATTATCGGTACGTGTAAGCTTGAGTAGGATGCAGTAAGCTTGATGTAATATTATAGGTAGGCCTACACAGTTTTGTATGTGCGAATCAGCAGCGTAACACAATTAGAGATCGCAAATGCTTTTGTAACTGGATTTAGGATCTCTGGCCAGATGATGCACGCCGTAACCGATCGGGGCTGTCTCTCTCTCATTCTTTTATATAGGTACTTTGGTATGCGCTTATCAGACCTTATGGGAATGGTATGTACGATTCTGGGAATAGGTAAATAGGTGCCATTCAGTAAGAACAGCATCGCCTTCCGGGCGGAGTTTAATCGCGTGATATCTAGATTATCTATTCGTTATCCTTTAATCAGTCCGTCGGTTTTGTTACAATTCATTGCAGTAACCAAACGTTAAGTTCATTTCCTTAATTAGAACTAAACGCTCTGCACTTGTAGTAATATGAAATTTTGGACCTTCCCCAACAACGTATCCGTACTAATTTACGATATTTAGATTATGCGATAGTCGGCATCGATATGTAAGAGAATTCTCCTATATTTTCCTATAGGAGAATAACACGAACGTGTTTAACGGTTTATTATATATAATTTAATAGTTTGTTTTTTATCGTAATTGCGTTTTATTGTCATTTAATTACTATGAGAAGCGTCCTGACAATATTATTTGTTAGATCTGTGATACTGTCAGCAAATACGGAGTTTTAGATTAACATGCAAACTGATGGAACACACAAAAACGAACATACTTGAAGATTATAATTTTTCTTTTACAATTCACAAAAAAATTCAGAGTAAGAAGAGTTATTATACAGGATACCCATTGTGTAACAGAACTCAATTTTTGCTATAAGCATCAAATTTTACATGATCTTAATTTCTATATAACCAATTTGATGACTTTCGCTTGTTTCCTATCAACAAAATGCACCTTCTATTAAACTCTGACAAGACCACGCTTGACGTACAGAGTAGAAATATGGACCATCACCAAAGTAAATGAAAGATTTCTTTAAACTTTTGAAGATAAGATATTACGGAAAGCGTATAGCCCAGTACGTGAAAGGGGTGTATGGCGGATACGTTATAATCAAGAATTTTACACACCCTTTGGGATGTAGACATTATAAAAAAGTATTAAATTATCAAAGTTGAGGTGGGCCGGGCATGGGATGAGGATGGCGGAGGATGAAATACCAAGGAAACCTAGGAAAGTCTCGACGATAAAGCTGGATGGAAAAAGAAGAGAGGCACCCCAAATGGGTGGGTTGATGATGTAAGCAATGATGCCAAACTATTTGGACTGAGGGACTGGAGAGCCATCGTGCAGATCGGGACTGTTGGACTTCTGGCTTCTGGCGAAGGTCAAAACTCAGCCTGGTGAGTTTTTCAGCACCAGGGATGATGATTATGATGATGCGGCGATGATGATGGTGGTGGTGGTGGTGCTACCTTTGCGATGTTCCTGCTGCTTTTATATACCATGTATATGTTTTAACACACTCCGTAAAGATTTATGTTGTATACTCTTTTCATAGGTACGTTCATGATACAAGGTACGTTAAAAATAGTTGTTTTCGTGCGCAAGATTAGGAACGGTAATGTAGGTTTTAATATAGTGGGCGTGAGATTGTATTAAACGGCGTAAAAAGTGAATCGCGGGGCAGCACATAATCGTTCTTCACAAAGTGAATCGCGGGGCAGCACATCATCGTTCCTCACAAAGTGAATCGCGGGGCAGCACATCATCGTTCCTCGCAAAGTGAATCGCGGGGCAGCACATCATCGTTCCTCGCAAAGTGAATCGCGGGACAGCACATCATCGTTCCTCACAAAGTGAATCGCGGGGCAGCACATCATCGTTCCTCACAAAGTGATCGCGGGACAGCACATCATCGTTCCTCACAAAGTGAATCGCGGGGCAGCACATCATCGTTCCTCACAAAGTGAATCGCGGAGCAGCACATCATCGTTCATCGCAAAGTGAATCGCGGGGCAGCACATCATCGTTCCTCGCAAAGTGAATCGCGGGACAGCACATCATCGTTCCTCACAAAGTGAATCGCGGGCAGCACATCATCGTTCCTCACAAAGTGAATCGCGGGGCAGCACATCATCGTTCCTCGCAAAGTGAATCGCGGGACAGCACATCATCGTTCCTCACAAAGTGAATCGCGGGCAGCACATCATCGTTCCTCACAAAGTGAATCGCGGGGCAGCACATCATCGTTCCTCACAAAGTGAATCGCGGGCAGCACATCATCGTTCCTCACAAAGTGAATCGCGGGGCAGCACATCATCGTTCCTCGCAAAGTGAATCGCGGGCAGCACATCATCGTTCCTCACAAAGTGAATCGCGGGCAGCACATCATCGTTCCTCACAAAGTGAATCGCGGGGCAGCACATCATCGTTCCTCACAAAGTGAATGGCGGGCGGCACATTATCGTTCCTCACAAGGTGAATCGCGGGGCAGCACATTATCGTTCCTCACAAGGTGAATCGCGGGGCAGCACATCATCGTTCCTCACAAAGTGAATCGCGGGGCAGCACATCATCGTTCAGAGAGATGAATCCTCACAAACTTCATATTGCGCACGATATTTTGTCGAGTGTTTATTCAAGTGTTCACTCAACAAATCAAGGACTTCTGGTCAACCTACGGGTCAAAATCGATCTAAAATGGAAGCATCCATGTATGTTATTCTTAAACGTCGATTATTAACAGTAGCTAAGAGATCTATAACGAATTTAATGCCGAATTCATCCAATCATCCAGTAGGCCTACTGAGAAAAAAGTATTTTTATAACATCGATAAGAATTTCCTTAGTGATTATGATGAAATATGCAAGTTTGGAAATACTATTAGCTACAACTTATTAAGTTTTATCATGAGCGAACTTCAAGTTTTGACTTTTTTTTAAGTAAATATTTAGGCTATAGGGAGAAGTTAAAACACGAGTAATTTTTTTCTCAGTCAAAAGGTTTATACACGAAAACATTCAAAACATAAAAATATTTACTACGACCAAATGCAAATTGCTGTAATGACATTAGGCTTAAGAAACTGTACTGACGACTGAAAAATTACCGTATAGTTGTTTCTTGTTCTGTCCCTAAATTGGGCTCAGATAAGAGGTCTACAGGAAAATAAAAAATTTATACACGGCTGTTATTTAGTAACTAAGGTACAGTCAACGGATCACAACTTCATTTTCCTTGTGATCATACCAAATTGTTTGTTTTATTCAATTTTTTTTTTTAGCGCCTATGAGAAAGAAATGTTTTTGAGTGTGGCTACTAGAAGTGGAACTCCCAGAAGGAATACATTGTCCCGGTCTCAACTGAACGTGCTGAAAGTCCAGTCTAATTGCGTTACAGTTAGTGAAAAATAATAGTCTATACTTATTTATTTTAACTGTTATTTCTTAAAATGCAATTATTGTTATTTTCATCAAGAGACCAGATGAGAAGAGAATTAAAAACGAGATGGTTAGTTTTTTGTTCTTTAGTTCAAAAGTAAGACTATGGGTTTTCAGCAACCAATGCGTATTTGATTTCACAATAAACGGCTGTTAATTTTAGTAATAACTGTAATAGTAGTACAAACGTTAAAATTTAAGCTTCAACGGAACGTTTGATGTCATTAGAAGATTGTTCCGCGGCCTCTTGTTGATATTAATTGCTTATCTTCTTGAAAGTAAATTAAATGAATATTTTCTATTTCTACGTTTTGTAGTTATAAATTTTTGTAAGAAATTTAACGATGAATTTGAAATTACCCTTGTGTCTTACGAAACTACAGAATAACTGAACTATCATTTACTTTTCCAATGTCTAGAAAGAAAGCGTAATTAATTTATATGGCAGCATATTTTGACACAGAAAAGATTAATATCATAAAAATAACTTAGGCGCAGGTTGTCCTTAGATGAGGAGTGGTGTGTACACGAAAATTGGAAGAGCAATGGAAGATGGTACAAACGGTTATGAGGAGAAAAGAGATTGGGACGCGCAAGCGCGTGTGTGTACTGCAGAGGACGAGGAAGATTATACTAGGTGGTGCGAGGAAGATATACATAGTCCTAATTACAATGATAATAAGGGATTATAGTGACTTGACATAGGCCTATAAACAAGGAAGGCTCACTGACAGAAGAAGATGCAAAAGGCATTACGGTACCCCTGACCCTGTGTGAAAGGAATGATAAAGACAAAATATCGGTATGGAGAACCATACATGACTTCCATGTTCAAAGATTTATATTTAAAATCATATTCGAAATGAAATATTTCCATAGAAACTACTTCTTTCTACTTATTGCTTCAGCCTTAACCACAGTACTGTGGTCACTAACGTATACCACCTGACGTTTTCGCACTCGATTTTCACTGATGATGGCAGTCGATGGACTGCCGAAAAGTCTGGTTTTACAGAAAACATTGGACTACGGCTAAACAGCCCGGGAAGGAATTTTAACAAAGAACTACTTCTTTGGTGCCGATAACGTAGTACACATATAAAAAATTCTCCCCTCCCCAATCAACTATAATTTTCATTAATAGAAAATTACCCCCACCCCGTTCATCTAACCTCTTCATTTATAGATATTTCATCTACGTTTCTACAGTGGATTATTATGAGCTTCTTATTAGGATACATTATTTATCAAAATTAAGTACTTTACTCTTGTTAAAACATAAAACGTTGCTGGTAAACTACCCCTTTCTCTTAACCGAGCTTCACCAAAATCAATAGACCTTCAGTCCTCTACAATTCAGGGATGCATGCAAAAAAATATTTGATTCTGTTTGAATGTGCGACAGTTATCTTTCGTCATATAAACAATTACCCTTGTTAAAACATAAAATGTTGCAGGTAAACTACCCCTATCCCTTAACCGATCTTCAAGAAAATCAACAGACCTTGAGTTCTCTTTAATTCAAAAAAGTATGCAAAAACGTAGTCGATTCTGTTTGAATTTGTGGCAGTTATCGTTCGTCATATAAAAAATTATCCTTGTTAAAACATAAAATGTTGCAGGTAAACTACCCCTGTCCCTTAACCGATCTTCACCAAGACCAATAGGACTTGAGAACTCGACAATTCAGGGCTGTATGCAAAACATTATTTGATTCTGTTTGAATTTGCGGCTGTTATCGTTTGCCATAGAAAAAATTACCCCCGATAAAAAAACGTTGCAGGTAAACTACCCCTTCCCCTTAACCGATCTTTACCAAAACCAACAGGTCTTGAGAACTCTAGAATTTAGGGCTGTATGCAAATAATCATTTGATTCTGTTTGAATTTGCGGCTGTTATTGTTTGCCATAGAAAATACCCTTGTTAAAACATAAAATGTTTCAGGTAAACTACCCCTTTCCCTCAACCGATCTTCACCAAAAACAACAGGTCTTGAGAACTGTACAATTTAGGGCTGTATGCAAATAATCATTTGATTCTGTTTGAATTTGCGGCTGTTATCGTTTCCCATAAAAAATACCCTTGTTAAAACATAAAACGTTGCAGGTAAACTACTCCTTTCCCTTAACCGATCTTCACCAAAACCAGCAGGTCTTGAGAACTCTATAATTCAGGGCTGTATGCAAAAGAGTAGTTGATTCTGTTTGAATTTGCGGCTGTTATCGTTTGCCATAGGACAAAATTACACTTGTTTTAAAAAATCCGTCTCCGGTAAACTACCCCTTTCCCTTAACCGATCTTCACCAAAATCGAAACCTCTTGAGTACTCAACAAATCAGGGCTACGTACAAAAAATTATTTGATTCTGTTTGAATTTACGACTCTTATCGTTTGCCAAAAAAATACCCTTTTAAAACATAAAATGTTGCAGGTAAACTACCCCTTTCCCTTAACCGATCTTCACCAAAACCAGTAGGTCTTGAGAACTCTATAATTCAGGGCTCTATGCAAAAGTGTAGTTGATTCTGTTTGAATCTGCGGCTGTTATCGTTTGCCATAGAAAAATATCGGTATGGAGAACCATACATGACTTCCATATTCTAAGATTTATATTTAAAATCATTTTCGAAATGAAATATTACCATAGATACTACTTCTTTCTACTTACTGCTTCAGCCTTAACCACAGTACTGTGGTCACTAATGTATACCACCTCACATTATCGCACTCGATTTTCACTGATGATGGAAGTCGATGGCATTGCCGAAACGTCTGGTTTTGTAGAAAACATTGGACTACGGCCCTGCCGATAACGTTGTACACATATATAAAAAATATACATAAAATTAATGGCTTGTATAAGTTAATGATTGATCTCCATTAAGTAGTGCTCAAGTTTCCAAAGTTTTAATATTATGAAGTCCGTAATTAAAACATCAGAGCAGGTTTAGTGTGTATGAGGGTACACCGTGGACAAAAATTTTCAACATTTCCTATTGAGCGTTGCTTAGAGTAAAGCTGCGAATCTACAGTGTACGTTTCACAGAACAAACACGCGGAAAAGAAGGAGCGCTCCGAAGTCACTCATGGACCCTCAGCATCTTGCAGAGGGTTCCTTCCCTAAAGACGAAAAGTCTGTCTATGAATCGTTCCTCTGTAAACAAGTGCAGTTACACTGCCCAGCAATCCACAGGAAGCAAATCGCTATCCACGCTGGACACTTTTTCGGCTTGCACGCGTTATGTTGGTATGGGTTTCGGCACATGGGTTTCCATTTAAAAACCGTGCAAATGTAAGAAAATAAACATGAATGAGGCCAGAAATAACGCGAATTTTGTGTGTGTCTTCCCTGCCTTTTTATTGCGGTAGTCATAATAATAAAATGGAAACGTAAACATTACATAACTGAGATATGCTTGCCTGCCACGAACGATATATTTTCTCTCATACATGATTTACGTTAAAATGAAAAAATTATAATTTTATTGCCTGGCAACAAAATTATTTTATTTTTAACAATTACCATTGTTTGAAAAAGTTTAAATGAATTTTCAAGTACTTTACTCTTGTTAAAACGTAAAAGGTTGCCGGTAAACTACCCCTTCCCCTTAACCGATCTTCACCAAAATCAAAAATCCTTGAGATCTCTACAATTCAGGGACGTATGCAAAAAATTATTTGATTCTGTTTGAATTTGCGGCTGTTATCGTTTGCCATAGAAAATTACCCTAGATAAAAAACCGTTGCTGGTAAACTACCCCTTCCCCTTAACCGATCTTCACCAAAAACAATAGGTCTTGAGATCTCTACAATTTAGGGCTGTATGCAAATAATCTTTTGATTCTGTTTGAATTTGCGGCTGTTATCGTTTGCCATAGAAAATACCATTTTTAAAACATAAAATATTGCAGGTAAACTACCCCTTTCCCTCAACCGATCTTCACCAAAAACAATAGGTCTTGAGAACTCTACAATTGAGGGCTGTATGCGAAACATTATTTGATTCTGTTTGAATTTGCGGCTGTTATCGTTTGCCAAAAAAAAAATTACCCTTGATAAAAAAAACCGTTCCAGGTAAACTACCCCTTTCCCTCAACCGATCTTCACCAAAAGCAATAGGTCGTGAATACTCTACAAATCAGGGCTGTACGCAAAAAATTATTTGATTCTGTTTGAATTTGCGCAGTTATCGTTTGCCATAGAAAAAAATCTACAGACACACACACACACACTTTTCGAAAAACGACTTTTTTTCATGTTTTGAGTGTAGTACAATCAGAATCTGCAATAATCTCGAACACGTTTATTTTTGCCATCACCATACTTCCATTTCCTTAAGGAATATGGAAGTAAAAATTACACTTGTTTAAAAAAACCCGTTGCAGGTAAACTACCCCTTTCCCTTAACCGATCTTCACCTAAAACAATACGTCTTGAGTACTCAACAGAACAGGGCTGCGTGCAAAACATTATTTGATTCTGTTTGAATTTACGGCTCTTATCGTTTGCCATAGAAAATACCCTTTTAAAACAAAACGTAGCCGGTAAACTACCCCTTTCCCTTAACCGATCTTCACCAAAATCAATAGGTCTTGAGAACTCTACAATTCAGAGCTGTATGCAAAAGAGTAGTTGATGCTGTTTGAATTTTCGGCTGTTATCGTTTGCCATATAAAACAATTACCCTTGATTTAAAAAAAATCGTTGCAGGTAAACTACCCCTTTCCCTCAACCGATCTTCACCAAAAGCAATAGGTCGTGAATACTCTACAAATCAGGGCTGTATGCAACAAATGATTTGATTCAGTTTGAATTTGCGGCTGTTATCGTTTGCAAAAAAAAAATCTACAGACACACACACACACACACACACACACACACTTTTCGAAAAACGACTTTTTTTCATGTTTTGAGTATAGTACAATCAGAATCTGCAATAATCTCGAACACGATTTTTTTTGCCATCACCATACTTCCATTTCCTTAAGGAACATGGAAGTAAAATAAGAATCAGAAAATCTTTTAATTGGGTCATCGCCGTCGTTATAATTGTTACGCAAGAAGTAGGTGTTAACACCTGTCTTAACGTAAAAAATCACGCCATTTTTCCGTGACCTTCCAGTGTTCCGTCCACCTGCCTGGACGAATACTAGGTAATTTGTGTCGGCCGGCAGTTCTTTGTGCTTAATATAATATTTCCTATGTAGATCTCCCGGTTTCTTCTGAATTCATTAATTTTAACACGCACGGAAAATCTGTATTTGTAAACGATGTTCTCATTTACAATATGGTTCTCTTGTTTTCATCCTTTAACGTACCTTAGATACATAGGTGCCTTCATATTTAGTTCTTATTTAGAAATTCTCCAGGGTTCTGATCCATGTAAAAACATGTAATGACTTTCCATTACCCTATACAAATTCAGTTCGTTTCATCGTTCTTTTTCCATATATCGCCCATTCAGCTTAGAATTTAGTCAGTTTTAGTGCATATCCCTGCTCATTAAAAACAGGACGACATCATACCTTAAGCACCAAATAACAAATTGGGTTGCCCATTTTCTTCTTTTTTTTTTATGAAGGCCGAGAACGTTATTTTCACATTTTACAAAATTTATAAATTACTTAATGCTTTCATTATTATATGAAATTGTAATAATTAGCTTATAGTATTATCAGAATATTAAGAAATATAATAATGCATTTTATTATAATTACATTATATATTGTTATATAACAATATTATTATAAATTAATGTTAATAATAATTAATAATAATAATGGAATATATAAAAATATATACACACACGCAATTATAAGTCTTATAGTTTATTATAAGTCACTTATATTTATTATATATTATTACACAATTATACACAATTATTTACTATTATTATTATTTTTTTTTCAGTGAAGGGTTAGTGAGGATCGGTAAAAAATAACACAAATTTTAACTTATTTGTGTCGACGTTTTGACAATGTTTATTGTCATCATCAGGACCTGTGTATCATCTAACACTGAGTGAGAGGGAGTGAGAAAGAGAGCAAGAGAGAGAGAGAGAGAGAGAGAGTGAGAGGGAAGGATAGAGAGTGAGAGAGCGATTTCAAGTTAGAGTGAGAGGTTGTGAGAATGAGAGGTAGAGGGAGAACGGGAGAGAGAGAGGGTGTGATTGTAGACATGTACATAAATTTACAATATTCTATAGTACTCTGGACTATAATTTACAACAATATGATTACAATTATTATCTAAGTTTACTTATTAGATAAATTTACCATAAACTTGTGTTTGTAACATTATGCCAACTATCTGATGTAAGGTCGTAAAGTTCTACAGTTATTGTGTAATTTATATGTTTCTAAATTATGATTGTCTTTAATACCAGTAGTGAGTGAAACATGTTAAAAATAACTTTTAATAATTACATAGTTGAACATCCCTCAGTCTGTTTTTAGTTATATTTTACTATGCTATATGTTGACTGCTATTTGTATAAACGTTTTCTGTACCAATCTAATATCTAATTGTTAATTATTGCTTTTATAATTAATTAAAAATATCATTACATATAGCAATTTATATTGTAATAGTGTATAAATTAAGCTCAGTGATATTATAATTTTCTCGTTTTCTTAAAGAAAACATTTGAAGATGTAAAAAAATTGTCTCAACTCCGTCACATATACAATGATACATTCATACGCACGCACACGCACACACACTCACATACACGAACACGTTCACCCAAATAATTGTTCTGTTGTGTTTGACATTTCTTTTGTATTCATACACAGGTCCTGATGATGACAATAAACATTGTCGAAACGTCGACACAAATAAGTTAAAATTTGTATTATTTTTGACCGATCCTCATTGATTGACGGTCACTACGAATTTAAGGATTTTATTATTATTATTATTATTGTTAATGGTATTATTAATTACGGTAGTATTAATGATCAATAATGTGATTTTTAGCCACTTAAATCGTTTTAAGAAAGCAAACTTTGCTTCCAAGATAACGAGTAAAATGAAAACACACGACTGACGTGTATCACATACGTAGCTGACTTCGATATTTCAGTCGTTTGCAGCGTTCTGTTAATGTAGTAATACTGTAGTTGGTTAGCAGAGGAGTCCAAGAGAGTGTAAATGGCATAGCTTTGCAATCGCTCGGCGTCGTTATAGACCTGTACAGGAACGTAGTAGCAGTATGGAGACGATAAACTGTGATCGTTTCAAGTGAAAGAATTTTTAAGAATGTTTTATTCTTTTTATGCTTAGGATGATAAAGAATAATTTCTATAATACAGCTTAACAGCACGCGTGGTGTGATAGAATTTACTGATGTAAAATACAAGAAACAGTTCTGTAGAATTCTTAGACTTCTTTGCATACAGTCGTTTGGTAGACTGTTTAACTAGCGTTAATTCATTTTTATCATTTTAATTCGAAAATGTGAACTGACAAGTTTGTTAAACGTCGATGCACCAATGCCAGTCTATAACAGTCCCATTTAGACTTACATTATCCATCTTCTGCATTGTCAGTTAAACTCGGCGTAGAAAAAGCAAAGTCAGTTTTATGTATGACAGTACTATGAGAATTTTGTGTATTTGTTAAGAAATTAAATGTAATTCAGTTAGATCGCAAACCTTCGCGTGTATTCTTGTTTGGAGTAAAAGATACATAACGATATGAACAATGAGTAGTTTAGATACTGCCCGACAATATTACGATCCTATCGTTAAAACTTCAGAAATACTGTACTACAAATTGTTTATACAAGTCAGTATTTTTGCCTTGTTTTCCGAAACTGCGTGGCTTCCTCGGAACCCGTGTATAATGTGCTAACGTGATGTTCTTATTACCTGGCGTTCCATTTTTGTCAGTATTCAAAAATTAATCGTTACAACCATTAAATGTCGTGTCATTTATTATCACAATTATAAAACAAAAAAAAGTTCTCAACGCCAACTGGTACAACGCATACTGGTTTAGGAGCTGTGTGTCCGAAGTAAATTATAATATTAAAAACGTACATTTGTGTACTTTTAGGATGGATGTTGCCGAATCTCCAGGTGCATCCGACCTAACGGACTGTATGGACAGGTGTACTGTCACCTGGCAGGTTAATTCCTTCCGTAAGCTATTCATATTGCTTCTGGTTTTCATTTTTTAATGAATTCTCGTGTGCTATGCGATAGAAAACACGTAACTTAATGAAGCAGCTTTAAACGCGTGTCCAGTTCTCGCCTACGCGGAACGAATTATCCGTACGTCGAACCGATGTCTCTATACTCCCGTACTGCACCTTTAACGCGGCCGGTGCCAAACCGTGCCCTCAAGATAATTCCGTCGGGTGGCGGTTGGCTTGCCTCTTCTGTTGATTTTCTTTTACCTAGAGAAAACCATAAAGAGCAATTAAGATTAAATAAAATTACTAAAACCTCTGTCTTGTAGAATTTACAGAACTTGTTTGTTTCAACCGTTTGTACATGTTCACAATTTATGTTATTTTTAATCCCTTATTACCAATAAGAAACCACCCGCCGTGGAAAATTCCATCAGACGTCTATCCCATTCAACCCCAAGAGAAGTTGTACTTTTGTAATAGCTAGTGTTAGTTTTTAAAACTTTTTGTTGACATAGTAAATTCATTGTATATTTATTATGTCATCTTCATGAAAACTATCGGATTTGACACAGAAGTCATACGAAGAGTGTCTGAGAAATCACACGTTTGGATTAATTTGTAGTCCTATTATTTATGTAGCTGGGAAAGAGGGTAGGTGTTTAGCGACTTCTATCTTCTTGTTTTGACTTCAAGCAACGGATTCAAAACTGTTTCCCGTAGATTCATTTATAAAGAAGACTGGTAATAAAAGCCAATTCGTTTCATAATTCCTTCAAAACCTTTCCATGTCACACCCATACAGTTTAGCCATTTTCTGTGGATATTCCTCCTCATAACAAAAACATGTCATCATGGTCTAAACTTAACAGTATGCGGGTGAAAACTCAAAAGGACATAATGCACCAACTAGAACAATAAAGACTCTGACCAGCACAGGGTCTCCGCTTTTCAGAAGATAAGCGGCAACTTGATGGTTAATGCATCATTTAAAGGTAAACGACCCACTAACATTCTAAACTAGAAGAACTAACTCAACTAAATATTACATAACCTATAACCTCTTCTTCTTTTAACTCAATTCGTGGAACGGTCAATGGCTAATATTCTGAAGGTGTCAGGTCATCCTGTTGACCGTGTTACATGACCGTGTATTTTTTCAGATCCATGGCGGCACCCATTTAATCCAAGCCTCTATTTGTTAACCATCTTCTGTTACTATAGTCGCCTACCTATTGAGCTTAATGAAGTACCCCATCTATCCTTACTTTGGAGATTTCCGCAGAAAGAATCTTGTTCTTCATGTGTTCTCTCGTGGTCTCTTAAGCACCATGAAATCTTCCGTATTATGTTCCGGCATTATGTCTCAAAAGCCTTTAAACGTCCTTTTTCTGTCCCATTGGTCCATGATTCAGAACCACGCTTCACTCAAAAGAATTTATGATTTTTTTCTTATTTTGACGCAAATGTTTCTTGAATTGTACCACCTAAAAAAAAACTATTTTTCATGCGTTTCTTTAGACTTAATGTCTGTAGATCTTCTATCCCCTGAGTCTCTGTTAGCCTGATTCCGAGAATTTCAAGGTACCTTTCTCAATTTCATTTTCTGCTGAATATTTATTTTGCCTGTGTTATATCTAGTTACCATGACGTGTGTTTTCTTTCTTCTCATCTTCATGTCGAATTCACGAAATCTTCTTTTGGTAGGTTACTTAACAAGAAGACTCGTGTAGATTACTCATACTTTCAGACAAAATAAAGATCCTCGATATGGCGATGTCGATCTCCGCCACATTTTAATTCATCTAACGTGTTGTTCTTATTAGAAGATGTGTGTGCCCACACGTATTGCATACGTTTAGGCCCGTCCTATAGTAAATTTATTTATTAATTGGTAAATGTACCGTTTCATTTCCATATGATATTTTTCTCTCATTTGGAATGACCTGTTGATAACTAATCCATTATATTTGTAGTAAATTTATATTTGTTACGTTTGATTTTTAAAATAATCCTGTGGAGTTTTTTAATTTTGTTATCCTACATTATGTTTATTATTATATTATATTAAATTATATAAATATTCATATTTCCGCATTATTTTCAGCAAAAATGTGTATTCTCTAAAATCTGAATACACAGAAATTGTTTTTCTCTCGTAGATAGGCCTATATGGTGAAAAATATTTATTATATGTACGCTGTAAAAGTTTTCTGTCTCTGAGGTACTGCTGTACTTCTTCATAACTCCTATGGAAAGAAGTATTTACAATAAAAAACCTTTACAGTTGTTTTCTGTTTCACCGGAAGTAAATAGGTTTACATTCTCTAGTATTCCGGCGCTTTCTCGACCACTTTGAAATCTAAGTTTACACTCAGAAAGAGCACGGTATGTTGTATAAATGCATTTCACTCAAATAAATTACTTTATCGATCGATCTAGATAAAGCATTTTATCACTGCTTTTTATAGATTCCAGTGAAACGATATTTTGTAAATTCTGGATTCAGCCCTCCTGCTCTTCTGTAATTGTGGATGACCAGGCTTTTCACGTACAGTATTATACGGCTTAAAATTATCTTATTAACTGTCTAATACATCCCTCGTCATGTCGCTATTGAATCCTGGTAGCAGAATCAACTATTTAACACCAAGAATAGCCTTTTATTGAATGGTATATAGCCTACCTTGCAGCATGGGTGTTAAAAACGCCCATTGGAGATCAACGTTTATTGGATGAAGTGATATTTTATAAGCAAATATTGAAGGAGCGATAGTTTAGAAAAGCATGCGAAATTTGTAGAAGCTGATTCTTCATTTCACCTCAGCACATATATCACGTACTGATGTATGTTTACCGGTTTAAATCGCAATGCGGAAATACAGGATTTATTTTAAAGTACCTATTTCTTTCATTAAATTTTATTATGTAAGCTGATATTTTCCAAATTATCGCCATATTTTTTGGCCATGACATTATTAGAATAATATTACGAACACGCATGTATAAACGGCCCTTATGTTACGTTCTGTGTATAAATGAGCCTCGTCCAAATGTTTCCAAAAATTTCCAATTATGCTTTCAGTATAATCTACTGTTACCGAGGCCACTTGTTTCCGCCGTCCTCACATGATTAAGTCACTACCAACCATCACAGTGCTGCTGAGTAGGTCGTCATTATTGAGTAGCCACTGTTTTTATTTACTCTTAATTGTTACAACAAAGTGCTCGGTGAAGAGATTGGTGCTACTTATCGTTGATAAGGTATCAATAATCTTGACCAGCCATATCTATCGCACTGATAGTTATTATAACTTCCGAGTTATAAATAATGGTATCGGTGAGATTAGAGTAGTGCTGAAGTGATTAGGTGCAAACGACAGTAAGCTAAATACTTTCTTGATAAACAGCCCATTACTACCGCTTTACTCACAAAAAATGCGACAGACAGAACAAACGTTAACCGTGGTACCGGTCTATTTTCCTACGTACGAATTAAACATTCTTTTTTCTAAATACTACAAGATGTTAAAAACATTTAATTGGTAATAACAAAAATCTGAATCTTATCCAACGTATTTTATTTTTATGTAAACAGTTTGAATTGACAGGTTAATCTTTTTAATTAGGCTATAAAATTATAAGAACCGTAAACAATATTGGAAACAATTTGATAACCATTAGCATTTCCTGACTGCTAACTTAAGGAGGCACGGAGACTTCTTCGGGAAGAATTTCATACATTATTGATATCAGTACTCAGATTAATCAGAGAATGAGAATAGCAGGTTGAATAAATCAGGTCTCGCAGATATCCGTGGCTGCGTTCAAGTAACAGTTAAGACGGTTAAACTACCTTTTTCGTGGATTCTGTTTCTGCCTTCACACACACATACACACACACAACACTTGTATGATCGCATGCATCGTGGTGTTAAAATGGTGGAACAAATTATTGAACAACAGAGAATTCGATACTCGACATTTTATTAGGCCTAACACTTACCTAAAACAAACACACCCATATTAATAGTAGTTCTAGTCATACAACTGTCCAGAACGTGCTACACACAGCCAAAAAACTCACAAAATTAAACAGTTCCAATAATTTGCTTTGCAAACAACAATAAACACTTGAATTTTAATTAAGAATATTCACGAACAGAATTAACACTTTTGCACACCACTATAGAAAAATTATTCCGATTAGCGCTTTCAAGCGTTAATTACAAATATATAATTTATAATATATAAAAGATATATAATTTATAATATATATATAATATACTGTATTTGTCATATATTTTATTATATAATAATATTTGTTATATTTTTTATAAATTACAATTGTTATTTCCGATCTGATGATGAGCTGTGAAGCTTGAAAGCGCTAATCGGAATAATTTTTCTATAGTGGTGTGCAACAGTGTTAATTCTGTTAATAGACACTTGACGTTTTACTGATACCGCTCTATAATCAACTGTAATCATTCATTAATTATAGCGAGGAATTCTCACTGAAATTTGTAGAATTCAACTAAGTCGCTGACTCACTGCTATTCACAGTCAACCAAAATCACCTGTGTGGCGATAATAGTAACGGAAGAGTTCTACAGTGTTCCACGTCAATCGGGGAATACAAAGAATTTTCAAGCTTAGAAAAACTTTGCCAGCTCTAGAATATTACGTCATACTCACCGACACAACGAGTGCGTGACAAACTTCACGTACGCTATGCATTATATTCATATATCACCCTATAACTACAGTCAGATACGATGCGAGTCGGCAGTACGTGAAACGTTTTAATTTTCCGTGGTTAGGCTACATTTTTAAAAATGTAGTCTAATTTAATTATTCGGTGTTACTGGAACGTTTTCTTCCATTAAAATCGTGAGCGCAACATATTTAATGCAAATTTCAAATACGGCAACGTTGTTGTTTCTCTTTCTAGAGTAATGATGCAGACGGCGCCGCGGTATCACCTGTCACACTATTAGTTTGTTAGTCTATTTTTTAGCTGTTCATTTGATAGACAAAGCAGTCCTACCATCTTGGCAATGCAAAGGGACGCGTGATATCAGAGTATCAGACTACTTTTATTACTGATCGTCAATTTATTAGGCTAAACAGAACTAAAGAGACGCCGTCGCGACAGCTAGTTATCGACTTAAGCAGTGTTTCGTTGTAGTAGTTGCTGATATCGCAATATTGTGTTGTCGTTTACTGGATATAGAGAAATCCTATTGGTTATGGCATACACATAACGACAGTCGTGAAACTAACTTACTTCTAATGATGGAAAGTTTTCTGATGATTAATCCGAAGAAGAGGACAGTAAATCTTCAAGTGGGAGGAGACTGCAGTAGTGGAAACATAAATGGACAGATTAAAACGTATTACTTGTATTAGACGCCATTAATACCATTTTTATTGGTGACTGTAGATTAAGTTGAAGTATTATATATTTCTGTACTGTAGTTGCACAGTTTAAGAAATATAATAAAGACACATTTTGTAACTATATATTAAGTGGTCGTAAACAAACTGATAGATTTTTTTTAATAAAATGGCGACAGTTACTAAATTCATTTCATCTGGTTCAAGTCGTGAGCACAAAATGTTTTGTTATGAAAGGTCAAAGTGATTTAGGGCTCGATGAATTTTTTTTATCTACTCTGACTAACTTTCACGATATAAAGAAAATCAGTCGTAAAATGAGTAACGAGCAATCTTGTAACATCTCTCCAGACGTCTCTATATTTCCAAGTGCGAATAAAACCTATAGGCCTACTATAGGGAAAGATCCTGACCTGCCAACAACGATCATGATGAGCGAATCAACTGCCCAGTGTTAAAAAAGCTTTCATCTCTTAACGATAATATCTACAAACAAACCTTCGATATTTCAGAAGCTTACACGAACATTTGATAAATACGTTGAATGAAAATCCGTTGCTTTGCTTTACAGGTTGATCAAAGTACTAATATCCACAGCAATGCCCATTAAAGTCCATATACTTTTTATCTTTTTTACTGACGTCGACAAATGTCGTGAACGTTTGTTATTTTAGAAACCAATTCTAATTACCAAAACGGGTCAGAGTATTTTCGACACTCATGCGGACTTGGAAAAATGAAAACTTTTTCGCACAAAAAAAAATAGTTTGACAAATTTACAGATGTGACCGTGGTATACAAGCATTGTAAGTAAAACACCTTTAGTCATATGTGTGATGCAGGTTATTATTGTTCAGACTTAAGTTGTTCAGACAAACCCATTGAAACTTTCACGAAAAATATTATTACAGAGCCTACTGCCTTGTTGTTTATAGTGAAGTTCAATGGGTGTCAATAAAATAGTTTGAAGTGAATACCTGAACTGTGCTGAGAATGATAGTTCCTTTTCATAAAGACGCAGATTTAAAGCGTGTAATTCGTACCACTAATCTGTAGTTCTATACGAAACTTATAACGCCAGGTATAGTCTAAAACTAAAGTCCGGTTATACCATTTCAAGAAAGTGATGTATCTCTACTTATTTGTAACGAAAAGGTTTTCAAGGTTTCATTAAGTAAGCCTTTTGGCAAACAACTTAGAAGTGTATTCAAGTCTTCACTTGACTTTAGGAAGATAATGTTAGAGGAGGAAAATGTTTTGTAATTTCAACCACATCCGAAGAATTAGATTACTCAGTACACGATCACGATGAAAAATCATGTCCAGAAATCTTCATACGAAATATCTGAAATGTCGAGCTTGATAAAAAATCCTCTCGAGAATCACACTGAACCAAATTTGTTGGCCATTTGTATCAAATTAAAGTTCATTAAAAAATCCTCAGTCTTTCGTATAGTCCAATATTCATAAGTAATTTTCCATATGAATCCTTATATTTCTTATATTAAGAATTAAGCTCTGAAAGTCATCATATCATTTGCTACGACTCGTACGAACCTAGGTTTTCAGCTTTATTGAGAGACTACAGTTTCCTACTCTCCGCTTGGAACTTTCTTTATAGGAATAAATCTATACAGCACATTGACGAGTATGGTTGATTTTATTGCCTTTCCCCTATAAATAAAAGTTCTTTAATTATCAATTTCTGTTCTTTTGTATCAGATTTCTATCTTGAAATATCGTGCCCAAGATATTTTTTGCATTAACTTGCTCATTTCAACTATATATGCAGCATAGTCATGAGCTTGATCGTAATTAAATTTAATTATTCCTAACGAAATATGTTTTCAATTAAATATTTATTTTTGATTTTTCTTCCCAACACCGTAAAGTACTTCAGAGTCATATATCATTCTTTACTTTAGGATTATTATTATATACCCCAAAATATAGGCCTATATTCTTTACCGAGTTGGAAAATAAGGAGCAGAAGTAAGCAGTTTGAGAGTCCCAGTCCCAGTGACGATGGTTTCTGATGAGAATCCGGAACAAAAGCAATTAAACGTTACATCAACAGACATTGAATTATTAGTGCTCTTGATAGGGAGTTATTCCGGAAGAGTCGTAATACTTATGTTTAGTACATTTATCTCAGATCGTTTATGTTTAGTGTACTGTAAGTTAATACTCCATCCGGACTTATTTTTCGATAGTCGATTGTGCTCACTCCGGTTTTAGCCTCCTGTTCCTGAACGCATGTTTAAGACTGTCTGAGAGGCCGGGAACATTAAGTTGTAGGGTTTAAGGACTACAGAATCATACCGGCTAAAAAAAAGCGGAAAATTCGTGAACAACTGTCTGTATGACAAATCTAAAAGTGTGATCAATTTGTAAACTTAACGAGCACACGTAATTGTAGGCCTACTACCATGTATTCTTTTATTGCTGAAATTAACTTAGACAGCGTTTGGGTCATAAATAGGTCAACGAATTACCGTTCGAAACAAAGAGGAGTGTGTCGAAACAAAAGTTGAACATTTAAAAATTGAATTTCAAACAATCTTCAGGGTTGTTTACTATCCACTTTCTTCCAAATCATCGTTTCTAGGTCTCCAGTCATTCTCAAAGTGAGACTTTTGCCATATCGAGTAAGTGGGACTATTCCTATTTAGCATTACAGATTGGCGATGTTGAAGACAGAATAATCGCATTGTGAGCTCTGTACACATTACAACTAACGTAATATATCCTGACCCAACTATAACTATAAAACGACTGAATTAAACTTTTAAGTATCTTATATAAGATTAAGAGTAGCTCCTACGATGGTGTGTGTAACTCTTGGTGTGAGCAGGAAATGATGACCTCTTGCACTGTTACGTGAGGGACTGACGAACTCGGCGCGCTGATCCGTGAACATTAATTCCAAACTGTACAGTAACGACACAGCATCGATCAGGTGGTAACAGGTTTGTAATGTGTACCGAACATCTGTTCTTGAGATTACGAAAAATACAGCTGAAGCTTTTCGTGTATCCGAATCAGATGTAACAGCTCTTGGCTTTGGTCGCGTAGCCTACTCCTTATAAAACACAATCCTGAACTCAGATAGCTCAGTTGGTGTAAACTTACATAAAACGAACAAAAAACAAATGCAATTTGCAGTGTTTATTCAAAATGATGTTTATCTAATCCTTCGTTCAAAATAGCGGTTGAACTATAGGCCTACAACATGTATCAGCCTTTTAAAATTCAAACACAAGGGAACAGAAATATACACAATACCCGCTGTGTGAGTGTGTGTGTGTGGGGGGGGTGCGTAGGTGGAAAACCCTGCTAAAGCAGTCTCGGAGTAATATAGGTTCTGACCTTACAGGAGGGACACATCGTCAACAAAATGTGTTGTCTACCGTGGTGTTGTAAGATCCTCGGGTAAAGCAATCAATATGAGATTTCAGTAAAATTATCTTCCGGGGTGTAGGGCCGTGGCGTTTCGACTGTAGCTGCGGCCGTCATCTTCAGTGTTTTCGTGTTTACCGTCCTAACTGCTTAAGGCAACTGCCGCAGCTGCAGTCGAAACGCCACGGCCCTACACCCCGGAAGATAATTGATTCCAGCCGTGAGAAGTTTGAATGCTATGATCAATCTATGCTGTTGGGGCGACTGTATACGGAGAGAGGTATTTCACCATCCATACCGTAAGCAACTCTAGAAAATGTGATTCCAAAAATCAAAGGAGCAGCCTTCGAAGTTGAGGACTGTGCGATAGACTAACTCACCAGGCTCGTACAAAAGTAAGTAACTACAGAAATTCAATGGAGCACAGATCTGTACAGTTGGTACAGATCGACAAAACTGGAGCAGACAGCTACATTCTGTTACGATGAAGAATGGAAGACGAGCTTGTAAGAGCACAGACCTGTTAACAGCCAATAACGTTTTCTAGGTGGAAGGATCTAAAACTATCACCAGTCATCAGACATTACAAGTCGTTAACTAATGACTAATTAAAACTAGTCATATAATGTTCAATTAATTATATGGTTTATAACGTTCTTTCCTTATTGAGTTACACGTTTATGAACGTACAGTAAATGTTGACGTTTATGCAACTATGTGGCTAACTCCGCGTGTTATACAACGCCTGTTACTGCTGATTCAGAACTACCGTACGGTTCAGTTACTATGAATCATGCTGATATACTGCTTTAAATTACGAAACACCACAGGAAAGCTGTTCAATATTAATATCAACACGTTGACTTGGACACGGTCAGCTGATAAATTAGAGAAATATAATGCATGTGAGACGATTTTGAATTATCGTAGTTTGTCAATATTCCACATTTCAGGGTGATATAATTTCCTGACATGGTAAGGCTCCACGACTCCTTGTAACGAGCAGAAAATTTAAAAAAAATTTCAAATTTTCACCTCGGCAGAGTACGTTCACACGAGGCAAGTGTCAACGACTTATGGTGGAGCAATAAATAAGGAGTAATGAGAAGGTGTCAGTGAAGCGTTGCTGACTTGACAATAGAAACACATTAAGTTCAATCCAACTATAGAATTTGGTGGCGTTAGATGACAGGGAAAGTTTCGTCCAGAATTATTGCTCTCCGCAGCTGTAACAAAGTAAGTAAGGACATTCACACCCGTACCGAGAATTGTAGCAGATGTTGACCATGTTACGTCAGTAGACGATAAACGACAAAAACGAGTGAGACTCCATACTACAATGAAACGGATGCGCTGCACCTTAAGAAACAATACTAGAAGATAGGCTGACAAAGACTACAGTCATGTTACGGAGCTGGAGGTATCGTCTAATTGACAGACAAGAATTTACGAAGGGAAAGTTGGGGTGACTTCAACGACCAGCAGATGTTCGAAATTAGTAATAGCCAGAAAAAAGGGGTTAGAGCATAGAACAATACGCCAGGGAGACTGTAAGTACAGATAATGGGAATCTATAGAAACGCAGAGTTTACTCAGACAATAGGCTGATAGACAAGTGTTTAATAGCCGTAGTTTCTTCGAAGCGGGTCAACGATCGTCAGGGCAGAAATCAGGGAGACCTAAGGACCTATCAGAGGCCTTCAGCCAGCGAGAAATTTGATGGTGAGGGGGTGTTTCCATAGCAACTGAAACGAAGAACCTATCGGAAGAACTATGACGTAGAATCTTGACATGGTAGGGCAGTATTTTCCAAGAAAATCAAAAAACTGACCAATCTCGAAATGAAGTAGGCGTGAAGCGCGCCAGAGACAAAATTTTGAGTAGGGACGAATTAATAAAAACTATCTGCCCAAGACAGAGGAAGTCAGTGATACTCAATTTTTAGACAGTCTACACTCAATTTTGAAACAGTTATACTAAAGCTTTACAGTCAGAATTTTCAGACAGTTTACATCCAAGATATCAAGTAGTTTAACTTCAAGTGCGAGAGACGGTATATCATAAACTTTCAATTGTTTACTCAAATCATTCGGAGTTAGTAATTATTCAAAGTTCAGAAGAGTACATTAAACGGCGGAATGCTAACTCGAGTTCGGAAGTTAGATCGGTAACAAGTAACTTAAAAGACTTAATAATACATTCATATCGCGGTAGTGATACTTTACCGGTGTGCGCAGTAACGGACTTAGTGAAAATTACACCAAGTGAGCAATCAGACCGTTACACTAACAGGCAGCTAACGATATACAAGATCACTTAACGATATACAAATTATTTGAACTTAATATTGTGTATCAACAACATAATGAACACGAAACATTAAACAAACTAATAAATTATATGAACGTTTAATGAAGCAGCGACAAATGAAACTAGACATGTATATTGACATTAAAACGAACTCACAGCATACACAGTAAGATGAAACATTGATTGAACACTGAACTCTAATTATTCACATATGCAAACACCTACGCGAGTGATCCGAAGAATAAGTATTAAGTGATAGTGATAAAGCAGCTTACGACGGAATGTGTCAACGAGCCATTTTCATCACCAGAACGAGACTTCGTCAACAACTAATGGATATTCAATAACCAAGTAACCATTACTATTAATTATTTCTAATTAATAACTTCTACTGACCTGGTTTCTTTCAAAGAATTCACACCTGAGAAAATTATTAAGAAAAGTAATGAATAAATCTGAATAAAGTAGTTAATGAACGTATAAACAAAAGCTTATTTGGGATTTAATGAACGCATTAAATAAGTAGAATATTGAATTGTAATATTATTTGATTTATATATGTATGTATGTTTTCTTTGTTTTCAGCATATATTGAGACATGTATTTGTTATTATAAAATATGTATGTATTTCAGGTACAGCGACGTAACCTATGTACTATTATAATATGTTACGAATGATAATTAAACTAGTCTTTTAGTTGATCAGAAATATGCGTTCATTATTACCAATGCAACCCAAATATTAACCTAAAGTTTGAAGGGATACAAATAGATTTTAAGAGTTTCTTGTGTTCAATTAAATAAATGAATCAATGACTACCATCTATTAAATGATATCACGTAGGTGTTGATGAGCATAGATAGTCAGAGTCATCAATAAGATTCAAGTATACACATACATGTAAGAGATCGTTAAATTTTGTATTTAGGAGCGAACACGATAACAATATTAATTACCACAAGTGTGATTTTACATTTACTACACATTTGCATAAATTGACATTTATAATTTACCACTAATCAAATATGCAAATAAAATTTATAAATTACATTTATAAATGGCGTCCAGCTTAAGGGCTAGATACATTTGAGAAATTATTAAATTTACATATATAATAATTAACCCATTTAATTACATTTTATAAATGGCGCCCATCCGCACGGCATGATACGTATTAACAAAGATTGTTAACACGTACAGCTTAGGTAAAGAACAGGCAGTAGAAGTAGTAGAGAAAGTAGTGTCATAGAAGTAGAAGTAAGATAAGTGTTATTAGTGTAAGTCAGTTTGAATGATTACGCGTAGTAGGGCAAAAATGGCGAGCAATTCAGACAGTGTAGAATTTGACATTAATAACCAATTAGGCGCAGTAAATACAGAGGACAATACTACACCTAGTGAACCAAGTAATGTGGTAGAGAGTCCAGAAGATAGGGCGCGAGGACGGACATTAAAACTAGATAATGGAAGTCTACAAATTTTGATGGATTTCATCCGTCAACAGTACGAAGAACGTAATAGAAGACAAGAGGAGAGTTTTAGAAGAATCAATGAGAATTTAGATAAACAATTAGAAAAACATAACAAATCAATTTGTGAGAAATTAGATAACTATACAAAAGAAATTACGCAACATAGGAAGGAACAGTTCACGCTGTTACGCACAGAGATACGTGGATACACGAATGCCTTGAAAGCGGACAGTAGCGAAGCCCAGAAGAAGCAAGAAGAAGTAGTGAATGAGAATTACGAAGATATGAAGAAAGTACAAGATACTGATAACACTGTCGATCTTACAGATGTATCAGATATCAAGAAATTATCAACTGTGGGATCTAATGCGAATGTCATTAGCAAACCAAGGAAGAAGTGGATTAAGAAGAGAAATGACTTTGTTTCTCGGTATCTGGCGGTATCGGAGGATGATCCAGACATGGATAGGGATTATAAAAATCTATTACTACTACCAAGTAGAAGGCATAAAAAGCACAAATTAATTAACACGGGAAGAGGTACTGCATCAGTGAATCCTATGATGAAGTATCCAGCCTGTAAAATAAGCATGGATCGGCGAAGTAGTCGAGCTGCATCAATAAGAAGCATGAAGGGAAAGTTTAAAGTTGAAACGAATACCACATGTTATAAAGCTGAAAACCAGTTCACGCAAGCCATGGATGACGTAAAGCGGAAGGACATACGAGATCCGTATGCATATTCATCATGGACAAGGAACGTTATGAGGAAAAGGAGAGGAAAGAATTTCAACAAACTACTTAAAAATGTTGTAAGGAATCGTGATAGTACTGAGAGGAGAGTACGAGCACTCGAGGTAAGATTTCTTAGAAACTTAAGAAATAAAACTTTGTTATCTAAGTATGCGAGGGGTGAACTAATTGTCGAACAACAGTGTTGTACGCAGGCCTGGAAACGACGACATAAGCAGACCGGTGCGTGTTTACTTAGAGAAAGTTATTGGAGAAAACGGCAAAAACTACCCAGCGTGTACCTAAACAATAGCGAGACAGCTATGAGGAGTGGCATTAGGAGAGGCAAGATGTTTAGCGTGTATATACCCAAGAGGGGTCGACTCAAAGAAGGGTGCGACACATTTCTCACTCACTCAAACGGAAAGAGACAGAGAAGGGTCGTAAATCTTCAAAGTGTAAGTACGACACATCGTACCAGCGTAACGGGAACGACCGACCGGATATTAGGAAAACATGTGACGCAAACCCCTAGGTCAAATACCTTACTGTTTACAAACAAAACCACGTGCGTTAGTGACAGCACAATATTGATGGGACATACAAATATGTCATCATAAATATAACTTGAGAATAAATAAATGAAAAGGTATTAAGAAGGCGAACTTCAGAATATTTGAAAATGTAATGATTAAATTTGAAAACATTGAATAAAATACATTAAATACATTGGTTATATGAAAATGCATAAACCAAAGATGGTAATTAGTGATGAATATTGATGAATGAAGAGTGGGAGATTAATGAATAAAATAAAACGAAGCTACATGTGTACTCGTTGATTGCAATGATATAGTAATAAATTAAGTCTGTGGAAAATTTAAGGCCAGACAATTGAAAAAATACTATGAATCAGAGAATTGAAGATGAAGGAAGAGGAAGAAATTGAAGAAGATGTCTTAAGAAGTTAGCAGATGCTGATGAATCATCCGCGTTAGGGTAATTGACGCGATGATATCATTCAAGCTGGCTTAACCAAGAAAGTTATGTACTTTAATTGTTGAAACATAACATAAAAATGTATTTAGTTAATTAAGCACTAATTAAATGTTAGATAATAAGATAAATTAACATTTAGTGTGACATTTTATAAAAATATTGCAGTGAATGCAAAGGACATTTTAATTGCTATTATTTGATTTATATAGTAATAAGTTGCAAGGACAGAGTGAAAAAATGGACACTTAAAATCAAATAAGTGATAATATTCAACGAACTAGATAGTGAATGAACTTTATTAATGTGAGTGTATGTAATTAGTAGGCTAGGATTGTAAATGATGCTATCATGAAGTAGGTAAATCATTGAAACTAAATGTAATACGTGTATGTAAATTATTAAGATAATCACAATTAACGTAGCGATTGTGTCAATTAACAATCTAATTTTAAAATAACAGTTTAAAAGATTTTATTGGTAAGATCATTAGTAATGCACAAGGGTGTATAGGTATAGGAGATTATCTTTGATATCATGTAAAGGTTACATTGAACCGCTTAACTGTTTGATAATACCTTGTGAGTATGATATTTTAGAAGGTAAAATTTTATTCAATTGATGAAATTATTTAATTGCTTATGGAATTTATGATTTGTCTTATAAGTATACAGATAAGGTATTTATATGTAAATTCGACAATGTGAAATGCGTTCAGCTATCCCAAATAGCTAGCAATAAATTCAGAGAACCGATTAAAACCAAAAGGGGGTGTACCACTGGTAATATAAGCTTTTGAAAGTAGGTTATTGTGTATACCTTCCCCTGAAGAAGATGGACACGGCGAGGCGACGTACAGGGCGCAGAATTTAGATTTGAGATGTTCCCAGAGGTCACATCGTCAAATCGAAATTGAGGACACTGTAACGAGCAGAAAATTTAAAAAAAATTTCAAATTTTCACCTCGGCAGAGTACGTTCACACGAGGCAAGTGTCAACGACTTATGGTGGAGCAATAAATAAGGAGTAATGAGAAGGTGTCAGTGAAGCGTTGCTGACTTGACAATAGAAACACATTAAGTTCAATCCAACTATAGAATTTGGTGGCGTTAGATGACAGGGAAAGTTTCGTCCAGAATTATTGCTCTCCGCAGCTGTAACAAAGTAAGTAAGGACATTCACACCCGTACCGAGAATTGTAGCAGATGTTGACCATGTTACGTCAGTAGACGATAAACGACAAAAACGAGTGAGACTCCATACTACAATGAAACGGATGCGCTGCACCTTAACAAACAATACTAGAAGATAGGCTGACAAAGACTACAGTCATGTTACGCAGCTGGAGGTATCGTCTAATTGACAGACAAGAATTTACGAAGGGAAAGTTGGGGTGACTTCAACGACCAGCAGATGTTCGAAATTAGTAATAGCCAGAAAAAAGGGGTTAGAGCATAGAACAATACGCCAGGGAGACTGTAAGTACAGATAATGGGAATCTATAGAAACGCAGAGTTTACTCAGACAATAGGCTGATAGACAAGTGTTTAATAGCCGTAGTTTCTTCGAAGCGGGTCAACGATCGTCAGGGCAGAAATCAGGGAGACCTAAGGACCTATCAGAGGCCTTCAGCCAGCGAGAAATTTGATGGTGAGGGGGTGTTTCCATAGCAACTGAAACGAAGAACCTATCGGAAGAACTATGACGTAGAATCTTGACATGGTAGGGCAGTATTTTCCAAGAAAATCAAAAAACTGACCAATCTCGAAATGAAGTAGGCGTGAAGCGCGCCAGAGACAAAATTTTGAGTAGGGACGAATTAATAAAAACTATCTGCCCAAGACAGAGGAAGTCAGTGATACTCAATTTTTAGACAGTCTACACTCAATTTTGTAGTACAGTTTACATCCAAGATATCAAGTAGTTTAACTTCAAGTGCGAGAGACGGTATATCATAAACTTTCAATTGTTTACTCAAATCATTCGGAGTTAGTAATTATTCAAAGTTCAGAAGAGTACATTAAACGGCGGAATGCTAACTCGAGTTCGGAAGTTAGATCGGTAACAAGTAACTTAAAAGACTTAATAATACATTCATATCGCGGTAGTGATACTTTACCGGTGTGCGCAGTAACGGACTTAGTGAAAATTACACCAAGTGAGCAATCAGACCGTTACACCAACAGGCAGCATCACTTAACGATATACAAATTATTTGAACTTAATATTGTGTATCAACAACATAATGAACACGAAACATTAAACAAACTAATAAATTATATGAACGTTTAATGAAGCAGCGACAAATGAAACTAGACATGTATATTGACATTAAAACGAACTCACAGCATACACAGTAAGATGAAACATTGATTGAACACTGAACTCTAATTATTCACATATGCAAACACCTACGCGAGTGATCCGAAGAATAAGTATTAAGTGATAGTGATAAAGCAGCTTACGACGGAATGTGTCAACGAGCCATTTTCATCACCAGAACGAGACTTCGTCAACAACTAATGGATATTCAATAACCAAGTAACCATTACTATTAATTATTTCTAATTAATAACTTCTACTGACCTGGTTTCTTTCAAAGAATTCACACCTGAGAAAATTATTAAGAAAAGTAATGAATAAATCTGAATAAAGTAGTTAATGAACGTATAAACAAAAGCTTATTTGGGATTTAATGAACGCATTAAATAAGTAGAATATTGAATTGTAATATTATTTGATTTATATATGTATGTATGTTTTCTTTGTTTTCAGCATATATTGAGACATGTATTTGTTATTATAAAATATGTATGTATTTCAGGTACAGCGACGTAACCTATGTACTATTATAATATGTTACGAATGATAATTAAACTAGTCTTTTAGTTGATCAGAAATATGCGTTCATTATTACCAATGCAACCCAAATATTAACCTAAAGTTTGAAGTGATACAAATAGATTTTAAGAGTTTCTTGTGTTCAATTAAATAAATGAATCAATGACTACCATCTATTAAATGATATCACGTAGGTGTTGATGAGCATAGATAGTCAGAGTCATCAATAAGATTCAATTATACACATACATCGTGAGAGATAGGTAAATTTATATATTTAATAATTAATCTATTGTGCAATCAATACGCATATAAAATGATTTTTATATCCTCTATATGAGTGGGCTTCAACGTGTTTTACTTTAAGGGCTAATTATGCACGTTTCCAGAAGGACATGCACAACCGCATTTGTCCAGTTACTAAAAATTCACGAAACTAAGAAGCAGCGCAAGTTCTTAAGCTTTTACTGCCGGCTACAACATTGTTGAAATCATTATTATCAGCCGGACTGTTAGGCCGTGGTTCACAGCTGTCGTTATTGACAAACGTTTCAGCCCCACCATCGGAGACCATCATCAGTGTCTGCCAATTCACCTTAGAGATGAGGTAGAAAATGTGTTTTGTAGCTTGTAGCTGATGGGAAGACAGGGTCAAAGCCTCTGCGAGGTAGCAACGCCCGGACTGACTCCTCCAATGACAAGTATCGAACTCCCTCAATGGTGTTAGGTTTTTCAAGGTCGTGTGGTTGTGGATTTTTTGTAGTGCTCCTATTGTCTGTCGTTTAGTTTTCCAAGATCGTGTGCTTGTGCTCCTATTGTTTGTAGGCAGGGGGAGAGGATCTCAGCAAGTGAGGTGCTCAGCAGATTGTTTCTTGATTTAGCCTAATGCCCTGAACCAGTGGTGACACGTCCGAGTAACAGCGAATATACCTACCTGTACACTTGAGGACAGGTTGGACAGAAGGCTCTTTTGTACAACTGACATAAGACAGCCCCGCCGAGGCCACGAGCGGCTAAGACAGTCATTCAGGACAGTTCGGGATTCGGGGATTTGTTTAATAGGTTACTGTGTAGGTATTGGCTCCGTCAGGAGAAGGGTCCTACGTAGGAGACTATGGAAGGTCGTTCAGCAGAGTGCGGAGTCGCTTTACGATATGGCATGGGGGATCTTCGTCCCTGGCCAGTTCACGTAGGTATGGGTGGTGGGAATCGCCGCGCGAAATGAGAGGGTCACAGAAAGTCTGAAGACGAATTCTTCCACCGTTGACAGACGGAAAACCGTCGTGATAGCTTGGTTGCAAACAAACCAGGTTGGATAGGATTCGGACGGAACTGTTATAGCTTACGCTTTGCACTATCAGAGAGAAGTGGCCACCACCCTGGGGCTGCGTATGTCATTACTGATCTCAGTAGTAGAAGGTATAGGGTCAGTTTTGTGCGCAAGGAGAGAGGACTCCTGCACGAGATGAGGGGAAAGATTTTGGACAAGGTTGTGAAGTTTAGGCGACTATCTATAGCCACCCCTAAGTATTTCACCGATTTTTTCCAAGTTATCAGTTTTCTATTAGGGTTGGGGGTTGGCATACGGTTCGTTTGCGCGTGGTACAGATCACCTCGGATTTCTCCACGTTTTCCCACGCGCCACTTACGCAGCCAGGGAGGCAGAGGGTCTAGTTGGCGTTGTACCATTGTGCAGGCATAACCGAGCTATAGTGATACATGGCATCGTCAGCAAAGAGGGAAAGACTGACGTTGTTGTATACGGGTAAGTCGTTCGTGTACACAAGGGGCCGAGGACTGATCCTTAGGGAACGCTAGCGTCCATGGGGCGAAAGCGCCCCATCTACGTTTATGTGAAAAGTCCGGCCGCAGAGGTACGAACAGAAAAGTCTCACAGTAGACGCTGGGAGAGAAGTATGTGCCAGTTTGTAAAGCAGGCCTTCGTGCCACACACGGTCGAACACCTTACTAACGTGCAAGAGGACGGCTGCAGTGTGCATGCATCAGAGAATTGAACATACGCGATTTTCCGGGCCTCGATCACGTCTCATTCTCACCACGTGCCCCAACCATCTCAACCTTTGCGCCTTCACTGCCGCAACTATGTCCGCTTCTCCATACAGGCCTCTTATCTCACAATCTTTCTTATCCTCCACATCTCTCCGTCCCACGCTGGTCCATAAATTCTTCTCAGAATTTTCCTCTCGAAAACACCAAGATTTTTCATTTCTTCTAACTTCAATACCCATGTCTCGCTTGCATATGTTACTATAAGTCTGATTAGTGTGGTGTATGTTTTCTTTTTGGCATTTTTTTATACATTCCTGGATTGGAATATATTTTTTAATGCGTAGTAGCTTCTGTTTCCTGCTGCTATTCTTGCTTTGATTTCTTCGCTTATTTCATTATTCTCTGTAATTGTGCTTCCGAGATATTTGAATTCTTGGACCTCCTCAAAACTGTGGTTGCCTATTCTTATTCTTCCTTTCTCTTTTCTCTCATTCCTTGTCGTCAAAATACACTTTGTTTCTCCTCATTTATTTTTAATCCGGCCTTTTGCCTCTCTTTTTCCAATTCCTGATATGCTGCCACTAGCGCTTGTCTTGTTCTTGCCATAATTACCACGTCGTCTGTATATGCTAGATATTGGCAGAATCTGTTATATATATTTACTCCAGGGTTTATTTCTCTTTTTCTTATACATCTCTCCAGTACTGGATTGAATAGCACTGAGGAATGAGGATCACCCTGTCTTAGACCCCTTTCCACTTTTAACTGTTTTGATAAAACTGCCTGTTTCCTCACCCTATTTATTGTTTGTGATATTGTAATTTTTGTGAGGTTAATCAACTTATTGGATATTCCAAAGTCTTAAAGTCTTCCATTGTCTGTAGTATATATTTTCTTTTTTAACTGCCATACGCCTGTTTATAATCTACGTATAGTTGATGCACGTTAATATTGGATTCGTAGCATTTTTCCAAACTCATTCGTGTAGTGAATATATGGTATACAGTGGAATCTTCCGCTTCTAAAGCCTGATTGATAATCTCCTAAAACCTCCTTTCTATATAGCTTAATTCTATCTGCTATAATCGTGGCCAAAATTTTATAAACTACGCCTAGCAATGACATTCCTCCGTAGTTGGTACATTTTAGCTTATCTCCCTTTTTCTTGTGTATGGGGCATATTACTTCATGCATCCATCGGTTGGCATTTTTTCTTGCATCCATATATCTTTAAATAGCTCATATATCTTGTTTATCAATTCTTCTCGTCCGCTTTTGACTAGTTCTGCTGTTACTTCATCTCCTCCTAGTAATTTTTTGTTCTTCAATTTCTTCCCTTGTTCTTCAACCTCTCTCTCAAAGGTGGCGGTATGTCCAAATGTGGACCATACACTGGATTTCTTCAACCTCTCCACCCTCTCCTTCCCCAACACCTCCCTTTAGTAAATCTTCAAAATATTCTCTCCATCTATCTACTATTCCTTTCCATCCATTACCAATTCACCTTTCCTATTCTTACACATATTTGTTCTGGCTTTATATCATTCTCTCTGTTCCCTTACTTTCCAAAAGAAGGTGCTTACATGCTGTTTACTATATTCCTGCTCTATTTCCCTTATCTTCTAACTTTCAAATAATCTTTTCTTTTTTATAAACACGTTTTGCGCGCATCTTCTCTTATTTTGGAATTCTTCTACTGTTCCCCTCGTTCTTCTCTGCAGCATCTTCTGTCTCGCTCATTTCTTTCCTCGTGTGTTTTTCTGCATTCTTCGCCATACCAATTATTACGCTTTGCTAGTATTTCCTTCTCACCTATGGAAGTATGTATACACATCAGTATATTTTCCCATTTCTCTTGTGTATCTATTATACCGGGTTTTTCTTTAAGAAGCGTCGTTAATCAGTCTATGGACTGTTGAGGAACGATCTACCCCATCATTTGAGTTGGTTTTTACAAGATTATATTTAAAAAAAGCGCATTCAAAGGCCACTAAATTCCGCCTTAAGGACAACACGAGGGCGGCAAACTGTCAGCGAGTACGGCACTAAATCAACACGACTAAATAATTCTCTTACATCCTGACCGAAACTTTTCGTTTTTTATAAATGATAGGTTAACACTGTTTATATGATTATTTTGCGAACATTATACTTACCATCGTGCGTGAATTTATCCGAACGATACAGTATCTGACGTCCCTCCTTCTTGCCTCTCTGTATACCGGTTTTCGTCCTGGCTTTCTTCCCAACTCATCTTTACTTACACCAGTCACACTTGTACAGCTTCTTTCAAAATTACGTAATTTTCTTCGTAACGTCATTGTACGTCATACTTCCTGTATATTGCAGGCGTTTTAACGAACTGTGCTCATCTTCGTCTATAAAGTAGCGTTACCCCCATCAGTGTTTAAGTAGTAAGAAATCGCTAAAGTAACTGAAACATGGATTTATGTTAAATTAACGTAATAGAATGTATAGTAAAATTAATTGGAAACAAAGGTTACAATAAGGGAAAATGACGTTTAAAATTTAAATAGATGTTCATTCGACAATAGATAATATATGAAAGTATACTCTACAGGTTTTTAAATATATGGCGATCAACAGAGCATTTCAACCAATAGTGGTTAAACGTGATTAACTACCGACCAATCCCCAATCTCTGGACTGAGATTTACGAAGAAAGACATCTCTAAACGAGCCACAGTAATAAAAACTGTTACACTTATTCTCGTTCATAGACAAGTGTTCTTTTATTTATTTGTTTTGATTAGTAGACACTTTTGTTTAGATGAGGTAATTTTTTGTGAAAAGTAATTAATGAACAATTGTGAATTGATTCTAAAATATAATAATAAAAAATGTGACGTATACGGTCTTACGAAATGATAAAAGAAAAAAAGAGGATTTCAAAATATTTAATTTAAAACGTAAAACAACCAGGAAAAATTGGAACAACACTTTAAAGTATACACGCACTAAAATAAACTTCCAGTGAAAGCAAAAAATATGAAATAATCGCGAAAGGAAAACTCCCGGAAGAACGAGGAAGAGATGAACGCGGCCATTGGCAGCGTTCCTAATTGTGATGAATTTAACATTACAGTGTTAAAACAAATAAAAATAAAAAAGTTAATACTTTCAAGACAGGCTGTCTGGACGCATCTTCTCAAATGAGAATTTTTGAACCATTGGTCAACTTATAGGTATGCCCATTAATATTACATAAGACAGCTCTTTCTTTTTTTCTCTTACTAATTGTAGTCTACATTATGATATTGGGTCTTCGGTCTATTTTTTCTTAAATCCATTCCTATTTTTCCAAATGTCACATTTCTATGGCATATCCACTCTTCTTAGCAGTCTCTTTGACATTGTCTTTCTGTAGGATCCAAGATTCCATACGGTATTCTTTTCCTGTTCCCGTTTTTGCGCTATCTTGTTGGATTCTTAGCAGGTGGCCATATTTAAATTGTCTACTTTCTATCTTTTCTATAAGGGGTTTATTGTAAGTGCTGCCTTATGCTTCTGTTTGTTATCAGGTAAACCCTCTAGTCGGACTGACTCCATCGGAATATTATTTCACCTGACGTTTCGAACCCCAGAGTCTGGGATCGCCCCAAACTCCAGCAGGTTTCTCCAACCGCGCGCCGTACACAGCTTTTGATGACGATTCCAGATTATAGACTCGAAACGTCAAGTGAAATAATGTTTCGATGGTGGCAGCCCGAGGATTAGAAGTTTCAAAGAACTGTTCTGTTTCTTACTGTCTCTCTTTTGGTCTTTCCCAACACTTTCCTCGGATTTTCACTTCTGCAATTTTGAATACATGGGCTACAGTGTGTTATACACTCACAATGACGTGGTGTGTAAGTTCAACCTTATGTGCGAGACCATCAGGCAAACTCTTAAGTCATCAAGTAAAGAAACGCCCCTAAAATTCTACAAGGTGATGGTCCATCTCACACTTCTTTATGGGTCTGAGAATTGGACTTCAACGAAATGCCAGGCCAGTCGTATGCAAGCGTCAGAAATGAGATTTCTCAGGCACGTGGCAGGGTATACTCTCCATGATCATAGAAGAAACACAGATATACGGCAGGAACTGAATATTATTAGTATACTCGACAGAATTGCCCAGTATCGGTTGAATTGGTGGGAACATCTTTGCCGAATGGATGACTGCCGTATCCCCAAACAACTATGGAAATATAAGCCGATCGGGCGGAGAGGTATGCGACGTCCGAGGAAGCGCTGGAGTGACCAGCTCTACACTTTGCCTGCGTGAGACCGGAACAAACCATCCTTGGTTTAATCCTTCCAGATGATGATTATGATACATAGGCTAATATGTATTTTATACTCAGTGATCTCATAATATGTAAGCGGAACGAATATAGCCGTGTATATATTACACGCTCGGCCGTTTTCACGTACGCCAATACATTTAGTGTATAACACATTCACGTAATATAAAGTTTAATCTAATTTAGTGTATAATACATACACATAATATAAAGTTTAATCTAATTTAGTGTATAATACATACACGTAATATAAAGTTTAACCTAATTTTCTTATTGCTTCTGGTTTTCTAAAGCATGCGTTAAAAATCCTTTGGGGCATTCTTGATGAAAGGAAAGTCTGAATTACAGTTACTGTGTATATCCGGTACTACTGGCTTCGCTAACTTTACATTTAGTAGTTAGTAGCACCCCAAACACATACAAACGCACACACACCGCGTGTATATCTCTTTAAAAACATTGTATTAAATAACTGAGATGAAACAACAGTCCTTGAGTCAAGTTCACATAGCCTAAGCTAACTGTTTGTTAGATAGTTCTGAAGATCAGGACACGCTAACTAACCAGAATCTATCACAATAACGGAGGAGCAGATGGTGTAAAATATTAATTTCCTATTGAATCGACATTTATAAGTAAATGAACGACTTTTTGTAGTTATCCTGTTTTAGTACTTCGAAAACGGGGTCGTTTCCGTATCTGCGAGGCTCTAGATAAAGCCACATTGTGATCTGACTGCAGTGAATTTCACGTTCGGTCTTCATTGGTTCCTGAAGAGTACTTTTGAGAGCTCTCAATGGCATAGCTAATGGAGTTCCTGGGGAGTTACAACCTCCATAAGGTAGTCGCCCATAAGGTCTTGCAGGTAAAATGTGCAGGCAGTCTAGCGGACGTGAGATAACATTCACATAACGTTAGAATAGGCGATTTCTCTACTGTTACCAACCAATACCTCTACACCCGCTTACCCATGGAAAATCCTGGCTTCGACACCGATAGCTTTACTCGTCTGGATATCGTTTGCAATCGTCACAAAATCTCAGAAGTTTCACTATTGTTGTATGTTGTGCAGTGAAACATTATTATTCATTATCATTAAACATTATTCATTATCTGTTTAACAAACTTTGTTTATATAAATTCTAGATGCGCTTTTTTCAACAGAGAATTCTGGATTTTCCCAAAGTCTACTAGACTCACAATCTGTTTTTACTCTGTTACGATTTCAGTGTTTTTCTTTTTTCTTTTTTGAATATTCTACTGTTTAAATTACATCAGGAAGAGAAAGGTAGACTTTCAGTCGTAGGTACTGCTGGACAGAGGCGGCCTCGTAGGCTATACCAAAGGCCTATGTAAGTGACTATGTAGGCTATATACACAATGCTATATAGGACTTACTCTGCTGTCCTTGTGTTAAGTTTAGAGAAACTGTGATTTGCTTTCGCTAATAAAAAGTTACAAAAACGTTAATTACGCGACGCGTCTACCGACGTAAATTCACACACAACCGCGTGCCCTTGCTATTATATGTCGTGTGTGTGTGTGCGCGCGCGCGTGTGTAAATTCACAAAATTAAGTGCGAGTGCCAGGTGTAAAACAGTTTAATTGGAGAACAGTGTACATACTTGTGCAACACAACACAATATGCATTTTGCGACGTGACATATACGATTACAGAAACATTTTCTTACTTAATTATGTGTTTAAATGTAAACGCAGAGTTATTCGGAAAGTAATTTGTTGCTTGCAGAATTGTATTTTTTTATACTTAGAAGGTTTCATTGTTCGCTTACGTAATTATTTCACACACACACACACACACACACACACACACACACACACACACACACAAGCCAGGAGATACAGTAATTAATGTGAAGTATATTGTGATACGCGTCGTTCAGCTGCCAGATGTTTTGCCCCTCTGATTTACAGAAGGCAGGTGAAGAACCCTTACGATGAGTGGAAGGGGCACCAGATGGCGCAACAGGCCTTCTCTCTCTTTTCCCCCTCACATCTCCCCTTCACCCACTACATGCTCGCTCTTCCGCGCTTTCTCTCTCCATCATTACTTCCCCTCCACACACACACACACACACACACGAGTACGAGTACATTGTACTAAATCATGGACCAAGTAAACGTTAACATTTCAATTAAGGGGCCTTCATTTTCGTAAAGTGGGATTCATTTTTTCAACTTCCTAATTCAATGCATTCGTTTTCCTTTCCCTTCGGCAGTAAACGTAAGCTCGTGTTACTTGTTGCATGTGGCATGTAAACAATTCACAATTGTCTAATTACGTAATGTAAAATACACACGAACACTCGTGTCTGCTGTCCGTCATTATTACCTCCCTAACCCACACCTGTCATGTACACGTATCGCATTGTTGTCTGCGTCTGTGTCATCATCATTACCAGGACTTGCTCAGCGAATGCCTTCCCAGTCATTCTACAGTGATTTCAGAGAACATCGTACCTACCGCTTAACCAGACCATCGCTCGATCTTGCAAAGGCCCGTCGTTTTGACCTACACTCTAGTAACCTTCGTGATGATATGCCATATTTTTGCCCAGCAAAATGTCCTGCTCTCCTGTTTTTGTAGTTTGTAAATGATATGTCAATTCTAATTTAGATGCGATACGTTTAAATGATTCTTTGTCCGTCCTCGTTAATCCTATTGTAATGTTTTTCATACTTCTTTGTGCAGTCCGTAGATTCTGTATCGTTCTCATATTCGCTGCTGACATATTTTACATACGCGCGCGTGCGCACACACACACATAATAATAATACATATAAGTACCAATTTTCATCACTCAATGTTTGAAGTACCACTAAAACTTATTTCTCAGTCAAAAGTAATAAAAGTTATTATTCCCCGTCTCCAAACGGTAAATAAACAACGACGCAACACTACTCGAACAGTAACTTTTCCATGAGTGACTAATCTGTGATTTAATCTTGCACTGAAACGATTTCGTATTACCGACTATATTATGAAATAATATGTGAAGAGAGCTGCGTCAACGTTTACCTATTCACCACATTAATCTTAATAACACTTAATTCAGTTAGTGTCTTTCTGGCTTTTGCTTTCTCTCTGTCCCCTTCTATTCATTATTTTTACTTGTCTCTTTTCATATACGTACGCAATACAAATATTCAACAGTGCAAGTGATGGAATTATTTACCTTCACACTCTACATTTACTAGCGTGTCAGTTCATTTTAATAAAAAAAGTTCATGAAGTTGTATTATTGCAATTCGTAAAAATTACATTCTCGTATTTTTTCCTTAAGTTTCTCCATATACACATCTACAGTCGCAATCTATTACATGCAAAAATATACGTGGGAGAGATAGAAAAAGAGAGATGGTCATGTAGGAAGGGACGGAGAGTGAGAAAGGGTTGGATGGACGCTTTCTTTTTTGACCTCCGTTGAAACTTCACCATTTGTTTTCCTCGCTGCACGCTGTATCATTCGTATTTATAACCACTTTTCCATCTTCCATCCAAGGGTTCTCCTTCTTCAGGGCCACTTTCGGAGAGCAACGATTTCAAAAAAAGCTCTTACAAAAGTCCTCGTAACGTCTAAATCAATATTAGACGTTACTCCTACTCGTGAGCAGGAATACTTGCAGAATCCAAATGAATACAGTACTTCCTTCATTTCGAAAAGCTATCTTAGCAAGTGCTACTCTTGGTTTCACTTCTGACACACACATCTATTACCTTCTGTAACCGTGCTGCCCATCTACCAAAATTACTACACTCATTCAATTCATTTATCCGTTTCCACCCTTGATTCTTTTCCTCTCATGTACTTTATCAGTGACATCAGTTAAGAAGTGTTCTGACATTTATCTTTAGTTCTAATTGTTTAAGATATCATATAAGACTCTGATCATGTTAAACATTTCTTTTTCCGAATCACTTCATAAGGCCGGTTGCAGACATAAACAGTACACTCTAATTATACTGAAATTTATTCCTTACTACTGCAATACACTTTCGTACCTTTAATAAAAGGACACGCATGAAGGAAATACAAAAAGGCAACTGACTGAGAGCAGTGTGCGTTTCATTCTTCTTTGCTGGACAGTAATCACTTTTTGCTGGACAGTAATCACTTTTTTGTGGCTCGACAGTAACACTTGTATCGATGGATTTTATGTACTGAATTTTCAAAAAGGACTCAAATGGTTCGAAAAGGGGAAGAGAATAGGGCATTGGGTGTTGTCAAAATCTGAGACCAAAAACATGGTTTTATCGAAAATGTTACTCTGAAATAATGTAATGTGAAACTGAAACTATGCACGAGTATGACGACGCTACATAAAGTTTATATGGGACGGCTCACCGCATCGCCACATGAACTATGATAACCAAAATATATACACTGGAATTGATGGATAAAACAGTACAGTCTAGTATCTAGATTCATAAAAGACGATCGTCGATTTTGTCTCTATAAAAGCAACAAAGATTACGTTAAAACGAGAGTCGCAACTAGGGTCTGCGTCACCCGGCGTAAACACGGTTTGCGCCCCCCTCCCTCTTCCGTGAGAAAGTCTTTAGCAAGTTTTCTTATTCCATTTTGCATTACATTAAACAATACTGATTTAAAATCAGTTTGTAATTTTCTTAAATTTATAAGATAAGCTACAGAAATATATTATAGCCCTAATTGGGTCAACAATTTCAATCTTCAGCTCTTAATTTTAGTTAAAAATAATGTAATTTAATTTTGTATATGGCAGCGTATAGGCTTAGGAAACAACTGACAAAACAAAACACACAATATCTAGCAACATTATTTTTTAATAATTTCACAATTACATAAAAAGTCCATTGTTTTTAACTTATCGTCTTCAGCATTGCCTGCTTATTATGAAAATGGGTCTAAAGAATGACTCATAAGTTTTTCAAAGATTTAGTTGTGAACTGTTTTTGCAGCGAATATTCTGATGATCTCATCACACCAAATAGACGATGGTATCTTGAGGTCGACTGAAATAATATTGACAACTTGCCCCATGTTGCTTCTTAAGAAATTTTTAACAATTTTCAGTTATTCAAGCTAACTTCCCCCGAAGGAACGGTTCAGTACGGTTCGGTATAGGCTTCAGTCTTTACAGTCTTCACGTTCATCTTGTGTATTTTATCACCATTTAGAAACCTAAATTTATCACTAATTTCTGGAATCGGGGGTTTTAGCTTGTTAACAATATTGGGGGTCAGGAAATTCAGTATACAAATACTACAGTACTTTGTCGTTTTCATGACCCTAGCCCGGCGACCGGGGCACATGAACACCCCCTACTTTGTTAAAACAGTTGTCCACGTACACTTTGATATAAACTGCTAGCCATTTCTTATTTTTCTTATGCTAAAGTTCAAAGCACTGTTACTTAAAAGTTTATTTTAATTAAATTCGTTCCGATATATTCCTTATACTGTTTTTCGCTGATTAATGACTCATACAGTTCTTTCAAAGGTTCAACTGTGAGCCCTTTTTGCAGCAACGATTTTGATGATCTCATCACAACAAACACACGATGTTCTCTTGTGTTCATCTGAAATAATACTCCGATTTGAAAGTCTATCTTGCCCCATGTTAATTCTTAAGTAATTTTTAACAATTTTCTGTTTACTAATTTACAGCCAGTTATAGCGTAATAACCGGGAATTCGCGGTGATAGGACTAATATTAGCGTAATAACAGGGAATACGCGGTGATAGGACTAATATTAGCGTAATAACCGGGAATGCGCGGTGATAGGACTAATATTAGCGTAATAACCGGGAATGCGCAGTGATAGGACTAATATTTGTATTTTAGTAATATTTTACTTGACGCAAGTATAAATGGAATATTAAATTTTTTTAAATTGCCTATGCTTTCTTTTCACTAAAAATGCATGATAGTAATTACGAAAATTATCATACATACAGACACGCTATATTTCCTTCTTTCCAATGAGGCACAAAATGTTCTTGGCAAGGGCTTGCGCATCTGTGCAATCAATTTAAATCTCATGTTTTGACTACACAAGAAAGTTAGTAGACTTCATTCAAAACGAATATTACAACATAAAGGATAGGCCTATGTTAAGGTTAAGCTAAAGTCATCAGTATTTAATTTAGGTCTGCAGAGAGTCTGGGAATATTACACTCAAAAAATACTCTATACATTACACATTAATATACACGCACATTATGTGGCTATACTTATTACTGAGCCACTACAGGTACAAACCAGTCGAAGACTAACAAACCAGTCGAAGACTGAAGGACTACGAACTTATTACTTGTGTAGCTTAACGTCGTCTTTTGCATGGCTTTCACTAACGTTTTCATTACAATTTTTAATTATTTTACCGTTACGGCAGCTAATAGTGCGAACTTGGAAAGTTTATACGATAAATATACAGTGAACGCAAGAAGCAAACAGATCAAAAAGACCTTCCAAACAAAGTTAGAGGTTTTGAACAATCTCTCGGATCTATAATTTTACATGTCGTGTAGGTACTGTGTGATCCTGGTTGTAAGGGTTGACAATTTGTACAAGGCTTTGAAAGACAGAGTACAATATTGTTAGTGACTAACATAGCAATACCTTCTGCTCTACACATAGAGTATGTCTGAAGTACGAATCGGATAATACGAGAAAGTTGTAAGGTGAAGTAGGAGGTTTATGAGATAGTTGTGATATGGTTTTTTTTTTTTGAAGGTTAGTTAAAGAACCTACAGAGCAGATTTGCGAATAAAAACGGTGCTGTAATGAACTTAAGCTATATGACCATCAGATAGCGTTCCAGATTAAGTACACTTTGATACAAAAAATCGAAATACACCAACAGTTTTATGTATCCAAGGCTTATTCACAATCGATAAGATTTGAGGGGAATATGAGTCTGTTCTGTTACAGACTTTAAAAGAATACAGTTAGTCTTCCCATTCTAACATTGTACAAATTAATATCGGTGTTTATATCCGCGCGTAAAAGTGGTTTATCACTGACCACTGCTGACACTGACCGATTTTGACATTGACATAGCACCGTTTCCGGTACGACAATACGCATGTAATTTACGGTTGTCAGGTGACACGGGTAACCAGGTTAGACGGTGATTTCTGCTATTGTTGACATAAATCGTGGTGTCGTCTGGCGCGGTAAGGCGATGTAACTACGTTGCAAACATTTCTATTTACAATTATAATATTACGCGACCCACAAATGCCTAATGAGAACAAAAGAATGTAATTGGGTCAATGTCTAGTTAATTTGCATTATATTGTGTACGTGTAACACATGTAACACAACCACATCAACATCTTCATGTAAGTAAATATTTTCTTACCGCTATACAAGTGCCGGTTTTTATTTTTATGTAATTACATAAAATACGCGCTACGTAAGATCATATTTTCTTGCTTTACACATCTGTGTGTATAGCTGTTATGCACATTATGTAAGTGTACATAATAGGCCTATACTTACAATAATGCATGTGAAAATATACATATAATCTGCCTCTTTTCCTCTCATAGACAGATATGTAGGATTATGATATACGTATCAACGTGTAGGCCTGTTTGTTCAGACGGGTATCGATTACTCGCATTAGAAATGCGATGTTAGAGCAGGATACTGCGCAGCCAATGAACAGGACTTTTCAGTTCTACAAGCATTTGTCAGTTCTGTTTACTTCTTGCTGTAGAGACCACGTCAAAGAAGAAATCACGATACACTGGAAAAACTAATCGTTCTGGAAAAACTAATACACAGGAAAAGTTATCTTAGGTGGCAAAGAACGAAATTCAAGGCATCATTTTACAACCACTGCCGAAGAACCTGAGTAAAGCAGAAGACCGACAAGGTACCGACAAAATCCACAACATATGTATTGAATGGATATACCCTATTTGCGTCAATTCCAATGTACGTCCAGATCCATTTTACATCATTAAGATTAGACTGATTCATTGTTTATACCACAGCCACTTCTTCTTCTTCTTCTTCTTCTTCTTCTTCTTCTTCTCCTCATTGCAGGATTATGTCATAACATAGTGACCAACGTAATTCTAACACAACTCCCTAACCAATCAACAACATCGAACGTGATACTGACTGCGTAGGCTACTGGAACTTGATTGTGATCTACTAATAATCGAACGTATTGTGAGCAACATGACAGTCCAGAATGTCGCAAAAGTACAAATCACTCGTACCAAATGAAAACTGTTGACACCGAGATTATATTTTGCGTCATTTGTGACTTTGGTTGAGTCTAAATGTAAGTGTAGATGGCGCTACCGGTTACTTTACAACGATTGTTAGTCGTACCCCCTAATTAATGCGAAGTAACATTCGCTACTGTTTAATAATCTTAACGTATTCAATCAATCACCGTTATTGTTATTTGCAAATTATGCTCAGGAGATTACTATATTCATGAGAAGTATAAATATGATAAAAGCGATTAATAAAACTTATGATTGTTTTCACTTTCCCTGTGCCTTTGGTTTTACCAGTATAAAGATCCTATCCACCTAATAATATATACAATTGAAACATACCTGTCACACACACACACACACACACACACACACACACACACTTATTTATTTACAAATTTTCGCGTTGACTTCAATTGATTTAAGTTTAAAAACCTCGTTTCATTCCGTTTTTATTTCAAGTTGTGAAACTCTATACGTTTCGTAACAGTGTTATTAAAATACGTCTTATGCGAAAAAATTATTTTCCTAAGTTCTACGAAGCCGAAATAGTAAACATCTTTCTAATGGCCGCGATTTTGAAACTGCCCACCCGAATTTCTTTTTCCGAAGCTTAAATGGTAGGGAAAGCTCAGTTTTTAAATATGCTTTAATGCCAATTTTTTTATGAACTCTCTTACAGAAGTTATGTAACGTTGAATTTGCACTTGCGGATAAACAGACTAAAAAATGGGTCGGTTTATGCAGCCTTTCGTTGTTCCCACAGGTTTATGTCAAATATATTATAAACTCATCGCAGAATACAAAAAGAATAAGCCCTAATTTAATACAAAACTTAATTTCTTCGACCAAATACTTCTAACACTTGCAAACGCAGGTGTTTCCTTTCACAGAATGTAAATATTTCGTTTCTGATGGTGCTAGTGAGACAAACAGTGCACAGTCCCTTAACCAAGAATTTTCTATAAGGTAAGAAATACTTGTTAATAGAAACTTGTTCTATACTTGTTATAGAAATATTTGTTAATATAGGCCTACGTGTGTGTGTGTGTGCGCGCGCGCGCGCGTGTGTGTGTGTGTTTATACTGTGTATACAGTTATACAAGCGTATGCATAAGAGTATAATTTATTTGCTTAACACACGTTTCACAGACCTAAGTCATCATCATAAGTGACAAATTTATCAACCTACCTACATTTACTTAACTTCATGTAATTACAATGTCTTTTTTACGTTGTAGTAACAACACATATATACATAATTCAGTTAAAATGTAAGGCTTTTGCGTCCGAAACTATTGTACTAAATTACACTGATAATTTTAACGTGGCCGATATTGTTTGTTCGCGCGTGCGTCTTGGTATTATAAATTGTTTTACATATTATTTTAAATAAGGTGAGAGAAAGAGATGGTGTTGATGGCAAGAGGGAGGGAGGGGGGAGAGAGAGAGAGAGTACATCTATTTCTTATGATGCAGATTTGTAAGGTGAATGATTGATAATAGTGACATTACATAGGAAACAAGACATAGTCTACCAGAAGGAAACCAGGAACTTCACGCATACAATAAGATGATTAAGTCCAAGTCAGTGCAGCGCAGTACGTAGCTGGAAGTTTGCGAAAGAAAGGCCCTACAAAATATAGTTTACACGGTCCAGTGAAAGAAAACAATACCTGAATGATACTCTTTAGTAATTAGTTGTAGGCCTACAAGAATAGGCCATGTAGAAAGGATGGAACAGGAGAGGATACCAAGGAAGTCGACAAAGGAACAAGTTCTGGGAAGGGAAGAACACGAACAAGGTAACGATCAGGAAGGATGCAGGATAGTTACTGGGTGTATTAATTGTGATGCGTCACAGTAAGAGATTGTTTGGAGAGGCTAGAATCCAGAAATGGACTG